>OX465379.1:6168949-6628918 GCA_950004255.1 Mesopsocus fuscifrons | reverse complement strand
TCATTTCGAATATAAACTACGATTCTATCGTTCCTTGGAAAGACTTGGAAGGACAGCGTCTTGAAAAAGTATCTATACAGACAGTGATTGTTGGGACTTCAGACGTTTTCCCCTAAAAATCAAGGTATGCCTAGTAAACAATGCTAAAATAGTAGAAAATAGAAAATACCACTTTCAGACTTATCACCACTAATCAAGGATGAGATCATCAAGGCAGCAGTGAGTACCTGTATCCTACCTACGGCTCAGAGGGGAAGCTGGCGTTAAGTCGGTGCTAACTGGTTGCCCGCACTAGGAATAACTCTTACACAGGGCTGACTCCATTCTCAAAGCACCCGGTTAGCACCAAGTTAACACCAGCTTGAAATGGCATTTGCCTGGAGTCCTGCACCCCCCGGCGACAATTCGGTGCTCATTCAGCGTTTCGAAAACAGGAATAACACCCCAAAGAGTTCTCAAGCGCCCGGTTAGCGCCGAGTTCATTCCAGCTTCCGAAGGCATTTCGTTGTGCCCTTTGGTGATAACTCGGTGCTAATCGAGCCTTTGTGAATCGGAATAGCCTTTCAGACTTCAACTAACCACCAACTTACCTTCTTTTTCGGGATATAAGCGGTGGCCATCATTATAATAAATAAATAGCTATCTTCGTCAACAAAACAAATCACAGACTAGACGTATAGAGATCGATGGTGTAGGTTATGTTAGCACACAGCGTCACGGTTTACACTGCAACCAATCAGGGAACCAAATCAGTCAGAAAATGGGGAGAAGCCGCAATAAACTCATTCAAAAACTACTTTTTATAACACTCCAATTGATTTTGTCGCCGCGCTAAACCTTTGGCCCCCAGCCAAAGCCAGTATTCTGCAATTAAACTAATTTTAAAAATCAATGATGTAAAATTCGGAATTTTTCGATGGAAGCTTTTGATGCTCACATGTTCTTATCACTCCCTATAAACGATGAAATTGGGTAAGTAGGGGATTTAAACAGAAATACTATTACTTCTAGGCCGGATTAGAAAGTGAAAGCAGCGTAAAAAGTGAAATAAAGGGAAAAGAATGAATTTTGATAAGAGACCAGCGGTCAATGACGGACCCCATGTGAATCCCCAGGCCCAGCCGTTATCCAGGGCTTCCGTAGCCATTCTGCCCAGGATCCAAGCGTTTCTCTCAACACTTTCGCTTCAAAAACCTCCAATGACGGCTTTCCCAGCCCCGCAACACCCATATAATCTTTAATCCCTTAATAAGAAAGCTCAAATCCACACAAATCATTCATAAATCCCCCGAAACAAGCAAGGAAACAGCAAATAAGCCCCAGGCAAAATTTTCAGGTCCATCGATTTAAGCACGACGCTAGCTAAAAGACCGGGTCAGAAGCATTTACACGCACCAAAACTATTTAAAAGCAACACTTACCATTTTAGGAGTGATCCCTAGCAATTTTAGTGCTTAATCAACATTTTAAACGTGGGAAAGTGATATTACTCGATCTTAAATCTAAAGAGAAATTATTATTTTTGCAAAATATGGCGTTCTGAGATCGGGGCAAGTCGGCTTTCTCCGGGTGTTTCCGGCGCTCCCGCTCACCAAACCTCCAAACCGTTTCCCTCCATTCATAAACCACTCACACACAGATATCGATTTTCTTTGCAAAACTTTGTGCAAAGTTATTTCAGTATAAAATACCTTTACTTAAATTAACTGTTGCTTGTTTCTCCATGTATTTTTCTCCAATTTTTCGTTGTTATAGAAGATATTTTTTTTAAAATAGAATAAATAAAAAGTTCCATCTGATTCCTTTGGCGCGAACAGGACGTGTTCAAATTTATTACTTACGGCTTAACTGGGGCTCGACCTTTTCGCTCCGTAGCGCACAGCCCTAGGAGGGCCAGGGCCCAGTGGGATCGGTGACCTCTTACATACGGGGGTGATTTTGTCAATATCCGTGCCATCTATAAGTAAGTAGGTAGGTAGGTACTTACAGTTGAGTTTTCTCCAAACTGGTAAAAACCCGATACCTACCCGTCAGGGCCGGTGGGCTCCAGCCTCCAGCAAGATTCGCTTGGGAAAATCTCCAGAAGAATATACAGGTGTAGATGCGATGGGTCCGTAACCTACAGAACTTATATACCTTGACCTGTCTATACACACCATACTCGGTTAATGGTTAAACTCCAGTTAAATTCGGTTTTTACCGTGCAATAATTGAAATTTAACTGGAGTTTAACGTTAACCGAGTATGATGGGACGTACCCTTAAAGAAATAATAATGAAAAAGTTTCAAACTAAAAACGATTTAACACTACTTGTTACTGTTTTTCAAACGCCGCGCCGATTAGAACTAAATACCTGTCAGTAAGGTACTTAGGTAGGTTAACCTACCTAAGTACCTTACTGACAGGTATTTAGCGGGGTAGATTAGCACATACCTATCTACCCCGCTAGCTTTACGTGCTAAAGCAACAAGTTAACGTCAGGTACTTCTGAAAAAGAAATGTAGGTACAGTAGGTACTTATAGGAGTGTAGGTTGGTAGGTATATACCTATACGCACTTGCAAAGTTTTATTTCAGTGTGTGTTTTAATCAGTCTGCTAGCTAATAAATTCAGAGCCCTTTCAGTATCTTTAAGGAAGGATCCACCTAAATTAGGGCGTGGCCCCATTATCGCTCAACAGGTATTTGGATAATGTTAATCCGTTCAGCACAGGAGTCGAACTCCAAATCTATCCTTGCGACCTTTTCAACAGATTACCTAATTGCGATTGCACTAAGACAAGTAAGTGATTATAATGGGTCGCTCGATAATAGCTTCTGGTTCCAAACAATTTCAGTTCCAATTCTCCTCGATGATTCTCACACATTTCAAAAAATCCCTTTCGGCAGCCCCGAAAGGCGTAGGTAGATTTCGAAGATTACTTCCATCCTCTAAAAGCAGTCTAAAATCATTTAGAATGACGGTTAAGAAGATTTTCAGTTGACCCAAATGCATTATCTACAATAACAACGGAGGAATTGAGTTTTGAAATTTCACCCCCCCCCCCCCCCCCTAACAAGAAAATGAAAGTGATTTTACAAAAAACTTTTTCAGACAAAAGTTGTAGATAATATTAATAGAAACGCACACCAAAAAGAATAAACTCGATATCTCACCAAATAAGTGAGTTATGACGTTTTGAAAATTCAACCCCCCACCCCCTGCCTAAACGGTGCGTCGGACGAAAAACTTTTTCAGACAAAAGTTGTAGGTAATATTGAGGCAAATGCATTACAAAACAAAAGAACTCGATAACACCCCTAGGACACAAGTTATGATTTTTTTTGTGCGCAAAACCCTCATTTTCCACCCTTACTCAACCATTAGGGGTGGGATCAAAAAACGTTACAAAGAAAAGTTGTAGGTAGTACTGTTAGACGACCCTCAGAGAAAACCACGTTTCATTAGTTGCAATATTAAGGGAGTTATGGCCAAAAAGCCAGATTTAGAAAAAGTCCCCCCATTTCCCCCCCCTTGGTCCGATTTCCCCCATTAACGAACTCGACCGAGATTTTATTCCCTTATATTTTATTAAATAGTCAAAACCAATTATTTTTAAAAAATACGGCTCCTAGCGTGTTCACAAGGAAATGAAAATGATAGATATATATATAGATAGATATATATATATATATATATATATAAACTTTTTAACTGACGGTGGTTTTGGGGTCCGGGGGTCATAAAAAGAAGAACTGTGAAGAAATTTTTCAAAAGTGAGACTACTGGTACGACTACAATAGGTAGATTTTTCTTCGAAATCTACCTAAAATCAACAATCAAGAAAGGAACAATCAACGTCCTATTTCAGTCATTTCAGAAGCAGCGGCGCAGTGACTTTTTCTGCAGCATCTTTTCCCAGCAACTGCTCGACGATCGATATAGCAAATTCAAACGCAGTTCCCGGGCCCTGGCTTGTTATCAGCTTGCCTGGAACCAAAGTGGAATATTTATTTAGCGAATGAGAAGATGTATAAGAGAAAGCATATTTTGGAGAAAAGTACATACCCTTCTCCAAACTCAAAAGTGATAAAGAGTATCAAAAATACCTGTTTATCGTGCAACTGCGATTACGCCTACCTACGTTAACTTTAGAGAGGAATATTCTGTATAAAACACAAGAACTTTCAGAAGTTGAACCCCTTAGTGTAACACAGAAACACTACCAATTGAAAGAAGTTGGGCTTGCGTAGAGTTTATAACGACGACGCATTCATACTCCCAAATCCAGGCTACCCATTTTCTTATTTTTTCTACGTTTTTCTTTTTCTTTGGCCAAGGCGACTAGGACGGAATTAGGAAGTTTGGATGCAGGTATTATCACAGTACGAACGCTAAATGAAGTTACGTTAACGTATATACAGTACCTACCATCAACTACAACTCGATCTTTGACGTATTTATAGCTGCCTCCATCAGAAATCTCCTTCTCCATGGCTGGATAAGAAGTCAGAGTTTTTCCCACTCCGATTCTATGGGCTTTAAGGACCGTTGGGGCGGCACAAATAGCGCCAATTGTACGGCCAGCACTTTCCTGTTCCTTTAGCAATTTACCAACAGCTGCTGACTAGAATTAAAGGAAACAATTGGATTAGTAAGTATACCAATGATGCTGGTTTTTAAGCCTCAACTGCTGGGGCCACCAGGCCTGCCACATACAAGACAGAAATGTTTCTCATGCTGGTAGTGGGTTTTGAGTACATAAGCCAATATATAAATATGAGGTAACGCGGCAGACCTCTAAGTGACTGAAGGGTGTTTGGTTCGATGAGAGTTCGGTGACAGGGATGAGATGAGGAGAGCAGTAACTCAGTGGTATTGCGCGTCGGGGATCATGAATAACTTTAATTTGTGCCCAAGCTCAATCAGGGGAACTTAAGTTCTTTATCGACCTATCTGTACTAATTTCTATAGCTCTATCTTATTTGTAATTTTGTGATTTGAATACTTACTTCGATAAACGCTTTCGATCCTCCCAACCCACCAGGAATAATGATAATATCGTAGGGCCCTTTCTGAACGGCTTCCTCCAAACTTGTATCAGGGACTAACTTCACTTTTCTTGAGCACTCGTGAACACCAGGTCCTGACAGTCCAGCCAAGGTGACGTTCATCTAATTATAAACAGATTAATTTTTTGACATTGTCATGACAGCGTTGATAAATAAGACTTTTCTGGCCCAAACGATTACTGCTGTTGAAAATGTTGGGTCCATGCAGGGGCGAGTTGTCATTCACCAGCAGTACAGATTTAGCTCCTGCACTTACTTGGGTAGGCCCATCACTGCGAGGTTGTCACCGACTGGCCAACACTGCGCCTCAGTTAAGTCATTACGATGTTCCTTATTATCACTGATTCACAGCACAATCATCTAGGCAGGCCAGGATATGGGGCCTAGGTGACTAGCTTGGGTCTACGAAAGTTGGCTCACCGGGAGTTGAGAATCAGAAAGCCATATTTACCCCAGCTCGGCGAAGAACATCTGTAGGGATTACGACCTCCATTTCTTCGTTTCCTTCAGCCAGAAGTATTAAAGCAGTTTTTTCAGTCATTTTTGAGCAATAATAATTTTTTAGGAGCTCTAACCTTTTTTGTGACTTTAGCAGACGAAACAACATCACAACTATCAAGTTTGACTCCTTTGTCTGTCAAAGGAAAAATGGAGGGATTTTTTGAAACTTTGGAAGAAACTTTTTGCTACTTTACTCACCGAGCTCAATTTTACCAAAACTATTATTGACCAAAGGTAGGTAGTTGGAATTAATTATTTCTTAAGGAACAGTAAATTTTAATTTTTACATCGTATATCTGTGTAAAAATCAGTTTTTGTTTGAGACACAGGCTCATAATAGACTTCTCTTGATACCTTGGTTCCACTGGAGAGTCCGGAAATACCCTGAAGTAGCTACACATCGTTACAATAAATAAACCGACCTATTTACCGGCCATATAAATCACGAGCAATACAATGCATAGGCCGACCTCTAACTGACCACCTATTCAAGAGTAGAAAATAATGTTTTTACCACATGCACATGAAATCTGCCACATTTGAAGCGGATCAAGAAACACACATCTTGCACACTTTTACAATTTGGTCAGGATCTCATGGCTGAGGGTCAGCTATTTTTGGACGAAATGGTACTCCATTAGGTCGTCTTCATCTGGAAAAATAAAAGAAGATTATCGACATACAGGCCCGTATCCAGAAACCGGTCATGGGGGGGGTTTTAGTGTCAAGGGGGGGGTTTTAGCCTATATTTTTTTTGCTTCACGTTGGTATTACCATGTTAATTTTCCGCTCATGGGGGGGGGGGGGGGGGGGTTAACCCCCTAAACCCCCCCCCCGTGGATACGGCTATGTCGACATAACAACATAGTAATGCAAAAACCTTTCTTCTTTGTGAGTAGGTAGATAGTTACCTATTTAGAGCCCTAAATACTAAACTTACAGTTATTTTCCGGTAGTTTTGAAGCTCTTCCGTTAGCTTTCACTGGTATATCTGTAGGAAAAAAAAATTGTCGAGTCTGAGTCAGAGTAGTTGCAGATATTTATGTAAGGTAAGTATGTAATCGTAGGTACCAGCTAAGAAAATAAGGCCGCATTTCCATTTTAAGAAGAAGAACGCTCTTATCCACTGCTTTGCTAAGTATGCTGACGTCGTATTTAAGAAGAGTAAATAAATCTAGGGTAGGTGCAGGAACCGAGTTCGAGGTGTGCATGCAGAAAAAGTGGGAGTGAAATAAAAATTATAGCTTCGTACATGCTCAATATAATGAGTGAAAATTAAAAGCAAGGACTGAATTCTACACATTTACTTTACACATCCATGGTATAAAATATATAAAAGAGTAAAACAAGGAAAGCTGAACCAGTTTTTTATGGTATATTAACTGGTACTGCCTTATTTTTAGGTTAGTAGTCATTTACAGAGTTAAAAAATAATTAAATATTTCGTGTTTCGATTGATGCATGCAGTATATCGTAATAAAAACATGGTAAAAAACCACTTATGGTTTCTTACTTGGCACTAAATGAGTTCACGAATTTATTAAAAACTTGGCGTTCATCGTTCACAACGCGTCAATAGTCTCACAAGACGTCGAGTCACGTTCATAGGACAGAGCTCTAAGAGCCATTGCGATCTGATCTGACGTCACTGTGGTAGTCTAAGTCACAACTCAAGAATTTACAGATTAGGTGATGAATCCCATACGTCGCGGCTGGCCTTTTCTTTAACCGTAAAATTAGCTTCGATAAACATTGCATAGTAAGGTCGAACAGAATAAGTATTTTCGTAATACCTATCCTGAAACACGTAGTCAAGGATACTGCTTTGAAGATGGACTTTTCAATGGAATGAAGAACTGTTTGACTTTAAAAGTTTCTGCAAACAAAATTAGAAACAATTCAGGGGTTTCCCCTTTCGTACTGGTGGTCAATATATTTCCAAACCCCAGGGCGAAGAAAATAGAATTGTTTGACATATTACGACAAATTGCTATATCCAAGACGATACGTGAAATTTTCTTGCCGATACCTTACTATGTAGTGAAACATAATCGCATACCGTGGCACATCAAAAGCAAAGGACAGTCATAACCTGCCCTCACTGAGAGACTAACGAAAAAGTAAAATCTGCATACCAATTTTCAAAAATTAAACAGCTACAAATTAAAATAAATGGAATAAGACAGCTTAAGCAACACAACAAGGAATTTAAAAAGGTTTTTGGATTTCAAGCGTGGACACAACAGGTCGAGAGAGATCTAAAGTCTAGTTGGCAGAAAAAAATTAAACGCAAAAAAAGAAACAAGCTCTGCAATTGGGCTCAACATTGATCCACAAGAGAGCTTGAATCTCATTCGGTCGCTCAATTTTCTTCCCACTAAAATAAACAATACTTATTGTGTATGCCTACGTTATAAAATACAGTGGAACGGGTAACAAGGTCTAGCAACGCAAATGCTTACAAATAATAAACCTATACTGCGACGCCACCGTTGTAAAACTTGTTAAAAATGGAATTCTAAAAAGTAAAGCCATAAGCAAACAGGAGAAATTGAATACAAATCCAACCTTTATCAATTAATAGGCAAGGAGTACAAGGATGACGTCGGCGTAAGAGGAAAAAAGCGGAACGTAACAAGGTAAATGCAGGATGGAGGGGTAACGACAGCCTCTACGGACTACATGACATCGACGAAAAACTCGCAAGGATTGCCCATGGCGGCGGTAAATGATTGCCTACTTGCACCGAGGTCTTCTCCATGACCCGCGTTCGCAGCCCGGCCGCTTTGCTCCGATCCTGACGATTTCGATCCACGAGACGTTGGTAGCACTAAAAAATGCAAGACGGTTTGAATTATTAATATTGGTGACAACTTTCCAACACTTATCAAGTGGTTTACACGTTTTGCGACACCTTTCCAAAGAAACAGCTGATTTTTCTTCTATTCAGTTTATCACCGGGAAAATAGTTGCGTTTTTTTTTCTGATGGTAATTCAGCTTTTATTCTTTAAACCAAAGTGGACTCAGCACTCAAAACTTTTGCGAGATGGAACTCGGATACTAAGGCCAAGCAGAGGGAGCACTTACAGGGCAATGGGGCGTGGGCAGCGTTGAGGTCAGTGTCAGATGCGGTAGAACCTCCGCTCTTCATCAGGTCCAGTCCGACACTGCTCTGGGGGATGTCCTTACAAAGGCGCTCTGAACCGGAACTCCCTAAGCAACATAAAACAATTTGAATAGAATATCTAGGAGCGTATTTTCATTTTTAAAAAAATTATAATGTACTTAGGTAGACAAATTATACACCAGAAACTACATAACATAGGTGGGAGACAAGAATCATTAGGATGAAAGTACCGAAATCAAGTGGGTACAACTTTGTTTTTCTCCTTCTTGTCCACAACATATTATCAACTCACCAGACTGGCTATCCTCCCGGTAGACACTTGGGTCGTGACTGTAGTTGAATGGCATAGGAGTGTAGCCAGCGCCCATGTAGGTACCAGCATAGGGCATGTGTTCCGCAGGGGGTTCAGGGGGCACCATGTATCGCACAGGGGGTGGCAATGGCCCGACAGTGTCTTGGCCTAGACTCGCGCAGTCGTCCCGCAGCTTTAAAGATGATAACCCTATAAAATAAAAAAAATAATTGAAACTTTATCGCGGCATGTACTGTTATTGTATTGCTTTTCTCGCCATCTTTCTACAGAAAAAGTTAATATCACTGCGCTTCCACTTTCGTACATCAGTATTTACTGATCTGCATACCATGTGACAAAAGGTCTCCAAACACGTAGTAGCACTGCTCAGAGAAGCTTATCTTGTTGACTGTATGGCGAATGTAGCCTGCCTTCATCAGGTTGGACGCGTATTTTCGAGCCTCTCGTCGCTCCGTGAATCCTTCCACGTGCGTGAAGAGCCAGTCCACCACGTCAGCGCCTAGAATAATCATAAATAATAATACATGCTATCATAAATAAACGGCTGCGTCAACTACGGCCACATTTGCAAGAAATTTACAGCATGAACTATCACACTTCACTTTTACATCACCGTTAAATTTTCTTTCAATGAAAGAATTACATCCGGGTAAGCTGGAAAATGTTAGATATTTTGTCCTGAAATATAACATTGTGGGACTTTTATTCTGGTATTATTCGTATTTTTAATCTTAAAACCTTTAGAACTGTACGCGCTACATACCAGTCTGAATAATTCCTTAAAAAATATGGGCGCTAATGTTAACTAGAGTGAGGGAAAGACTGGAATTGGGATGTTATGTTAGTCATACCTATGAAAGCATTGGGGATAGTGATCTTGAGCCAGAGCCTATCGCGAACCTCCAAGCCAGAGTCCGGCCTGGCCATGGTCTTGACCACGGTGCTCATGTCAGAGTTAATGGTCAGATGCACGTCGTCCGGGCCTCCTGCAAAAAGAGAATATCTATTAGGAGGGACTACTCAGGGCATTTTGTTAAAATATCTGAATGAAATCTTGCTAAGTAAACCGTTGGACATTTTTTTGTTCTAAACTACAGCACACTTTATTACCACCAGGAATAAGTTAATCAAGTTGGATTTCACAAGAAGTAACCTTTTTACAAAAACAAAAAAAAATCATTTGACCGTAAAATTCTCCCTTAGTATAAAGATTTTACAATTTATGCTCCTGCAGTGAACAACTTACTCTCTGTCTCCGGTATGGAGCTGGTTAGGCTAGAGCTGTTGGATGTGAGTGTGGAGACGCTAGCTGCGCGGGGGTATGGAGGGCGACCTCCCGTCGAGACAGAGTCACCACGCACGGCTGCAGTGTGAGCTATCCACGCTCCGGGATCGATGGGCCGCACTGGCTCTGTTCGTGGCACCGTGAAGTAACCCTTCGGGTTTGGGTCCCAGCATTTGGCCACAACCAACTTTATAGGTCTGAAATCAAAACCATTTAAATTATTATCTATTTATATGATTGCAACTAGATTATTTTGTTCTGTTTGATGCCATGCACTGTTTCATTAAAGTCTGATTCGAGCTGGTGCTGAGTGCTTGACTGAAGCCGGCTAGCTACCGTGCACTTATACAATTGACAACAGCTTTTTCGATAAATAGAACAAATTCAAACGAGTTTTGAAAAATCGGAATCTAAACATTGAATTATATGCTGCTTCAGCGCAATAAACCGCTATAAGGTGAAATGAGGTTACATCATACCCTGGTTTTTGGACAACGTCTCTCAGCACTCGCACCGCTTCATCGTTGGTCATGTTTTCGAAGTTAATATCGTTAACTTGCAGGATCATATCTCCAGGCTCAACCCTGCCGTCCAGTGCCACCGCTCCCCTATACAGAAATAAAAATGAGGTCAAAAAGTGGGTTTGGTGGTGAATATTTTGGTGAATGATGAAATTTTCCGAAATTCGCGACAGATCCAAATATCACAAGCAGATTTAATTTTTACCAAAGAGTTTCGGCCTTGTTCTGCAACCAGCCAAATGTATAATGATATTAAATGTATAACAATTTAAATGGGCAAAAGCAAAGAGAGCAGCCTCATTTTGTACACATTAAAAAGTAACAATAGCTTTGCTACTGTTCCAACTCGATTCTTTAAACGCACCCTTTCATGATACTTCCAACATAGATGCCTCCATCGCCACCCTTGTTGCTCTGACCGACAATGCTGATCCCCAGGAAATTGACAGTATCCATGTTGAGCGTGACCGTCATGATGTTGAGAGACATAGTGGAGTCAGTGACGCTAGAGAAGCTTGAAGTGCGTGACATACTCGCTACTTGGTGTTTCGTTTGCCGTTTCCGTCTCTGAGTGCGCCGCCGCTGGCTCAGGTGCAAACGCGATTCCGTATCTGTAATATAAGTTTAACATTTACTTCAACCTAGAAAAGTTAAAAATGTAGGATAGTATTGTGAGGCAAAGAACGATAGGAATAGATGACCAGGGACAGCAGTTCTTTAAAGAAAATCTCTAGAACGGAATTGCCTAATGTCAAAAGGAAAAATCCACCATCGACCGATGACAACAAAAACACTTCCCCTTAAAATTCGTATACAGAGTTTAACAGTTCGTACTCAATTGACTTAAGAGCTGAGTTGCGATCCAGGTAAATGCTGGTGTTACTCTGTTTGACGCAACTTTCCAAATGGAAGTAAAAGAAGAAATAGCTCTAACCAATTGTCCCCGTGATGTTCGTGGCACGACCCGTCGTTGTCGTGATTCTACTGGAGCAGTCGTCATCGCTGTCAATAAACGAGGTAGTTTCAAGCTCTGAGCTAACCATGGATGCAGTTTCATACCCATGCCCGCGGTCACTGCGATGTTTCGAATGGCCATTGATACGTAGGTCTGGAACAAAATGAACAAATACAAATAAATTTAAACAGCTGATATTTGATTTTTATAAAAGTGCGACCCCATTAAAGCCGAACCTCAAACAGATATTTTGCCCAAATTTACCCTTGATGTGAGGTATTAATCTCGAGGATTTCTAAAAAGAGGGGCCCTGATAGTAGTAGATAGTTGGTTTTCTTTTTCGCAGGGCGATTCTCTATAATATCCTAATATTCGTTTATGAACACCATGGGTATTGTAACAGCAGTTGTACAGTAGTACTATGAAAGCTCACAAATAAAGTAAACACAAAGGAAATAATTCCTCAACGATATTGCACTGGAGATGGTAAGGACCGGAGTTTGGATGCCTAGAATTTCTACAACTAAGTACTCAATTTAGAACTCACTGTTGTATTTATTGTACTTGTCGGTGATTTTGTGCCTCGAGCTTATGATGCTTTCAGTCTCAGTGGTCAGTCCATTATCTCGTGCGTTGTGCTTATTTAAATCTGCCGTTTCTGTACACTGGGATGTGCCACCGTCCGAAACATTGCTACCTTCAGCCGACACCAACTAAAACAAATCATACATTAGTTTCATTTCTATGTGGCCTCTAAACTGACATCGCGCACAACCACTAACGGCATAGGGCCGTAGGTTCTCGAAGTTGAATGCATTTAAGGAGCATTCCACTTGTTCAGTGCTAAATCGTGTTTTTGTTCTTCTTATAAAATTATGTCATACCAAAACGCTGTTTCATATAATAACTTACCCAGCTAACGACTCTACCATTGAAACATGGTAAATGTGCATTTTCGTCCACGATTTCTTCCTTGACGACCCTATAAGTAGAAAGAAGTTTTAATATCGAAAGCAGGTAGGTACAGAGGTTATAGTTATATAGGATGGCGGTGTAATTTTTAGGACCCCATCACAAGCCCAACCTCGCACTCTTGGAATTCGCCTACATTCACTGCGGGGCTCCACCACTTGACTGGTACTAGAATTCAGTCCTACAGAAAGCGAAGATTAAAACACAGCAGGACAAGGTTGGGGGCACGCCCCTGCAAAGGGAATATCTTATGGGGCGGCGGGTGGCCAGGGTGGTACATTCAGAGCAAAAACAGCCCATCCCAGTTGAGTTCTACAACACAGACATGCTGTTCCTCGTTTCAAAACGTCGCTTAGCTCTCATCGAACGCTACATATAAATGGGAGGCGTGATATATGCAAAATATACCAACATAGGAGGTTAAAAAGCAATAAATCTGGTCAATTTATTGGTAAATGATTGAAAATGTTGACAACAAATTAAGATGGCTGACAGCAAATGCCAATTTCTAAATTTTAAGATGAGAAGTCAAGTCACAGTTAGCTTATGAAGATAACATCCTTCACTTACCCGAAATCAACGTCCATAGATTTAAAGAAAAACTTATAATTAGGTCTATTTAAAACATTCTTAAAATCACTCAGGGTCACTTTATCAGGAGAAATTGGTAGCTTCACTAAGTACGGAGTTTCTTCTTCGTCAATATGATATATTACTTTAGTTTCTTCCATTATAATTCAGTGTGTAGACTAAAAAATCATCAAGAACCAGTATGGTAAATTAACTCATGGCAGCCATTTGCAAGAACTGTTCAACATGTTGCCAACTGTACAAATCTTGATTTTATCTGAGATATAAAATGAGCTTACCAGTCTCTACTCTTACGCATTGTGCGTTCTGCAATATAATAAAAAATTCTTTTAATATAAACAAAAATTACACAATTTTTCAAACATAACTTTTAAAAATAAGTTTTGATGTAAAAAGTGTAATATATTTCAGAGTCAAAGGAAAACTTGTTTATCAAAGGAAAAAAATATTTGTTGACGTTGAATGTTTTTTTATTTTTGAAACTTCCATTATTCCATTGGGTTCTTTTGTAACGTACACGTGAAGGCTTAAAGGAAATAGATTATTGAAAGGTTAGTTTATTTAATTAGTTTGTAGTTTAGTGCTGTTGAAGCGAAAGTCGGCCAATACCAGAGGTATGATACTTGTTGCAGTGTGGCCTGATATTTACTCGTTACATGCCCAGTGTGTGCGCCTATGATAATGTTACCTACTTTTGGATGTGTTTTCCAAGGGAGCAAATTCCGCATTGTGTGGTTGAGGAGGGTCCATAAGTGAGCGTAATAGTAAACAGTAGGTAGGTACAGCTACAGACTCGATAGCCGAGTGGTCAGCTTAATGGTTGCCCTCAGAGGAACACTCGGTCACACCGGTTTGATTCCAGTTCCATCCAGGCTTATTTGGTGGCGTTGTCCTCCCGTCCCCCAGCCCTCTACTTCTTCTACGGCTAACTTTGGGCTTGTGATTTGGTTGTAATTGGGACACTTATTGCAATTTATCTTTTCAGGGGCATGGATTTGATGAAAAAGGGATGGTTTTCTGAAATAAACGAGCTTTGGCCTGGAATCAGCGTCTCCTTAGAAGTGAAGGAAGTTCTTCATTCTGAGAAATCCAAATTTCAAGATATACTTGTCGTAGAAACGTAAGTGTATTATTTAAAACTGTCGACGGCCACCATCGTTTGGGGCAAGGTGCATTTGGCCGTACCGTTAGCGTAATCGTAATGTTTCAATTATGAACAACTTGGTTTTAGGAAAAGCCATGGCCGAGCGCTTGTTCTTGACGGCATTATTCAGTGCACCGAATCTGACGAGTTCGCCTATCAGGAGATGATAGCGTTTCTTCCCTTGGCGGCCCACCCTCATCCTAAGAACGTGCTCATTGTTGGTGGAGGTGACGGTGGAGTGGCTCGCGAAGTTGCCAAATACCCAGGCGTTGAAACTATTACCCAAGTTGAAATTGATGAAAGGGTAGTTGAAGTCTCTAAAAGGTAATTCAGATTATGTACAGGCACAGATAGCAGATATCTTGAAGTATCCAAATTTTTAGTAGAAATTGACATAAGACTAAAATAACTTAATTTTAAAGGTTTCTAAAGTTTATGGCAGTGGGCTACGAAAGTCCAAAATTGAAGCTAATCATCGGTGATGGCTTCGCGTTCATGAAGGAAAATCAGCACAAATTTGACGTCATCATTACAGACTCCTCTGATCCTGTTGGTATGTGGGGATATATTAGTTCAGCTATAAAATATGTTGGCCGAAGCCTATAGGATTTCTACACCACTGAAGGCACGTGCGATATCTAAACAAACATTACAAGTACGCAGAACAAAGGTGTCGGACAATCAGCAGTTTCACGATGTCAGTTTTGTTTCACCTGAGATGTTAGCCCATAAGTGAAACTTCGCACTATCTTGGAGTTAAAACAACAGAACTCTTAAAAAGTTGTCACAATCTAAATTGTTATTGAATATAATATGAAGTTAGGAGTAAACCTTAGGAAGCTGTGACTGGTCAGAGTGATTTGATCTCTTCACATTCAAACGGGACCAACTTCAAAATTAATAGACCTTACCGTTGCCCGACAAACATTTGACGTTATTTGTACTGAATTCCAGGTCCAGCCGTGAGCCTGTTCGAGGAAAGTTACTTCTCGCTGATGCGGGACGCTCTCCGTCCTGGCGGCATAGTCTGCTCGCAAGCAGGGACGGCCTGGGCCAACTTGGACATCGTGCAGAGCACTTTGCGGATTGCCCGACAGTTGTACCCTGTCGCAGATTATGCAGTGTGCAGCGTTCCCACCTACCCTACTGGCCAGATCGGCTTTGTCATTGCTGCTCTTGAAACGGTTGGTGTGTAGGGAAGGGTTCGGGATAGGAGAATAAAGGGTCCGACAATGGTCGCACTTGACTTTCTCGCAATTTTTACGCCAGCGGTATCGAAAAGTTTGATTTTTTTTTACGTAATTTATTTTTTTTGGGACCAAAATTTTAACTTTTTCTAAAAAATATTTTGCCATACACTGGACAATAATTATAGGCACCTACTCACCGGATTTCAAACATATCCGTCAAATGGTGAAGTGTCGTTCGACGCGCAAAGTACGTGTTTTCTATTTTCCATGTCACGGCCTTAATTTTCAAGTAATTGAAAATCTATTGAAAATGACCTTGAAGCATCTATCTGAGACCATTTTCACCAATTTTCAAGGAAATCTGTCGATTAGGGTTGTTGCAAATCCGTCTTAACCAATCAAAAACGTGATTTCCATTTTTGGAAAATTTTCCTATGATAATGCCAATATTGGCCATAATTATTATGTTGGATAAATTTCGTTCGGTAAAACATGAAACTAGGTTAAAGTACACCTCCCTACCAATTTTTATTGAAATCGATCGAATAGTGCTACCGGAGTGACGACCAACGCGTTTGGGCCAAAACTGGGCCCAGTTATTGGCCCACCTCCATATGATTGTAAATGACCTAAAAGCATCTATTCAAAAACACTTTCGCAAATTTTCAAGGTTCCAACTTGATATACGTAGCTTCCAGCCCTTCTTAACTGTCAAAAAACACGATTTTTTGCCTTTTTTTGACCATAGCAGGCGCAATTTTTGAGTTATCAAAATTTATCAAAAAACGGGTCCAGATATTTACATTAGGTACCTACATACCGAATTTGAGCAAAATCGGACGAACGGTGTGACGTCCAGTTGCGCGACAGAGTGACGTACGTACGTCGGACGGACATTTTTTAAAAACCACTTTTTTGGACTCGGGGGACCTCCAGGATCATGGGAAACCCAAAATCTCAAAATCGAAATTTTGCACGAAGACATAACTTTCTCAGCCCATGTATTACATACGGGCGAGAAAGTAAAAAATGAAACATAAAAAGCAGTAGAACTGATATTTTTCTGCTCCCATATCCATGAAAAATGAGTATTACTCCTGTATGGTTCTAAAAATTCTCAGGTTGTGCCACTTATTCCTATCCCTACAACATTAATTGTCTGCTATTATTGTTTGGGGTCAACCTTTTAAGCATTGTTTTCTTTTCAGGATGCTAAACTGAAGGAGCCTGTTCGTTGTTTTTCTGACGAGGAGCTGGACGCCATAGGAATGCGATACTACTCCAGTGATGTGCATCGTGCTGCCTACGTCTTGCCCCGTTTTGCATCCAACGCCCTGCGGATAGAGGGTTTGACCAACGGCGTATCTAAGTAAAAGGTACACCATATCATACCTGTGATCAAAGGTAAGCATTTTCTAGTGAAACTCGAGTACTCCATCTTTCTGACTAAATTAAAATGTGTCCAGACCCACGTCCATTTCGTGGTTACAATATTAGAGATTTATTGGTTGGTTGTTGAGATTGCAAAGAAAAAAAATATCCTTAATGATGAAATACCAAAGTTGACCCGAATTTGTTGTGCCAGAATGTCGAGTTGAAGGGTTTTTCCTTCGTACTTGTCAGATCAAATAATTTGCTGCAGCTCTATTACGGAACTTTTTATCACGCGTGATAAACATTTGTAATGCTATTTTCCCTATGTTTTCGTGATAACTGCGTGATCACACGTGATAAAAAGATCCATAATAGGGCTCCAGGTATAGCTGTAACGGTTTATTCATCAGCTGACATCACCTATATATATTAGATTTGTGCCTTAATTTGTCTTTTTAAGTTGGACACTCTCTGTTTTGGATCTGATTGTAGGATTAACTGATTGGTAACGGGCCTAAGTGCTACGTAACTGTTATGTACCTTATTAACACTCAGTTTTAGTCATGCATGGTGCCTTCTTATTTTGCCGAAATCTTTCTCTCAATACGTTTTGCAGTTTAAATGTTACCAGATCTGAATGTCAGGGAAGAGTATCGATTTAAGAAATTCCTCTTCTGTTATGATATGATTGTCTTTCTCTACCTTAGTAATAGTGCATTTCTCTTGCATTTTTGAGTTTTCTGACATACCTACTATACAGTGTCTGTGAGTTATTTTAAATTATATTTTTATGACGAAAGATATCACTGGGGATGTGGTCGGTGACAGTTTCCAAATCCAAAAGTGAAAAAAGGTACAATAATAAAAATAAACGAATGCATCCTTTTATTGCCATTAGAATTTAACCTGATCGCTTCGTTGAGGGATCTCCACAACGATTAATTTTACACCTATATACTTATACTATAGGTATACATATACTTACCTACTTAAACAAGTAAAATGTACGCTATTTTTATACGTAATTATTATTAAATGGGATTTGTTATAAATGTGTTTTTTCACTTCTTAGGAAAAGGCAAAGATGGGTATATTCCTCAGATCATAAATGGATAAAGTTAGGTGTGGCATGTGGCATGTGGGAGTGGTGAGGTATTCTCACCCCCTCGTGTGTGGGCCAGAGCAGAGGTTTGAAAATGGAAAAAATTTCTTGTGGTAAAACTCGAACTCTCACTCAGAACTCAAAAAGCAAGCGTCAGATACTCGAAACTCATTGTTGTAAGGGTCCCTCCCTTCCCTATGAATTTAATTTCCATGAGAGCCTTGTCGATGTGGAGCGTAATGTATTTCCTGTCTTGATTGAAGTATATCAACTTTAATTTGTCCTCTTGGGCTTTCCATATTAATGTGTGGAAATATCTAATCCTGAAATAAGGGCGTGGCCTTGTATGTTCCATCACAGAATTGTCCTTTGATTACCGGGTCTACTTTCCGCATTAACTAAGTACAATACCTGGAAAATTCAGGACCGGTTTAATACTGATACCTATATGGAGGTGCCCGGACAGTTCGCCGACAGACATTTCGCCGCTGGACACTTGGCCGACAGACATTTCGCCAACGGACATATCGCCGACGGGACACTTAGCCGACAGGACATTTGGCCGACAGACGTATTTTATTTTGTGTAACGTGTGCAGAGACGCACTGAAGGAATAATTAATTATAATATGATAATAATATAATATAATAATTAATTCAAATTTTTTAAATAGGTACTACCTACATGTTGTGAGCCACCGACTTTAAATACTGGGCTTTCGCTCCACTGCAGTATTTTGCCCTTAAGGCCATTAAACGTTCCTCGAGCCTTTTGTATTTCATTTTTGTCACCGGAAGCTATGCTATGCATGAGTCACGGTTTTGAATAATTCACTAATTACCTACCTCAGCTTGGTAAATGGTGATGTTCAAATTGTTTGATAAAAAGCAGTATCTGCAGTCCATACGACAATTTGTAATGTAAGAGGTAACATGTAACAATAACAAATTTAAAGATTTATTCCTCAGTGCGCACACATATTATAATACATAATCAATTTTTTCCAGGGATAGTTTCTCGGCTAGTAAAAAAAAAAAAAAAAAAAAGTCGGCCAAATGTCCTGTTGGCTAATTGTCCTGTCGGCGAAATGTCCGTCAGGCAAAAACGTGTCGGCGAAATGTCCGGCGGCGAACTGTCCGGCGGCGAAATGTCTGTCGGCCAAATGTCTGTCGGCGAAGTGTCCGGTCACGTATATGGATACATATGAAAGTACCTGTGCTTTCTGCGTGCAATGAGTGGGCTGGGTTCTAGTCCTGGCAGGGAAGGGTCGCCGCTTCCCTTCGGCTGACTCCTTTGTGGTCTAAAAATTGGGGCGCGCATAATTTCCCGTACACTTTGGGTATGTGGGGAGATAGTATTAATGTCGTGGACTCTGTTCTAAAAATAGGTTGTCGTGTTGCATTCCACAACTCCAGGCCTCGGTGCACGTGTCGCGTCACGCTGGTCCGGGTGAACAAAGCCGGTAGGTACCTATCCTATTCGGACCAAGGACATTGCAGGTGTGGTCGGTACCCGAAGTCGTGGGTATTAGGTATACCAGTAGGTACTTCTGGGCCTGACCTAGACATTGCCACCAGGGCCTGGCCACCTCGACTGCCACTGACCAGTACCTGCAGCCCTGGGTTATATCTACAGACTGTGCCTGGTGCAGATACAACCGCTTCTCGCTAAATTATGAAAATTAGTTTGAGAAAGGTCAGCGATTCAAATGTGTTTTTGCTTCGGGATATCATTTTTAGAGATTTTTTTTTCTCGTAGACCTCCGCAATGCAACGTTTCCAACAACACAGCACTGTGGTAGGTACATACCCCCTCCTATATTTCGCACACTTTGAGTTTTGCCTGACATACCTACATAACCTTCAAGGATATCGCCATTCTTTGCGAGCTCTGTCCCCCAATTCAGGGTTTGGTGACGCCACCCCAACTCCGCTTAACCTCCCCCCACTTGGATACGGCTACGTAATAAAATGTGCCAATTTAAAAAAAGAAATGTTTAGTCATGTGCCTCGCTGTATTATGCGATACGTGGTTGAGGTAATGAAATAGGTAATGATTCCTTACTTCGTATCAACAGCGGCTCACCCAACGTGAGAAGGTAACGTGACTTTTATGCATTGTCCATTTATATATTCAGAAATGCTGAGCCGGCTCTTGAGTGGTGAAGGTAGGCTTTTTCGGTTTAGAATAAAATCCTGGTGACTTCACAGAAGATTTAAGGGTCCGCTATACCTTACGGTGCATTTTTTGCCGCCCATAAGATTAACATTGCGAGCGGCGATTCATTTTCAAGGTTTACCCTTGGTTTGAAAGACGCAAAATTTTGCCTGTACCTAGCCCTAACAATGTTCTAGGGAGTGTTCGAAGCAGATTTCCCAATTTCTCACTGGTTTCTTTTACTGCAACTGTTTTGCAAATGGTAGAATGCAAATGCTCAAGAAAAGTGCTGTATCTCGAAAACCAGTAAAAAATTGGGAAATCTGCTTCGAACACTCCCTAGAACATTGTTAGGGCTAGGTACAGGCAAAATTTTGTGTCTTTCCAAACAAGGGTACACCTTGAAAATGAATCGCCGCTCGCAATGTTAATGTTAAGGGCGGCAAAAAATGCACCGTCAGGTATAGCGGACCCTTAATAAAAAATAAAAATTCGAAGTCCTGTTCTTTGGCCACTTGATTAAAAATGAAATCAGGAATCTGACACTGTCTGTAGCTACCTATATGGGTTAGTTTCGATGCCAAGAACCGGACCTATGTAGCATCCTGCACAGGTTTTGAAAGGTCATTGCACGCATAATAGTACAGGTAAGGTATCTCACTCAGTCTTTGAACAGCTCTGGGATTTTTCATTAGGTATGGTCCCTCTCCAAGCAGCCTCCCCCCCAACCCCTCTCGAAAAACTAAATAGACATTATAAACGACAACAAAGAGACATTTTCAACAATGATTTTAATATAACTTTTTTATAAATAAATCTGTTTTCTCCTATGTTTAGCTGATGAGGAGTCCGTTCCGGCGGAGTCTCGTGGGTAGCAACGTGACAGGCTAGCGGAGCACATGTCGGGGCGGTGGTCGGATGACGTGAACCTAGGCACGTGTCTGCGGGCGTGCGTCTATCAGTCAGCACCCGGTGTGCCTTTCGTCCGAACGTATCGTCCAGCCGTTTCTACGTTTCTTGACGAATTTTTCGGGATTCTTGTCCAGCAAAAATCTCCAGCCCAACCTGGAGTTTTCGGGTGAGTTCGATTTATTTTTCTGTTGGAAGTTGTGGTGTCTGAAGGTGATTGGTAGGTTTTGACTGAACAATGAAAATTATTTCTGGCGATCTTATGTAAACAGGGTTATCAAGTTATCTACAGCTGGAAGGAAAAGATAAAGAGGAACTCTCTCTTGTTGGCCCGGGCGCCTCAGGAATATCTGTGGTCTTTGTCGTTACTAAAGACACCGAATTTTTTCCAAGATATTTATTTTAACTTAGGTACCTATAGCCAAATATTACAAATTGCAACTGTCTGTGTCTTCCCCACTAAGGTGACACGGACGTTTCGCCAGATATTTATTTCAACTTACCGTTAGCCTTACGTTACAGACTACAGCTGTCAATGGCCCCTTACGTCCTTACTACTGACAAAGTTCAAGGTTGACCATTCAGTGATGTTTGTTTACGTTTCTTCATGATATCTTTCTAAGAAAATTATTGGATTTTTTTGTTGTTTTTTTATTATTATGACACTGTTTGCGTACGAGTACACTGAATTGATGAGGTGTACTGCCGTCTGGTAAATTGATCCAGACTAATTTATTGTAGCGCTGTAGGTGTAGGTAGATTAGGTGTAGGTGTATAGGGGATTAAGCGGCTGGCCTGAGAACCAAAGGGAACCCCCGTAAGCCACGATCTCCAAGACTCACCACTTAAGGGGGGATTAAGCGGCTGGTCTAGGAGTCAAGGGGAACGGGGAACCCCCGAAACCCATGAACCCCAGGACTCACCTCTTAAGGGGGATTAAGTGGCTGGTCTAGGAGAGCCGCACCCTGTACAATATTCACCTAATCGATTTTGCTCCCACACAATTTTTACTCATCCTGCACCGAAACTTTTTGGGTTTTCGCCAATTTTTCAGTGTTTATGCGATAAACTTTCGCTGGCGGTGTGGGCTGGACGTGTGTAACGCCTCTGTTGTTTACATTTTCCAGGGTTACCAACTTGCATAATGAACTGTGGTGGAGCCAAACAAATCTTCACAGCTTATTTTGAACTGACTTAACGGGATGGATGACGACTCTCAGTGGTTCAGTGAAAGTTGCCAGCGGGCATGCGAAAGGTAAATATCTTAATTTATAATAATTAAAGAGGAGCGTCAATTTGGCTCAAGCTAGTTAGGCTGGATTTAGCTAATTTCGGAATGGAATTTACTCGAATTTTTTTCTGTAAGTTAAACAAGGTTGCCATGCGTTGCTAAGGTAAATAAAGTCGGAATTTTATTTCCCTAGCAACGCATGACAACCTTGTTTAACTTACAGAAAAAAATTCGGGTAAATTTCATTCCGAAATTAGCTAAATCCAGCTTTAGTGACTTGGGAAGTACTGAGTCAGCCATCTGACTGTAATAGCCGATGATCTCCAGAATGAGTTCAAAATGTACCTACTTACTTTTTGTGTAGGAGCGACAATGGGACAAATTGTGCTTGGAACGCTAACCGGACCAGCAGCTCTATTATGGATCTTGGTCGTTATCTCGGGCTCCTAATGCTAAAACATAGGTAAAACTGCACCACTTCGTCGTTATCAAAGTCGTTAACTTGGCGTTAACAGATCCGTAATAGACCTGCAGAAATTCGAACCCTAGGCTCCCGCTACCACTTTCTCCACAGCCAAGATGAGACATTTTACTGATCCCACAGCCAAGATGAGACATTTTACTGCTCCCACAGCCAAGATGAGACATTTTACTGCTTCCACAGCCAAGATGAAACATTTTACTGCTCCCACAGCCAAGGAGGGACATATTTTTACTCTGGAGGGCAGGAACAGAGCTGTGGGGAAGCCCAGATTTTCGAATTTTTGGTCTGGTTAGCGTTCCGGGCACAATACCTACTTCTTGTGTAGGAACGACAATGGGCACAATACCTACCTTTTGTATGTAAGAACGTGTTTCGGTCTTTGAAATAATTTTAAATAAATGTCCATACGACCGGTGTAGTTATTCAGCAGAACAAGCCTCATGCTGAGGTAATGTATGCGCAACATGTGCTTTTGTTTTAGGCTGTATTTCCTTCCTCATAAATTTACACGATTGATCGATCGGGTAGTGATGGATGATCTGCTCTGTTTTAACTTCAAAATGATGGTCAGTTTCTAAAAAGCAAAGTTTAGAAATAAACACAATGCTTCCATTTCTCGTTAGTGAAGATGTAGCGGCCTCGCTGTAGGCTGTAGTATAGTTATCCAACACTAGACTCATACGACTGAGGTCCGGAGTTCGAATCCCGGTACCTCAGCAATTTTCTGTTGGTAGCATAGATGACAGACATGTATCGTACCAAATATTTGGCAAACGCCTTCGGGCTTAAAAAAAAACGTGTAAAATAAAACCCTGAACGTCCCAGTAATATTTGTAGGTACGCCATTGTTCCTGCTATTTATTTTTATGACTTGATGGTGGCCCTAAGGGCAGCACCCACCTTGCTAAGTACATATACCTCTAGGTACATATACCTCTGGGTTGAGGTCCGCCCTTTGCGACCTTGCATCTTGTTATACAAGCGTCTGATAAGAAGGCACGTGAGGTCACTACTTGCCGGAGAGGCGATCGACCTTGGGATTTGACAATCATTGAGCTTTTATCCATGTTTAGTTAAACGTTAGTGGACCCAGCACCGCCTCAACCAGAGTTAGTATTAGGAACCACCACCGAAAAACTGTCAAAAAATAACTTGGTCAAAACCCACGAAGGGTTTGGTCAAAACCCACGTGGGTTTTGACCAAGTTATTTTTTGACAGTTTTTCGGTGGTGGTTCCTAATACTAACTCTGGTTGAGGCGGTGCTGGGTCCACTAACGTTTAACTAAACATGGATTGCAGAAAATACCACAAAGTTACGAGTTACCTCTTAAATCATATTGAGCTTTTATGTTGAAGTTATGTGGGCCAGGTATGTCATGTAGGTATGTTGTGACTCATGAGAAAAATTTGAGAATTTAAAAGGGGCTGGAAGCAAGGTGTCTCAGGTACCTACTGTTGTCCCGATTTTCCGAAATTTCCGATCTTGTATATGTATATGTATATCACGTGACCTCCACTGCTAGGACAAAATTAGTTGTGAAACTTCTATAATAATCCTTCTATGTGAAAGTGAAACATGCCATAATACCCTAAGGATCCTTTGATTTTACAATATTGTTTCATAAACAGTCCGGAATAAAGTAGGATGACATCTACTTCTTAGTAATGGTTAATGAGTAATTATGTGAAACGAAATAATGAGGCTTGCATGTACCTTCACCCTTAAGTGCACTGTGTTGACATCGTTATTGACATGTATATAAATACATGCACATAATAACCGAAATTAACTTGTTTTTGCGCATCCTCATGTCTTCATGGAGTGTCTGGCTCATTATCTCGGGAAACTTGGTGTAAGGACACGAACACCCTGAAGATTTTTTTCTCGTAGGTCTCATGATAATATGTAGCAAGAGCTTCTGCTACAATCGTGAGGTCAGTTTAAGAAGAGGATGTTGGTTTACCGTGCTCGTACTGGGCTGACGCCTTTCTTTTTCCATTCACTATGTGCCTCCCTATTTGTGTCACTCTATTATTTCCTCTTTCATTTCGGTTTGCCTACCCCAGTTAACGGTTCCGGGGTGGCGATGTTTACAGGTGGTTTATTTTGGAGTCGGAGCAGATATAGATTTTTTAAGTGTGAGGGTTCGGGTTTGCGAAGGAGTTGTCTTCTCTTTAAGGTACCTGACCCTCACTGATGGTTTAGCTACGCCTATGCACCATGGATTAGATCAGAGGGAGGCACAGAATAATCGAGAACGCGTCCCACTTGACCGCGGTCCTTCTAGAGATAGGACTGACAGAAGGAAGGGGTTCATATCCTCTTTGCGGAGTAATTATTTTTTTTTAAATTTGTATTTTTGGTTTCAGGGGGGAGGGAGGCAGCTGCCGATGCTGCGACAGTCAACTCAACTTCTCCATAGCCAACACAGAGGAGGATCACTTCTACCACAAAAGAAAATTAGCCAGAGTAAGTCTGAAATAGTTTTATACCTACCAGCCCGACCAGCTGATTAACGGTAAGCTTAAAAAGACTCGTTCTAATTTTTCATTTTTTGTAATTTTTTTCTGGCTTTAAAAAACATGGCATTACTTTTTCTACGAAAAGTCTTCTCTACTACGAAAATTCGCACTGTAGCGCAGGGCTCTGAGCTAGATGTATACAGCCTCAAGTTCTTCTTCCGGCTTGTGAAGAATTTTTCCTCGTTCGTCCTGCCTAAAAATAAAAATAACAAAGCAGGTGACTGAGACGGAAAATTACAATACTAAAAGAATTGCCAAAAATGAGTAACAACGAAGATGTGGTGCACCTGTGTGCTTTGTGGAATTTTCTAGTGCCATTGTATTCCAATTCGGCATGACCGAAGTAATTTCCATATTCCATTCTGCGGTATCGACCACGTGTTGTGGGATTTTCCGTGAATGCTTTCTTTCTCTGCGTCACACGGCCAATGCATGTGACTGACCTGTAGCGGCATCGGTCAAATACCGACTGCATTACTAGATCGAGATTTAGACTTCCGTCGTAGATTTATTCCAGATTTTTCTCGAAAAATGTGATTAGAGCAATGCAGTGGTGACTCGAGAGGCACAGGTCACGTAGCATGAAGTGTCAAGTTTCAAATTAAGTCTCAACGAAAAAAATGTCTCTGCTAAGGAACCAGGAACCTTCCTTATTGTCTCACTATGTAGTGAAAACCAAACCCCGGTCGGTCAAAAAATTTGTTCGTTCATATTCTTGTTTCCTTTTACTGGGTAGGAGGTGAGAAAACAAAAAAAACCTTGGTTTGTAAATGTCGAGGTAAATGTTTAAAAGTACTGGGGAAAAAGCCTGTACCTATGTCTTAACCCTCATGCAGAAGGGTTATGTGACAGATGTCACAGAGCATTTAATTTTTTACTTTTTGTTAAGGGTCCGCTATACCTGACGGTGCATTTTTTGCCGCCCATAAGATTAACATTGCAAGCGGCGATTCATTTTCAAGGTTTACCCTTGGTTGGAAAGACACAAAATTTTGCCTGTACCTAGCCCTAACGATGTTCTAGGGAGTGTTCGAAGCAGATTTCCCATTTTTTTTTACTGGTTTTCGAGATACAGCACTTTTCTTGAGGTATGCGATGCTAGCATTTGCAAAACAGTTGCAATAAAAGAAACCAGTGAGACGTTGGGAAATCTGCTTTGAACACTCCCTAGAACATTGTTAGGGCTAGGTACAGGCAAAATTTTGTGTCTTTCCAACCAAGGGTAAACCTTGAAAATGAATCGCCGCTTCCAATGTTAATCTTATGGGCGGCAAAAAATGCACCGTCAGGTATAGCGTCCTCTTAATTGTAACTTTTGGGAATACGTAAATGCAATAGGTTCTGATCCGACAACCTCCTCCCCTTTGGTCTCCAAAATAGATACCTATGTTGTCTAATAGTTGACGTGGAAGGAAACTATAATAGAAAATAAACATTGACACACAATCACGTGTCGCTGCATCATGAGGATTTTCGTGATAGCGACTGCACGAGCACGTGCTATGCTTACACTATTTGCTGACTTGTTGGCCTCCTGGCACACGACTTGGTCTGAGCCTACTGCCTGTTCTAGATGTCTGCTGTTACATATTTCCTCGTTGTTCACTTTCTCCCTTTACAAAGGTACATACATAATGCCGAAGCTTTTGGGAGCATGACCAGAGTGCCTCCCATGTAACGAGAAACTAGACAAGAAGAAGAAAATTGTCAATTTTCGGGAAAACTCCCTAGTTAGTTGTTAATTTCCCGGTAAAAATCGGGAATTTACATTTATCTGGTCTTTGAAGTCTCGTTTTGAATTCTCTCTTGCTTTATGGTGAGAAACTATAAATTTTTGTGTTTTCCAGTCTTCAGTAAAGTCTGACCACCTATACCGATTTTGTGCGTGGGATGATATATGACTTTGTTGGAGCGTTACTGAGGGCTGGCTGCTGTACAGCCCGTAGGGGCTGTGTTTGTTAGCCGGTGGTGTTTTTCTGGGGGAAATTCTGACCCCCGATGGTGAAAACCGGGATTAAGCACCGTTTCCACCTGTCGGCGGTTGATCTCTGATCGGTATGATCCGATGGGCGGGGAAGCCGTGGAGAGATAGGCCGCTAATCTGCAGTAGACTTGTGGTTTAGCACGTGAGGCTTTTGACCTGTGTTTACCTTATGCGAATCGTTGAAGGTTCCGCGTCAGATTGTAACATGTCATATTCATATGCTGCAAATGCCATCGAACCTAAGTGGCACCCATCCTATAATAATTCTCAACGGTCAGTAAAGTTTCAAAATATTGTAATCAGGTAGTAAAATAAGATCTTTTTGCTATACCTACTGTAATTGAATTCGTCTTATTAACCCCACAAGGTGGGGTGTAATCCAGTCAAACAAATCATGAGCATGCATGTGCATGATCGTGCGTCATCCTTTTTTGAATGAAATCTCTTTATATTGGGGGTTCCTTTTTATCTGCAAAGGAACCTAACTTTTAGTAGTTGTTCTCCTAGTAAACTCTTCTCGAGGGGTTAACCACTCCAGGAATCTCGTTGGGAATCTCGTAGGGAATCATTGGAAATCTTTATGGAATCTCAAGGAATCTCTGGAGTGGTTACCCACTCTTCTGATTCAGTGGCTCTAGATCTAGAAGATGGGCATACCTTCTTCGGGATACCATTGGTATACCTACTTTGGAGTGATTAATCCTTCGGGGTTCATCTTTCTATGAATATCGTTGGGAATCTTTGGAAATCTTTATGGAATCTCAAGGAATCTCTGGAGTGGTTACCCCCTCGACTCTTCTGATTCAGTGGCTCTAGATCTAGAAGATGGGTATACCTTCTTCGGGATACCATTGGTAGGTACCTACTTCTGCCTGCATTACTTAAAATTTGCTTCTCCCTTCTATCCGAGAAGTCTTCTCTTACCTTAAAAAATAAAAACATTATAAAACGTGATTGGTACCAGTCAGGCAAGTTGGTGCACTCAAATACGAGAGCATTCACTCTACGCCGGAGATAGCAGGTAATGTGTCTTGACCCATGTTATTTACATGTGTCCGTGTGGCTAGGAACGTGGTGCGCCTCGTGACCACGCGGGCACCGTGCTCGAGTTCGTCGCGCCACGGCAGATCCCCAACAGTCGTTCCGAGTCGTCAGATCGGCAAACTTCTCAGTTTAGTTCAGTTCTATCGTGAAGTTTTTGTGAGCACAGTTCGATTTCTTCGTTGTTTCTGTGGATATTTCTTACTTTCGGTTCTGTTTATAACGTGGAGTTTTTAGGTGATAGAATGGTCTTAACTTTTTTTGTACTTTTTTTGGGACGATTTGAAGTATTTGAAATTATTGGATCCTGCCTCTCAGGTTTTCAAGCTTTCGGAAATTACTAAAGACTAATTGATAAGTTGTGTAGAATTCAGAAACAGGCATGAATATCTATGGAAACACAATAAGTTTTCCCAGGTTTCCCTTAGTTTCTGCCTTAGGTACTTGGAAACTTCTCCCTTCCCCTTCTTTCCTATTGTTTTGGTAGGTGCTTCATCTGGATTCTGGAAATGTATAGGACTTGCAAGTCTTGCAACAGTGTTGTAACATACCTCTACCCTAAGCATAGCCGTATCCACGGGGGGGGGGGGTTTAGGGGGTTAACCCCCCCCCCCCCATGAACGGAAAATTAACATGGTAATACCAGCGTGAAGCAAAAAAAATATAGGCGAACCCCCCCCCCATGACCGCTTTCTGGATACGGGCCTGACCCTAAGTATATGTTGTGGACGTGTGCAAATAGGGGACATCTTTAGTTCCACATAAAGACTATTCCTGGCTATACCTATACCATACCTACTCAAATTCTTAGTTTCTGGCATCGCCAAATTCTACCATAGGATCGACGCCATGTCCCTGGTAGTTCTACCTGCTCATGAAAAGGAGAGCGATAAGTCTTTGCCATTGGTTATTTTCAATTAATTATAATTGGTAAATTGCACGTGTCAGTGTTGTAGGTCACGTTGTGTTTCTCATATTTTTAGCTATTTTAATGCGACTCGTCCTTGATAATAAATTTAAACGCTGACGCAGTTAGATATTTTTTCTCGAGATTTGTTCGTTTTTTGAAGGTGTCAATGTTCGCGGTGTGGTCACGTGCTATAAAACGTTCATGACTGGTGAGTCAATTTGATGACCTCATTGGAGGAGCGTATTCCTAGGGTCATTGTAATCCTCCGTTGATACATGTGACGCATTGTCACTAGCTCTATACATGTGCAGAGAAACGTGCAGCTTACTGAGAGTATTTAGTATTTGTATACCTTGAGTAGTTACAGGGCTATTTCTACCCAGTGCCGTCACCTAACGAGTATTCATATGGTGACATCATGGTCCTCCTATAGCCATTGTAGTCCTAGGATGATTGATGTAATGTGACAGGCCTGAGACGTGTGCTATATGAAATTAGACTGAATGAGCTCCACCTCCACCGGACGGTCGAATGCGACTAAGAGCCTTTTCTGCACTGACCCCTATTGAGCCTGGTTCTGCCTTTTTCGGTAGGTTCAAAATTGGGTATCATTAACATTAAATCTATGATAAGTAATCTATAGCATTATCTGGGTCTGGATCAGCAGATAGCAAGGGATGAGTGACCACTAAGCATTCGAATTAGCAGACGCCGATGCCCTTGAACTATTTAATACTGAGTCACCATCGCAACGGGCGGACCGACGGCTTTTAGTTGTATAACTTCAAATTGTTTCCCTATGCCTTTGTGTTGCTATGTAAGATAGACAGTTGTGATAATGAGTACTACTGTATAGGTACAGCATACGGTCCCTATCTCACGTTGCATATTGTACCCCTTGCTATATAGCCTATTGCCTAAGTTCGAAAGTACAAGCTGTACTGCACCACAAATTCGGGTTTTAAGTTTATAGAGATCCCTCCAGTTTAGGTGTGAGACGTAATTCTGGATATACATACATTCACAGTTCTGGACATCACTTAGTTATCGAGATATGAGGATAGGATAGTTTTTCACATAAGGTCGCTGAGCCTGAGCCTTCATTCTTGGGCTTCCCTGAGGGCCCTAGTGCGCCTTTGTATGAGCCTACATACATGTTTCCCTTGCACTGACCCTGCCTTGGCAGGTGCCTACTGCCTATACATCAGACGAAGAGTGCCTGAGGCTGCCAATGCTCATAGCGATCACTGCCGGTCGGTCAAGGTCATCAGACTGCCTTGCTCCAGCCGCCCGTCTTCTTCGAGTTCAACCTCTTCTTCAGCCTATAGATGTTCCTGGAACCTGGTGTAGGCGTCGTAAGGGGGGCAGGTAGAAATTTTGGGTGTGAGAATTGTTTGTCCAGCATGTGCCTTATTCCCTCACTGAAACATGTGAACCAGTGACGAACTCGTAGGTTGTGAGCTTTTACATGGAGAAAAGTTGGAAGTTTCTGCAGTTCCCCATTGCCCACCCGAAAAGAGCTCAAAAAGATCTTCTTGTCTGTTCGTCAGGTTTGAGGTGTATGGCTATATACTTAGTACCTACTACCTTATGCCTTCTGTGGGTATTCTTGTACCGACGACCTGGATGTCGAATTGGAAGGCAAAGGGCGAGGGGTTAACCACTCGTTGGGAATCTCGTGCATATGGGGAATCAATGGAAATCTCAGGGAATCTTGGAATATTTTGGAGTGGTTATCCCTTCGGGGTTCATCTTTCTATGAATATCGTTGGGAATCTGTGGAAATCTTTATGGAATCTCTGGAGTGGTTACTCCCTCGGCAAGGGGTGTTTGTCAGGAGCCTGCCGATGTACCGCTTCAGCCCATGACCTACGTGTACACTTGGCAAATATTTGAATGCATGTTTGCACTACTTTGTTTGTATTTTGGTTGGCAATCGTTGTGGATGCCAAGGTTATTGACCTGTTTGCCTTACTTACGTATACCCATATCGCAGAAAGGTATTCACTCAAACACCTCTCTTATCGTTTCTGTTATCTTTGCCAACTTCCAAGCTCAACGTCGTACGACGTGTTCTCGAGGGTTACATTTTTCAAACCGACATAATTTTCCTTAACTTTCACATCCTGCCTTACCACTGGATTTTCTTGACTGCTTTTGAGATCCTTTACCGTCTGTACTGGCTTCAGAGCGATATTCTTCTCCTTATGATGTTTTTTCCTGTTGACCTCTGAACTGAAGTGAATTGCAGTGCATGTCCCTATTGCCTTGATCTGTGACCTGTGGCTTACGTAGTTACGTACACTGTCTGACATCGAATTCGCTTTAAATAGAATTTTGGGTCGAGTTTTTTTATTTGGTATTGATATTGAGAATGTGAGGGTCAACAGCCGTGAAGTAAGTACCAAGTACTAGTACACATTTTCGAAATTCTGGTGACCACGTGATCAAATTCAGTCAGCAAACTGCAGTCATTTTTTAAGGTTAGGACTTGGGAGTAGGTATACTTGATTCATTTAATTTTAAACGCTTTATTCTCCAGTAATCTCCAGTTGCTTGAATCTATTAATTGCGCTGCCTTGCATGCGGGTTCAGGTCCAAGGTTCATGAAAATTTCTCCTAAAACTTATCTCCGTGCCAAAATTGCGAAGTCAGTTGCATTAGACATTGTTTCTTGTCTCCGCCTAGATATCCAGTGTCTAGATTTCTTCCCTTCTCCTTATACCTATCTACCTAGAGTAGAGAGTAGTATCAGCATCCACCGGGTATGGGAGGGGGTAACCACTCCAGAGATTCCTTGAGATTCCATAAAGATTTCCAAAGATTCCCAACGATAATCATAGAAAGATGAACCCAGAAGGGGTAACCACTCCAAAAAAATTCCAAGATTTTCTGAGATTTCATAAAGATTCCCAATGATTCCCAACGAGATTCCCAACGAGTGGTTAACCCCTCGGGGTATGGTATGTGTTTTGCGCCTATCCCTTTCTCATCCTCGGCGGCGCGGCGCCTCACCTGATCCGGGCTATGAGGTGGCGTCATGCATCTCGTGTTTGGCCGCGTTTTTCTCTGTAATCTGCCTCGTGAGTCATGTGACTTTTTCTTTAGCACATGCGCTGACTCGTGTCTCGTGTGATTATGTTGAAGATATTTATACTTTCTCAGCTTACAGTATACGTCCCACCATGCCCAGTTAAAATTAAACTGGAGATTTTGTTCTATGTTTACCATGTTAAATTTAAGTTTCAAGTTAAATTTAACATGGTAAATCTCCAGTTTAATTTTAACTGGGGATGGTGGGACGCACCCTTAGGAAATTAGATACCTATACCGGTAATTTAGTTTTTCTGACTGCAGAATGGCTATTCTGGACGCTATACGGCTTTGAAAAAAATATATTTCCAGTATGCCCTTTGACCCGTGAAGTTAAAATATCATCACATGGAACCCTAATCCAATCCGTTGTTCACTGGTTAATACGTAGTTCTCTTCCGAGGGGGTAACCACTCCAGAGATTCCTTGAGATTCCACTGATATTCCATAAAGATTTCCAAATATTCCAAACGATATTCATAGAAAGATTAACTCCGAAGGGGTAACCACTCCAAAAATTCCAAGATTCCCTGAGATTTCATAAAGATTTCCAATGATTCCTAACGAGATTCCCAACGAGTGGTTAACCCCTCGTTCTCTTCCTAAAACTTCTGACGGTTACTAAATTATATCTCAGCACAGTGTGATTACTTTATACCGCTGATGTTGTTTCGAGTCACGTGTTGCCCAACTTGCTACGTTTCAGCAGTATGGCTTTAAACAGCACAGCTCGTCACTTGATTCATTGACTCAATCGTCAAATAGGTCAAACGCACAAGTTCTATTGACGTTAACTTCTTTCGACCCACTCCACCTTCCAACTTTCGTAATATCCTGCTAAATATTGCAGGTTGGGCCTCCAACCCTGATTTTCCTTCTTACTTTCGCTAAGGGCGAGGGGGTAACCACTCCAGAGATTCCTTGAGATTCACTGAGATTCCATAAAGATTTCCAAAGATTCCCAACGATATTCATAGAAACATGAACCCCGAAGGGGTAACCACTCCGAAAAATTCCAAGATTCACTGCTGAGATTTCATAAAGATTTCCAATGATTCCCAAAGAGATTCCCAACGAGATTCCTGGAATGGTTAACCCCTCAGCTAAGGGCTTCACCGTTCATCACTATACTAAGCTCATATGTGATTGTACTCCACACCAAAATACCTGGACAAATTGATGCACCTATATCTACCCTTTTGTGTTTTTTCTGTCTTTTTTCATTTCCTTTTCGTTTCCTTTTTCGCTCTCCTCTCCAGTCCAGTGGAAAGATTTTGTAGAAAGCGATTGGAGTGATTAGCATGGAGGGTTGGATTCTTATTAGGCAGCGGACTACTGTCACGTGCTTCGGAATGTGTCCCGCGTCTTGTCACGTTATTTATTTTCTGATGTTATAAAAAGAGGCATTATGGCACCGAACTCACATTCAACACTTACTATTTGGTTCACCTTTACTGGAGTTGGCAGCTTTCTGAGTTTATACGACGGCGACGTTAGGTGGGTAACATAGTGCCCATTATGCGGGATATATTTTGTACCTGATAGAACATCATTTTAGAAATGGGAAGCTTTTTCAGCTAAATCATGGCGTTTTATGTGCTCTTGGCGCTTTGATAGTAGGTACTTCTATTGAAATGTGGAAAATCCATATTAAGCGGGGATTTTTTTTTAAACGCTAGATAGTAGTTGTGTAACTTGTCTAACTTAGCTTGTGGGACATGTATGTCTGTATGCTATATGTCTGCGTATGTCCTCGAACTCGAATTCTCAAAATTGGGTAGTTTCTCCTTTCTTTCTGATACGATCCCTCCGTTTTAACTCCTCGAATATTAAAACGTTTCGGCTTTACCGAAGGGGGGGGGGGGCCTTCTTTGTTTGAAAAAATGTAGGTACTTTCGTCGTTGTTTGTATAGAGTATGTATAGAGCACTGTTGCCTATTCCTAAAATAGATGGATACTAGGATGGTGGACACTATCCTAGAGGTGCCTCTCAGTTGGCGAGTGGTCAAGGGGTCCGCTTTGTGTCCTGAGAGGTCCGGGTTCGAATCCCGGCGGAACGGAAAAATTTTCCTCTTCCGACATGGATGTATTGGCTTCGGCCCTTTACTAAACTGGCTTCGGCCCACTCATATTCGGCTTCGGCCCACTCATATTCGGCTTCGGCCAAAAACATCCAACAAACCAACTCATCGGCGCATATGTTCTCTATCCTAGGGATATGCATCCCCATGGAAGTGAAGTCACCATTGCTCTCCATTTCCTTGAGAGTTTCCTGTGTGTCCGGGAAGCGGTTTGACCTTCCTCGGCTCCTGCTCTCAGAGTGCATTGGCAGGTGAGATGACGCCGTGTTGACCTTGCCTCTGGAAAAGAAGTCACGCGAACTTGTAGGTCCACGAGGTCACAGACAAGGTACCGACCTAGTTTTCCGACCTAGAACTTTTGAGTCCACCTTCTGAAAGCTTGATACAAATAAATCACCGAGCTCCCGAGGGCTGGCAACCTGGCGTGGGCGAGACGACGCTATGCGACCACACTGCAAGTTTCCATTTAGGCGGAGGTGAGTGGGGGGACAAGCGGTGATACGTCAATGGTGATGGCGAAGAGGTTATGCGTTGTTATGGAGAAGTCAAGGTCTGGTTCGCGACAAACAAGTCAAACCACCTTATTTGCTCAAACCTTTGTTAGGAAAAAATAAGGCACACTTAAGAATCATGAATAAATTATGAAAATATGGAAGTACTGAGTCATGTGGATGTGGAGAGTTGGGACTTTTGCGCTTTGCATTGTAAATGTAGCGGAGCATCGCACAGGTATCCGTATGGTATCCGTAGGATCTGTTAATTGTTGATGTTGTCCCGTTTGAAAGTGATAAAGTGAAGCAAGGCCTTCGATGTCTTGAGAATGTACAAGCTTTGCTCATTAGTGCTGTAGGTAAGGTTCGAGGTACTGACACGTTCTATCCGATGGTTGGGTAGTAGGTCTGTCTTTTCTGGTTTTCCATACCCATGCTGCCTCTTGCCGAAGGTTTATGAAACGTGCAGTCTTCTGAAATCATTATTGCCTTTGTCTGATTCCAGTATGTTTGATTAGGTGTAGGTATTGGCACACTTCTGTATTCCTATCACGGGAGGTCCTTCGGGGTCACTTGTCACGAGGACTATGGCTCTGGGGTTGGGCTGCTATGATTAATAATTCATATACGGACCTTTCCTTTCCATGATCTTGCCTTTCGTTAGGCTTGGCTAGTCTTCATGGTCATAGTTTGCCATTTTCTCAGCACTTAGGTCTGCATATACCTGCGGACAGCGGGTTTACAGGTTACATGAATGGAGTTCAAATTCACACAGTCAAAAAAAAAATTCCGAAATGCTTGAAAACCAGTAAAAATACTTTTAAAGTTAAAAGACCATTATCTCACCTTTTACGACCATTTTAATCCTGAATAGGTGTAGCAGCTTCAACTACGAACATTTTTCTAAACTGACTTTTATCTACCACATCGATTCAAGTGGCTTTGTGTTGTGACCCTAACCCATATGGAGAATGGTGACTCATTCACTAGATATGTTGGAAAAACAAATGATTTACACGGGAATGGAGTCCCCGACATCTGCTGGCCGCATCCGCAAGAGGGCTGTCAAACCTGAGGTAAGTACCGTAGAGATTGCATACTTAAAATCTTTTGCATATAACGGGGAACCCAAGTGCATTTTAAAATGAAATGTCGATTGCAGAGCTGAGCGCCACTGTAGGGCGTAAGTCTGCAAAAATCTGATTAAAATAATTACATGTAGTTTCAGTCAAAATCAACTGCTTATTTGGAATCAAAAAGCGAATAATTCTTTTCATAACCCTGCTTTCGCAGTCACTTCATTTTAAAGTAGTTCACTTGAGGTGCGCAAATTTCAGCAGCGAGTAAGCTAAGTTCCCTTGTTTTTGTGTGTGCAGGACCCGATGTCGCACCGGATCATCGAGAAGCGACGAAGGGACCGGATGAACAATTGCTTGGCGGATTTGTCTCGCCTCATTCCAGCTGACTACCTGAAGAAGGGCAGGGGGCGAATAGAGAAAACAGAAATCATAGAAATGGCGATCAAGCACATGCGGCACCTACAGACTGTCATATCTGTTTCTAGGAACAATGGTGAGCTATGATCTAGTTTTTTGTCTTTTAATAATTGACTAGTTAAATACCTATTCTAATACTGAACCTATCCCTATTTTACGTCTCTACGTACAAACCTTTTACCTTAGAAGTTTTTCTATCCTAGCCAGTGCATGGCAGTACTAAGACAGACCAGCTGGTCTATTTCGGATCTTTGGTCTCTCTCTTTTCTTTTATGTGACTCTCTTTAATATCTGAAATACCAACCTACCAATTGTTATCTTTCCGTTGACTTACGTTGACTTACGAGTATTTCTGATAATTTTCTATAGGTGAACCTGAGAAGAACAACAGTCCAACGCGGCAGCCTATTGTGATGGAGCATTACCGTCTTGGCTTCCTGGAGTGTCTTTCGGAGGCGATGCATTTTCTGGTGGAGATCCAGGGATTCTTCGCTGGTGACGCCCTCTGCCTTCAAATGATGGGCCATCTCCAAAGGCACTGCGACAAGATTCTGCGTGGTAAATATTAATTATGTTAAAGGGGGCAGTTAAGGAGAGGAACTCAGTGCAAATTTTGTAACTGAGGAAGCCTTCCTGAAAGTTTGATACCCCTCTAAGGACTGTTCGGGAACTACTTTGATCTTGACCCAAAATCCATTAGGGTTCTGTGATAGGTATAGATTTTCGATACTGAGTTTTATAAGGGCTTTCAGATTCGAAAATTTGATCAAATAATTTTTTTCTGCTAGGGGCGTTGCGGGCCACCAGTTAAAACCCTGTGGTAGAGCTACTTTCTATCTGATTTATTGCGAACCGATTAAGAGTCGATAGGTACTTACCTCATAATAAGTTTCAAGTTGTTTGTCTCATTTATTGAGTTCCAACAGGAGACACCCTAAACTTCCCTCGGCAGCAGAGCGGGGAAACTACCAGTAACTCCTCAAGCAGCACAGGAGCCGGGGCGTCGCCGCCTCTCGGCATGTCCAACAGCACAGGGGGTCACTCCGATGAACAAGTGGAGTACGCGACGTACTCGAGCGAGAACGAAGAGCCTGCTTTCATGCAGCGGAAATACTCCTCCTCTAGTGGCGTTGGCTCATTTGCCATAAAGGAAGAGTCTGAAGGTGACTATCCATTCTTTCTTTTCGAATGCAGATTTAACGCAGTGGGAGAGGCAGAGGGTCGGTTAGAAGAGCTTGACCAGTTTTTTGTCTGTTGTTATTTATCAAACTTGGGAAGGACACGTAGATCGATTAGCTGGGTATTCCATGGTCAAACCCCAAAATATTATATCAATTTCGCATTGATTACAAATTGTATTGCTATCATTTCACTGAAGTAGTTCCTCCATCGCCACTTTTCCATTGCCTCAGGAAACCTCTCATACTGCGTTCAATCTGTGAAAATTTGGGTGAAGTAAATGTTTATGGGAACGTCAGGTGAAAATTATTCTTAATAATAAAAAATAATAGAATTAGTTCAGTAAAAACTACGGCCGTTGTTGCTGACAAAGTGCTCTTTTTATTTCATTTTTTAAAATTAGCATTTTTCATTGAACGGGCGAGGGGGTATAGTTTTCGATCCCTAACAATGAACGCGGTAGGTGTCTTTTAATAGATTTTTTATTATTCACAAATTACGCCCGTGTCTGACAAAAACGCGCAGACTTTAGCACAATTCAAATTTAATGCCCGTATAGATAGATTAAAATGTATACTATACAGTTGCAGATTCTTTTCAAAAAACATTCCTAACCTAATTACCAATCTGAAAAACGCTTTCTTTCTGTTTGCTATATTACTTTAGTACCTACGAATACCCTCCCACTCTCCTACGAAGAGACCCGACTATTTTTTAATAACTAAAAATTATGTCTAAGGTTACAGTGGTTACAGTGTTAGCGGATGGCTGGCGGAGTTTGGCGCTGTTGTACACAAAACTGTAATTACTGAGGTATACATGGTATGGTACACTGTTCTGATCCAAATGCCTACCCCACCTATAATGTCTAAACTCTCAGATGTTAATGCTGAATTAGTAGCTAGTCTGTTGCGGTAGAGACTTTGGATCGGACTCTTTATCTCTTTCATGTTCTCTGGGTAACTAGGGTTTGACCGTTAAGCACCTTCCTATCTGTCTGCTTATGATAACAGTGTGCGCCTACATTTTTGTGGAGCTTTTTCTCATCACTTCTAATGTTTTAAAATTACTTTCGTGTCTAAAGGAAAATGTAGGTGTTTATGTGTTATCACCTATATTCGTCCTAAGATCTCTATGGCGTTGATCTTGGTTTCATTTCATTACTGAGGATATTTTTTGTGATCTGGGCACTCATGTGTCACTGACGACTGTTCTAATATCATGATTCATTCATTCTAACCATCGCCAGCGTCATAGTAGGTACTGGGGTTAACTGTAGCCTTCCATCGCAAGCTTTTATCCTTTTCCTTCGTGTCGGGCCCTGAGCTTTAGGCGCTTTCACATAAATTCGAATCTCAGCCACACAATGGTCATGTTGGTAAACAAAGTTTTCCATCTTCAGAACCGTATGTGCCCAGCAGCGGGACCCTTCAGCTAAACACTGTTTTATACGTTAAGCTAACACTGTGCTGGTTGTGAGGCTTGTAAAAGTGGAGGCGCCTCGCTGTGCGGAAGTTAGAAACTTTATATGTCTAGCATCGCATCAATGTGTGAAATTTCATTGTAAAATTTAAGTTTCAGGTCCATCCCAACTGCGGGACATGCTGATGAATAGCAGCAGGAAATCTGGCAGCACAGCCGGAGACTCAGCGGTAAGCATCGAGGAGCATCACATGTACAAGTTCAAGAACACCATTCAGCAACGATACAACGAGAGTCAGCACCAAGAAGATGAGGAACCTCCCTGTAAAAAATTCAAGAAGGAAGAAGCCTCGCAACATGGTGGACGTTTAAGTTTTGGACATAAGGCCCTGGTGAAGCCCCACAGTCAGGGCACAGCGCCTCAACCCCCGCCATTAGACGTCAAGCCTCCTGGCATACCGATATTTGCTCTCCATGCTAACGGTGCCTACTACATTCCCCTCACCCTTGGTCAGCACGCCCTTTCGCCACACATTTCAGCACTGACGGACAAACCTCCGCACAAGGCCGCCCTGCATCCGGTCACTATTTCCGTCAACTTCCATCAACAGGAGACACAGCAACAGTAGTGAATATTTAAGACTTAACTAGGTGGACATTAACAATATTAATGCACGCTATTTTGCTCCACGTTTCGATACAATATTATCTATATTCTGAGATATAAGATATATTGGTGGAAATTATTGTGCCTATAGAGCTGTAGTTGCCTTGAACGTTATTGTGATCTTTCGTAATGCTCAATGATATTATAAAGTGGACTATCGTGTATTTTTTCATTGGGCTAGAATAATTTAGTGTAGGTACCTACCTATCGTAAAAAATGTAAAAATAAAATGTTGGGATAAAACCTTATTTTACTGTACTTACCTATATTCCCTGAAATTTAGGTTCTTAGACTATGTTGTGTTGCTGGAGAAAAACCTTACCATCGTGCCTGGAACGCTAACCGAACCTGTCTTAAAATGCCAACCCTGGCACTTCTAGCACTTCTCTTCAGCCGGGGTGAAACCTACTACCTACTGTCCAGAGTAAAAACCCGTCTTCCCCTGGCTCTGCAGAGCAGTTACGTGTCTTACCCCGGCCGTTGAGAAGTGGTTGGATAAGTTCGGGGTGAGCATATTAGATCAGGTTAGCTTTCCTAGTACTATACCTCAGGTCTATTTGTTATAGGAAATACTTCGCGTTTGCCCTTTAGTACCTATCTACTTATATCTCTCTCTCTCTCCTCTCTCTTTAACACTAGTAGGTATCACGTAGGTATATCGAAACAACGTTCGCCCGAAAGGAACTTAGCTCTTCTTCATTAAGCCAACCCAAGCCAACCTGTGCGGCTACATTGGTGTAGTAAGTATCTAATTACAATTACAAATCTATTTTGAGTATCACAGTAGAGAGGTTCTCATTATTTATAGGTATAATAACGTCATATTATTAATCTTGTGAAGTAGTGACTGAAATTCATGAAATCTGGTATTTGAAACAGTTTGTTTTTAGTCATTTTTGCGGGATTTCCTTTTTTCCTTTGATAATTCCTTTGATAGTTGAGTCGTCTGCTTTTTATAACCTCTACTACTTGTTATTTTCATATAATGGAATCCCTATAAAATTCTTGCCCTTACGGTAGTTTGGGCCGCTACTTTTTAAGAAATGGGGAACATGTGGGATAAATATTATACGAACCCCGCCGGCACTCCTACAGATAATACGAGTCCGACGTTTGATCCGAATTTTGGCTTTCCAAATGGACGTAAACCCAGGGGTAAGTTCACAAATCAGCCTTTGTTTACGCAAATATAATTTTATGTACTCGTCTATTTTGCTGCAAACTAACATCTGCACTCCAACGTCTTCCAAATTTGGAAAATTCTTTAACGTCTCGACCATGTCCCATGACACAAATAATTTGGTGGTGGTAGGTAGATACTTACCTGCTGCTGTCAGAGTGTCACATACTTAGTTGAGTCAGTTGTACCTATGACTTTGGTCAGAAAAGTACAGCTACGACCATCCTGTCAACCCTGGAAAAGCTTCAACAATGTAAACTTTGTACAGCTCAACTGGGAGCCGCCGTTGCCCTGGAATTCCATGCTTTGCTAGGTGGTTACGCTGAATCCCTTTTTCTGCCCCAAAGACGTTCCATGAACTCATCGATGTTATAGGTAAAGTCGATCATTATTGCTGCCTGTGTACAGTTTTGACATAGGTTCTAATATCTTTTCCAGTGATGATTGCCACCAAAGAAGAAATGGACTCAGCGCGTGTCCTAGATAAGAAACGAGATTACTGTGCCCATATTCTGTTGAGACTTTACTCCTGTAAAGCAGAACATTGGCCGTGGGTAGTCAAATGCCACCACGAAAAGGAGCAGTATGAACACTGTCAATTTGAAGAGTAAGTTTAGCTAAATAAAGGGTCCGACAATGGTCGCACTTGACTTTCTCGCAATTTTTACGCCAGCGGTATCGAAAATTTTGATTTTTTTTTACGTAATTTATTTTTTTTGGACCAAAATTTTAACTTTTTCTAAAAAAAATTTTGCCATACACTGGACAATAATTTTAGGCACCTACTCACCGGATTTCAAACATATCCGTCAAATGGTGAAGCGTCGTTTGACGCGCAAAGTACGTGTTTTCTATTTTCCATGTCACGGCCTTAATTTTTAAGTAATTGAAAATCTGTTGAAAATGACCTTGAAGCATCTATCTGAGACCATTTTCACCAATTTTCAAGGAAATCTGTCGATTAGGGTTGTTGCAAATCCGTCTGAACCAATGAAAAACGTGATTTCCATTTTTGGAAAATTTTCCTACGATAATGCCAATATTGGCCATAATTATTATGTTGGATAAATTTCGTTCGGTAAAACATCAAACTAGGTTAAAGTACACCTCCCTACCAATTTTTACTGAAATCGATCGAATAGTGCTACCGGAGAGATGACCAACGCGTTTGGGGCCAAAACTGGGCCAAGTTATTGGCCCACCTCCAAATGATTGTAAATGACCTTAAAGCATCTATTCAAAAACACTTTCGCAAATTTTCAAGGTTCCAACTTGATATACGTAGCTTCCAGCCCTTCTTAACTGTCAAAAAACACGATTTTTTGCCTTTTTTTGACCATAGCAGGCGCAATTTTTGAGTTATCAAAATTTATCAAAAAACGGGTCCAGATATTTACATTAGGTACCTACATACCGAATTTGAGCAAAATCGGACGAACGGTGTGACGTCCAGTTGCGCGACAGAGTGACGTACGTACGTACGTACGTACGTACGTACGTCGGACGGACATTTTTTAAAAACCACTTTTTTGGACTCGGGGGACCTCTAGGATCATGGGAAACCCAAAATCTCAAAATCGAAATTTTGCACGAAGACATAACTTTCTCAGCCCATGTATTTCATACGGGCGAGAAAGTAAAAATATATATTGGTGTGACATCTTGCCTGAGAAAGGTGTGCTAGTTCAAATACCGCTTTCTAAACAGTTTCTGAAGTGTGCAGAGTTTTGAGATAAAGTGACTTGCTCTGTTTAATGTTGTTTATAATCACACATTTCTTAGCCCTCGAGAACCTGGTGGGAGATTGTCTCCTAGCAACAGATTGCCCTCGGCAGTAAAATTTTACTGGCACTGAAACATTCTATACAAGCCATCACCAGTTAAACTAAGAGGTACCTAGTAGTAGTAGTCTGACCAGGAGTCAGTCGGTATGTGTCCATTGTGTCAGCTTAGTGAGTGTATTATTGAACTGTTCTAGCAGAAATAATGTTTTCTTGTTTCAGCTACGTTTTGCGAATGAAAGAATATGAGCGAGAAAAGAGATTACTCCGGCGTCAGCAGAGGATTGATGCGCGGTCGGGCTAGTTCTGTAGCAATGGTAATAAATAATAATTGTAGTTCGTTTATTTGGTCACTTGGAAGGTGAAAGGAATTCTATTAGCTAAATAGCGTGGACGACGAGGTGAACTCCTAAGCGCAGTAAAAGGAACTGAAGGACAGTAGAGGTTTACGCCATACGTCAATCTCCTGTTGCTCTGTTATGTTCTGATAATTAGCGTATTGTGTTAAGGTAGTCCCCCCAGTGGAAATTAATGCCATTAGGCGATGGTAAAAGCTCTGTGTAAGGTGCCAGATAGGAGTTCTGAAGGCATAACACCACTAGCAATCCCCTAACTCCCCTATACATATGCTCAACACAACCTTAACCGCGTTAAACCATCACTCCTTCTAAGGTAACGTAAAGGCTAGTTTATCATTGTGTTGGAACAGCGGTAGAACATTCAATCCCTAAGGGACCCATAGAACGAAATTGAGCTTGTGACTATCATACACCCATCTAAATGGTAGGCAGAATATAAAGGCGTCCGTAGCTAACTAAGTTACTTACTATAATGGATTTATCTCCTCTTTTTCACAAATTTAACATATTTGTTGGCGTTGAAACTATCTTCAATGTCTTCTTCAATGACCACCTTCTTCCTAGGCTTTCTTCGGTCCAATCTTTCCTTCCTTTCTGCTTCTGACAACAATTCGAGGTCAAGAGGTAGCTGGAAACAAAGGACCACTGAGTTTCGTAGTATTGCAACAGAAGAAACTATGGATGGATTTCCTGGACCTTCTAGATTTCTTTCGGGGTGCGACAACTTACTCAGAAACTAGAATTTGTCTGCCACTCAACAGAAGGACTTTACATGAGTTCAAATTACCCCTGGGGCAAGCCATTCAGTGTTCGAGCTATAATGAAACATGAGTGGTGTAACTCTGCATGTACCGACCGGATACCGTTCCAAACTATAGACGGCTATGGTGAAGTTACGGTTTTCTGTCAGGGGATAAGCAGGAGATTCTTCAAGCTTAGAGAGACTTACCTTGATTATTTTTCTGGGCTCAGGATGTCTTAGAGTCACGCTAGCACCGTCCGGCAACACTATAACAGTAGGGTACATCCTGGTGTAGGCTAAACGGTGAGGCTTCGAGAATATCGCACATTTGTTGCTGAGGCCCCTCACTTGAATGGAGATGGCCTGCATTAGGTCAGGTAACCTGGAAATAATACAAAAGTAAGAGACGACTGTTCAAAGCAATATCTTAAAATTCTCTGTGATCCTGCACAAATAGGTCCCAAGCTGGTCCCGGGTAGGAGTTACGATAATGGAAAAGGTGTTGAACAGCGACTTCTAAGATGCAATTTAAAACTATTCTGGTGCCACATGTGTTTTCACTCTTAATCTATAGACAGCAATACATGTAATACTGTAGTTTTAAACTAGAAAATACCTTTTTAGACTCATAGGAGTAAAAAGAAACCTCCGATGGCGAGAAGTCAACAAAAACAAATTTTTTGTTGCACAGTTGGCAGCTTGTCTGATTTTTGTTCCTTTGACAAAAGTAAAAGTTCATTTTTTATAAAGTAAATTTTATTAAATGGGTAATATAAAATATAATATAAAAATTATTTATACAGTTAATTAGTTTAAATTTATCAAATACCATAAAACGTAAAAATAAATTACAAGGAAACTATTAAGATAGGCCCTTGTTCCATTGCAATGTTGATTTGAAATGAACATGGCGATGTGTTGGTTTGTTCCGATTTGTAGTCAGGGAAAGTCTCGGGCTGTGTCATGAGTTGTCCGTGTTTTTATATTTAGTTTGTGTAAAATTTGTGATATTTACGTTAATTCTGGTATTTTGACTGCTCTCAACGGGAAACCTATTTCGGTAATAACCCTGGTTGCCCAGGAATTTTTATGTCTTGCTCCCATAAAAATTATTTTTTATTATACCTAAGTACCTGATACCTAGGCTGTAATGAATTACTTAACACCTAAATCTGTTCAGATTCCCTATTCAGAAGATACTTGAACGTTACATATTACATATTTCTGTGTACAACAAGGAGAATGCCGTGTTTACGGACTAGGTTATTGACATTATTTTGATTTCCGCCTAGTAGAAGATGCATTGCATTATAGAAGTTTTCTATAGTTTACACATGAATCAGGGTCTCCTAGTTCAGAATGGTTGATAAATCGCTTTGGAGGCTGAGAGGGAACCAACCAAATACACATTTCTATCTGGTTGTCGTAAGTCGGAAGTCTAAAATTCCGAATCCCAATCGAGTAATCTGTGGTTTTTCAACAGGGATTCCCAAACTTTACCGTGCCTTCTTTATGCAAGTAAAAAATATGCAGACCCCCTGAGTTACACTTTAGTAGGGTACCTACAGTCTAGGTTCTAGGGAAGAAAGGTAATTAAAGCTATGTATCAGGTCGTCGTTATATTATGGCATATGCGGCATACATAACTGTGGCATGAGTTGTCATCCAGCTATCTGTTGTGTTTGTGTGGCTGGGTAAATGGTCCCTTTGAATATCGTCCTCTCGTCAGGGGCTCACCCCATTGTTCGAAAACGATATGGGCAGTTCAGTTGGGAAAATGATAAGAAGAAAAACCGTCTATAATTTACAAAGGTGGATGGGTGATACGTATTTCCTGTTTTCATTCACACTAACCGCAGTGTTTTGCGCCGATTTGCGTCTTGTTTTTATCTAGTAAAATATCCAATTTTTTCTAGGGTGAAGTGTGGTGCAGTGGCGGGCAGTATGACTGAGGTGTGATTGAACGATGTCCGAGCCCGCGGATGTAGAAGACGATGACGAGACCAACGTGGTCACCTCCAAAATGGGCGGCCCCGTCAAATCTAGAGTGGACAGCACCAATGTCACGGTAAGCAAAATAACCCTACTTGTCTTTAACAGGCATGGTCAGTTTAATGAAGCTCGAACTTCGCTTACTTGAAACGAGAAACATCGACAGTGCCAGTGACAGAAGAACGCAAATGTGACCAAGCCGTTTGCTAAATCTTGCTCAAAACTTGGGAATTGGTCGGACAGTGTAGGTTGATTACTTTGCTAAGAAATGTTATGTTTGAGACGTGAAAGGAGCCCAAAAGTTGAGTTTTCGCTTAAGTTTGGGCTACTACAATGTACGATTACAGTTAAGTCTTCGTAGCTAGACTGGTGTCTCCTGGATACTCGCCTGCTGGGGTTTGAGAGAGACTTACAGTTCTATAACTCCACAGTGTTAATGAGGCCGTGGTTATGGAATAGGGCTGTTGGTTTTTAGGCCCCAATCCTATTGATGATTGTTTTGGAGTTGATGTCGGGAGTCGTCTGGAGGGGCCATTGGCACAATTATTGTAACAATAACTGGCGCTGCTCTATATTGCTTCACCATATTCATGACTTATTTCCTGGGGGCACTTGATGTTCTTATTTACAGGCTCTATAATGGTGCCTGGCACCCTGAGTCTGATTTCCCTTGCCAAGGGACGCAGGGCAGATAAAACAATCAAATGTTTGCATTGGCGTTGGCTTTTGAATGAAGGCGATCGAAGGGTCTGCATATCCAAGTTCACCCGAGAGGTACAAGTCCACAGGGTTAAATGAGCGAGAGTTCAGTTAATTCCGGCTAAAAACTGTCGAACTTTTTTTGTAACAACTGGGGCAGTTTCGCCACTTACGATTTTAGATACTAGATATCTGGGGGCTGGAGTCGTTCTACTGAATCTGGGAGGGTCTTCCTACTTAGAGACTGACGTTTAAAAATAGATTGGGTGGCGCCCATTTTTTGCCTTAAAAGGCGAGTTTGCTCCGATATCGTGTATCAGTGTGTTACTTTTGATTTTCCTTACGACTTTATAGTACTCTTACCTGAGATAAGAATTCAATCATCTCCATCAGATTTCTGTCAATGAAGAGGTTGTCTAGTTATTGAGATAATTGACGCTAAATAACTTATGGCTTTGAACATGACGTTAATTCGACGCGGCACCCGACGGGCGGCGCGGTCGCCCCACCTATGGCACAAGTTCTCAGCTTTCCACTGGCGCCACTTGCGGTTCTTATCATGATATTCCAAAAATCAAGAAGTATATAGGTATGAGCTTGCTTCGTATACCTAACAGCCATTGTTTAATCTTTTGGGACCCCTAAGATTTTTAACGGCCTTGTTTTTGGTTACCACGACGTTTGCAAAAAAAAAAAATCAAAAGGAATTCAGCAGCCGGCTGGTAAAACCCTGCAAATCAGACTGGTCTCTTATGTTAGTGTATGGTATGGAGCAGTATGTTATATTTCAGAACAAAAAACATTCTAGGAATGATGTCAGTGAAACAAATGTGAACAAATTGTTTTCAATAGTTACTCTAGTCTCCTATTATTAATGAAATCGAAAAGTGTTGATGGATCTCGGTCCAACAATTGAAGGTGGTCTATTTTTAGCCGCGGGTGTGGTGGTGTGTTAGATTTTGAATTAACGCGCGAGTTTTATTTTGGCCGTTGGCCCGCCCTGTGTCAAATTCCACTCAACTACAACTCATTTTGCATACTTATTGCCATATTCCATGCTGTTAGGTAGCTTTTATTGATATTGTATGATACGAATAGATGACCCAGTCCTAGATGTTTCTGCCTTGTAGTTGTCATATAAAACTGACTGTTTTTCCAACGGTTGGAGGAAAGTAATAATAATACGTAACTATGACATAGTTTGGAGGACTCCGGAATGTGGGTCAATTGGTTTTGTAACTAAGTATGTGTGAAACTATTGAGTGGGTGGTGCACATAGTTTGATATAATCAAGGGATGCTCGTGGGATGTTGGGAAATCTGTTCCATTAGAAACTGCACTTCCATACTTCGGCTCGTAAGTCGTAGAAATTTGATGTTGTCAAACGAGCGAACCTCCTGAATGTACAGTTCTTGATTTTACGCCACAGTAAGAATGCACTTGTTTGATGTTTCTTTGTGTGTTCTGTTAGGTAGCGGGATGGCAGGTGTACTTGTAGATGCAAACTGTGCTATGTTCAAGGTTTCTTCAGACGTGTCATAACTGTTTACATCTGCCGCCACGAATGTATGCCATAAATCTGCTGCACTTCCCGCAGCAGCTGCCATCTTGGGTGGCTCCTTCCACGGCTACCGCGTCTTCCACCGCCTCCCACGAGTTCGGAGAATTTATTGGCCAAGTCCTTAGTACTTTGGGTTCCAGTCTCAGTATAAGGGGTGTTTTCAGCTTGTGACGTATGAGTTTCAGCCCCTGCTTCGTGGCATATGGCAGTTCTACTGCAGCCCCCACCTTGTACCTAATTTCTTTCAAGGCAGATAATTTTTACAACACATTTTATTACACCCATAATAGAATGTTTATTTCTCAGAGGCCGACTTTAAATATTGTTCCTCTGGTAATTTGAATTTGAAGTTAGGTCACACGCAGTTGCCTCTTTTCAAATACGTCTACTCGAGACCAGTGGTCACCTGCAGCTTTTATCGTTCATGCTTGAGTGAGAAATGCTGGGCACACACATAATATGTGTATGGTAACTGTTAAAATGGTTTTAGTATGTTCGTAGCTCTTGCTTTTAGAATCAAGTTACCTTTCTTACCTAACTTATTAATGTTGTTTTAGGTGGAGACAGAGCTCGTGGGATGTTGCCAGGAGCCACCCCTGGGGCCCAGACTCACGGGGCCCTCCTGTAGGGCCCTTAAGGTGGCAGTGCACGCTCTCCATCGCTTGGATGACTTCACCATGGAGAAGATCGGTAGCGGTTTCTTCTCGGAAGTGTTCAAGGTGAGTCACCTTAAATTACTATTCTGGTAACATTTCCATCCATGTCAAAATTTATGTCGTGTTGTATAGTGCTTGTTAAGAGTCCATTCAATATGAGCCTTGCTTTTCCCATTTTGTTTGTTGTGTCAGCAGATTAAGAGTTTAAAAAATTTCTTAGAAGATCCATGTTCTTGTCCCGTTTTAGACCTGTTACAGTGTGCAGTGAGTTTAAAAAAGGCTATTAAATGTATGCTCTCTTAAATATTTCTGTAAAAACACCGCCGTGTACTCGTACAAGTTTATGATGTCATGTCGTAGTACATGTCCCGTTTTATAAACAAGGCGGGATCATATATGGCCACTGTTGTTGTTTGTTTGACTTTGTTTATCCGAGGAGCTTCCCAATTTGTATGCGACTCTTGTTCCGCTCATGGTTGCGGAACAACAGTTAGAAAATAGATAAAAGAGATAACGACGGTAACATCAGCACGATTTTGCTTTATTGTTTCCCGCGTTATAGCTTTTGTGCTTTGTGATTATGAAGGCTGATAATCACAAGGAACGATCCAGAAATCCCCTTTTCAATCTTTGTAAGCTTCGATTCCATATTATGTACATGCACCGCATCATAGCTTTTGAGTAATGAGCTTTTGGGGTCCTGTAACCACTCAAATTTCCATAGTAATGGAGCCATAAGCTTAACATAAACAAGCGACAATATGGCGGGAGATTCTCCTTGTATTTTTTATTTAACTCTTGCCGTACTCCAGATTTGGAAGTAGGCCTAAGCCCGCAGTATTCGGTGATTGGCATTTGACATAGTGCCTTGAGGCAACATGACTATATAAATAGGTACCCAAGGAGGTGCTGGTTTTATCAGGGTGGCTCCAAAATGAAAGGAGCCACCAAAACTACATGCATTGCATTAGTTTACAGACTTTCCGCTCATTTCCCTAATACGGCCATGAATCGACCGATAGTTCGCTTATCAATTGTATTTTGGCGCCTTCGAATCGTGCCAAGTTTCCACTGGCCCACTGCGGCTTTAGAAAATTCCATGATACTTAGATTGTTGGTTAATTCTGTCCTGGTTAATATCTCGGCATAGGGAAAAGTTACACGTTTCTGAATGTTATTTCTGTGATGATACGGTGCTAGACGTCTCTTACGTATATGGTTTTGCTTTACTTGACAGGGAGTCGAAGGGGTAATCCTCAGTTGAAAGTCCTGAGGAGATGCTATATGTTTAGTTGACCTGCCTTTGTGGTATAGGACTAACCTGTACTACCTGCCGTGTTCGTTGTAATCGTTGCAGTTAACTGCAGAACTCCATGTGACTGACTGGTCTCTCAATGACGGCAAAGTATTCTGGCCAATCAGTGCGCCCGGAGAACTATAGGGCTCTGGATCTTAGATTCGCATTCATGCAACCTTTTGAATTGGCAAACCTTGATTGGCTGGCTGGTTCATTCATATTCTGAGGTGCTGCCGCTCTTCCGTACTCTTCACGGACTTTATGGCTTTCAAGGTCATTCTGGTGTACGGGAAACCGTAGTCACTACCGCGTTTACCTCATTTCTTTGCAACGTGCGTGCTGTATCTACCTACGCTTCATGATGAAAGAAAGATTACTATCGCGTTATTTTTGCGCCGGGCCTTTGGAATTTTTATTAGAGAGAAAAATGTACCTCCCGTTCTCTCAATAAGAAATTGTATTACTTTCCTTGTTCGTACTCCTAAAGTTATTTGTGGATTTCGTACGATTAGTCAATCACGCCAGTTACGAGTAGGTGCAATATGCAGTTTCTGAATCTTGTACTTGTGCGCTAGACTTGAGTAAGAATTGTAGCAACTGCATTGCATTTTTTCCCTTCTTTGTCTAGCCAGTTGTACTAGACTTGTTTACATAGGTTCCATGACAAAACGAGCGAAATTATTTTGACATGCCTTGGTTAAATGCGGCATTCTTGTCGCAGCCATTTCACCAGTTGCGGATGGCTCTTCCAGGCTTCTATATAAGGAGAAGTTTAGAAAGCTCTTGTGAGTGATCGTGTGGTCACATTAGAACGTAAGATTTTTGATTGTTTTAAAGATCGTTGACCTAATCTGCATTTGTATAGGATCTGCGTAACTGTGGGAGGCTGAGGTAGGATATGGTGTAACATTGTTCCGAGTGCATTATATAGACGTGATTCAGGATCAGACTGATGTAACAACGGTCCTGATCAGCTCATTACCGGCCTAAGTACCCTATTCAGTATTCCCTTCTCTCAACCCCTGGATAGCATCCGACATCTCTTTCAATGATAGTATGCCCGCGGCATCGCTAGTCCTCCCGCTGGGCCTTTCCTGTGCTCGCTCTTGGTTCAGGCTTCCTTCAGGCATACCTCATGGACAAGTATCTCCATCATTGGGATGGTCTTCAGCGAAGGGTGGCCCAGGTAGAATAGGTAGAATATATCAAGGCATTTTGTGGGATTACCGTTGCAGTAATCAAATATCTTCTGTTTTAAACGAGGGGTTAACCACTCGTTGGGAATCATTGGAAATCTTTATGAAATCTCAGGGAATCTTGGAATTTTTTGGAGTGGTTACCCCTTCGGGGTTCATCTTTCTATGAATATCGTTGGGAATCTTTGGAAATCTTTATGGAATCTCAGTGGAATTTCAAGGAATCTCTAGAGTGGTTACCCCCTCGGTTTTGAACTACTGCGAGATTTCTTTCGAGAAGGCAAAACCTAGTTCTGTTCTTGTTTTGTATTAATTTTCCTGCATAACTTGATGGTGGCTTCGTATCACTAATTCCCGCTTTAGCGAACCATGCCTGAGTAGTGCCTGATTTGAGAAACTAATGAGTATCAGGGCTACGGGAAAGGCGATGCCGCGATGATGATGACATGAGGCTAATGTCCACTTGTTGGTTTCACTGGAAGAATAACGAGATCGTGCATTGCCACTCTCACAAGTCATACAATGCGAGCCCCTGTGGTATGCATATGTCACTGAGTAGAAATACTTCTTTCTCTGTATCTGTGGTATCTCAGTTGCGGTGACAATGCGCGTATGCATATTTCACGGAGAAGAAAAACTTGTTTCACTGTATCTGCGGTCTCCCGATGACTTTACGCATCTCGCACTCAATTATTTCCCTTCTTTTCTTCCATCCTCCAGTGACTCTGCAAGTGACATACGGTCGCACTTTCCACTTCATATTCTTTTAGTTTACACCGCGGCAAATCGAGTGTAGATTCACGTTTAAATTCTCTCTTTTAAATTTAACCCGCAGGTTAACGGTTTAACATGTACGGTGGGAGTTCATAACGCGAGGGGGTAACCACTCCAGAGATTCCACTGAGATTCCTTAAGGATTTCCAAAGATTCCCAACGATATTCTAGAAAGATGAACCCCGAAGGGGTAATCACTCCAAAAAAAATTCCAAGATTCCCTGAGATTTCATAAAGATTTCCGATGATTTCCAACGAGATTCCCAACGAGTGGTTAACCCCTCGTCATAACGTCAAGTTTCAGTTCTGTTATTTTACATGAAGATAGTCGAGTTATTAATTGTAACGGTAGAGAAGTACGTAAAGGTGAATAAATGAGTCTGGTGTCAGACATGCAGCAACATACAAACCGGTGCCAAAAGTACCCTGGAGCTGCATTCGTTTGGCCGGCGACAAATGAAAAATTTAAAATGAATGCTTTTGCTGAAAGTTAAAAAAATCATGGAGCGTGAAATAATGCAGGTGAAATGAAAAAGAGTGCACATGTCGCAATGGAGACTGGCGTGGGTTTTGGCGCCAAGTCAAAACTCAGCACAACCATTTACTCTTACGACGTCCAGTCGGCATTGAAATTCATACCGACAGAAATGAGGCGCCTGTTGCACGGTCTCGGAAAATTAATGAAAATACTTGAAAGTGAAAGTGACGCCTTCTGCGTTTTGGGTCTCGGTTTCGTACTGGGAGAATCTATGTAGCGTCAGGATGAACCCAGATGACGGATAGCCCTTTTTGACTGAAAACATCGTCCATTTACCAGTGGAGTCTGTGCGTAATTAGGTATGTTTTTCCTTTCTCATATCGATTCGCGCACATCTTGGAGAGATGGAGCATGGAACCCCGCTGGAAATTTCTCATCAAAGCCATATGCCATTCTATTAAGGTTTATCCATTACAATAATGAAAGGGCTCTCCTACATAAGCAAGGAAAGAACCGATGTCAACAAGTATAAATAGAAAGAAACCCTAACCCCATACAACACCGTAACGTCGGTGTTTGGCGGCTGCGTGTTATTTTTGGCGCCACTCCCGCACTCCAAGCCTGCCATCATCATCAAGTCTTGACGATTTCATCACTTTTGGAATCAGTGAAACTGGTGTAGATGGTTAGATATCGTGACTGATGTCTTTATGACGGTACAGGGCAAACATCTGGTTCTGTAACACATTACCAAACTATTGGCAAAAGAAAACTCAAACTTTACGACTATGTGTACCTACTTTGGGGCGAGGATAAGGATTGTGATGGAGCTTCCAATGTAGATGTACCTAAACATAAGCGAAAAAATAATTGGGACCAGTGGACGTCCTCTAAGTATTTTCCCATGCCCCATTTGGCTATTCGAGCGCGGATTTTCCTCTAGATATTGATTACACGGAGATCGGAGATTAGTGTCGATATTGTTAACTGTCTTGTTACCGGCACCGCCGATTTCAAATCTGTGACGAATGCCAGTTTAATGGCGGGGGGGATTCTTCTCTTTTATGGATCCTTGCACGAGCGATTGGTCCATTTGATCTCTGTTAGGGCGCAAAATGCGTTTCTGGTGTCGAGCCATCAGGTGTGTTGTTTCTGTGTTGCCACTTTCTTTCATGTATAGAAGTAATGGTTGAGCCCTGTGGGGGGTAGTCATAGTTGCCCAGTTTTCCCTGTTGTCGACACTTTCTGCCTCGCAGCATCTTCTCTTTCTTTCGCTGGGTCGACACTCATTTCCCCTTCTTCTCTATAGTGGTTCCCTGCTGAGAAATTTCGTCTTGCCTATACAAACTATACAAAGTAGTGACTTAGTGACTTCAAGAATTCTGCAGTTATATCAAAATAATTACGCACCTAATTTTTTTTTTAGTTTTGAAGCAAAATCTCTTCTTCACATTTGGGTGTACCTTTAAAGCTCCTTTGACTGATACGGCCTATAGCGTACCTATTTCAGTGTTAGTAGCTTTTGTTGGGAGGAGGATAAGGAACATTAAAGGTGAATTTGATTTCATTCAACACCTGAAGCCTCATAGGCAGTTAAATTTTATTGTTTTCACTCCGCTTTATGTGCAGCTCGGGTAACGGAATCGTCCTATAACCTCGTACTTATGAGTTAAACGTGAGTGTAATGGAAATTTGAAAATTCGACAGTCCTGTGGGTGTTATCCACCATTGTATTGCTCTAGTGTTAACTCGGAGATAACGACGTGTTTCCTAACGTGAAACTGAGATTCATAAGGTCTACAGTATAACCTCCAGTTAGTTAATTTGTTTAGCCACCTTTGACCGTCTTGCATGCAGCTTTCTAGTTGATTACAATTTATATGTCACATGAGAGACGTCTAATCGATCCTTGAAGTCATACCTACTGTCCAGAATATTGCTCAGGATCTATCTTAATACCAGAATAAAGTATGTTGACCATGCGGGTCACTTATTGTGAATGATAGGATGTGTCTTTCCCACTTAGGACACATCTTCCCTCTTAGTTATCCTTGTACCTACTTTATTTGATTGTCTAATTGGCTCTATAAGTACGATTAGTGTAGGGTGCATGATCGAAGAAGATAATACCATTATTAGTAACCACCGCCCTTCACGAGGGGTAATCAATTTTTAGCTGTAATGTTCCCGAAGTTTTTTAGTTCTTCTTAAGTCCTTACTTCTGGGGGTCTATTCCCGATGTTTCAACTCTAGTGGAGTAGGTACCTATAAGCTCTCTCCAAGGTATGCGGAAAATAACATAGTATGTATTTTATTGGTTCAATGTGCTTTTGTGATGTAAAGTAAGCTGTTGAGAGAATAGGAAACCTACCACTCCTGTTTGTTTGACAGATAATGTTGGCCCAAAAAACTTGCAAAGGAGACTATGGATAGCGCTTTATTGTTAGGGACGTTCGTTCCGAGTTATTACAAGTATAGTTCTATTTTTCTCGACGTATGGCAAGCCCGATGTCTAGTCTATCGTGTATCTTTATAACGACTACCGTTTTCTTAATCAACTACATTGTACCGAGTTACCGACCCGTTAGGACCTTAATCAGAGGTGTCAGCCGAGAAAACCCCCTTTCGGTATAATCCAGTTGTTTCCACATTCCTGAATATATTTGAACGGTAGCGCGGTCTTACAAGGTAGGTTTTCCTATTGTATAACCGGGCAGTACTCGCCGTGTACCAACTCGTATAGTGTAATAATGAATGCACGGGAGTACTTTCGATTTTACCTTGGCTGCCCATATAATAATCACTGCGAGCACTTTCTCAACTGCCCCGGCTTGGTCGCGTCTTCGTCTCAGGCTGTAGGTTTAGCTCAAGGTTTGTAAGTTCTAGAGGTTGTCTCGTTAGTTGGAATATTAAGTTCGGTCTCAAGATGATGTCAAATGACGATCAGTGAAGGCCAAGAGCTGTCATTAGTCAGCGTACCATTGCAGTCGATATCCGACCAATCCGTTTAATATACATTTGGATCAGTCTGGATAATAGACAGTAAAAAAAACTAGTCGAAAGTTTTGGAATCGTTTGGTTTGGATTTTACGTTCCTTCGTCAGTGAAATTGATCTGGAATTTAGCACTCTCCAGTTTAGGGGCATTGAACTCTGTTGTCAGACCTTGGCAGAGAGTTGTTGAGTTGAGCATTTACTACCTGTATGTTTTAAGAGGACGCTATACCTGACCATGGTCGTGTTCAAATATACATGTAGGCAAATTTGCTACCTCCCTTCGTTTGAACAGTCCTCCGATTTTAGGTGTTCGTCTATATAACGCTCTCCCGGTTGAAATTAAATCTGAAGAAAGTTTAACGATTTTTAAAAAATTGCTAAAATCATATTTACTTGAAAATGTTTTTTATAGTTTAGAGGAATTTCTAAATTTGTAATTTAACTGGACAACCAGGCGTTTTATACTTTAGTTCCACCTATTTTTTGTGGGACAAGGTCAACAAAACGTAAAAAAAAAAAAAAAAAAAAAAAAATGCATTTTTTGCCTCCCATAAGATTAACATTGCGAGCGGCGATTCATTTTCAAGGTTTACCCTTGGTTGGAAAGACACAAAATTTTGCCTGTACCTAGCCCTAACAATGTTCTAGGGAGTGTTCGAAGCAGATTTCCCAATTTCTCACTGGTTTCTTTTATTGCAACTGTTTTGCAAATGCTAGCATCGCATACCTCAAGAAAACTGCTGTATCTCGAAAATCAGTAAAAAATGGGAAATCTGCTTCGAACACTCCCTAGAACATTGTTAGGGCTAGGTACAGGCAAAAACTTTGTGCCTTTCCAACCAAGGGTAAACCTTGAAAATGAATCGCCGCTCGCAATGTTAATCTTATGGGCGGCAAAAAATGCACCGTCAGGTATAGCGGACCCTTGAGTGAACAAGGAAAAAATTAGTGTGTTCAAACTAGATATAGATATTTTCTTCCTCAAAAGGAGATCCTATGCGTATTCGGGTATGAAAACAGTGTGACAGTCTGACAATACCGATAAGTACTTAGTCGTAATGAAACAAACTATCCGCGCGGAGTCAGTCAGCATCATTTTACGAATACTTGCCATTTAAATTTTGTTAAATACTTTACCATTCATTACCTTACAGTCCTTACACTATAAGAGGATGAATTTACAGACCTTAGGTTGAGCCGCACGGCGCTGAGGTTCGTCTGGTCTCGCGCATTGTTTCTGGTGAAATCGGTATCACCTAAACCTATTATGTCAGGTTGCACGCGTCAACACGTGTTTTTCACTCCCCATTCTGTTTGGTATCTAAACATTGTTAAACAGGTAGACGTTCAGGTAGTTGCATACAGAAATAGCTTCGAGCCAAAGCAAACAAGCCAGTAAAAAGATCCATGAATTGCTGTAACTGCAGCGATGCTCTGGGAGTATTGGTTTCTTGCGTAGTAATGTCCAATGCAAGAATAACGCTGCAAGGAATGGCTCTGTTATTCTATAGGTAATAGGTAATGATGCATTTCTGATAAAACTTCTTAAAATTTCCCCTTATTTTAGGAAAGACTGAAAATCTTACCAAATGTCCTAGGTCGCAAGTAACCAGGTTTCCATATTTTCGGTTTCAGTTGTTTTCCCAGTAATAAGTTCATTTTTTAATGGGAAAAGGGGGAAATCGCTTAAAACGCACTGGGGTGCTGTGGCGATACCTTGTTATAGGATATTGCTGAGCCAGCGTTCAAATACAATGAAGGGGAAAATAAAAATATAGGTAGTATTAGCTGCTCGCAGTGTTTCAATTTTCGGGCGACTGAAATGCGTCATCAGCCGCTGCCTATTAGCATTGTGCATTAATTTATGACTAGAAAGAACGATTGCTGGAGCCTATACTGAACCTTATTCACTTATTACTTTCTCAACATTTTCCTTCTCTTGCCTGCCGGTGTATCGGTGACAGCACCCCATCAATCACCTCAGTCCTTTCCGTTACTGCGACCGATCTTCTGCCTGTTGAACCTCCTCTTCCTTCTTCCTGTACCAGTTGTCCGAACGCTCGGCAGCTGGCCGGCGCGGCGAGGCCGCCACTTTCCACGCCAGGGTGCGAGCGCTTCTTCCTATTGTGCGAGTGAGCGGAACCTGTCTAATCCTCGCACTGATGTATCTTAATACTTGCACCTGTTATGTCTGCGCTTGGCTTGCCTGTTCTCCGCGGGCTGGCGTCTAGCTCCCTAAGAGTTAAAAGTGGTTGAGTTGTAGACTGGTTGATTGTTGGAGGAAGTTCCTGTTTTGACCAAAGAGTCGCAAAATATCAGAGTGATCCCAACTCGATCCGGAATAAATCCCCATTCTGCTGTAACAGCAGCTTGAGTGCCGAGGGGGTAACCACTCCAGAGATTCCCTGAGATTCCATAAAGATTTCCAAAGATTCCCGACAATATTCATAGACAGATTAACCACTCCAAAAAAATTCCAAGATTCCCTGAGATTTCATAAAGATTTCCAATGATTCCCAACGAGTGGTTAACCCCTCGTTGAGTGCTGACTATAGGAAGATTCTCTTGGGATTATTGAATTTGGTAAATTTACCCTGGGCACCAAATACCGGGATTGCCGAGAGGATTAGCGGGTCTTGTGTACCAGATTACCCCTCACAGTGCCGATTGCCATTTCATAAGCCCAAAATAACCAGTGCAATCCTAAATTTAAATGGACATGGAAAAAGAACAGTTGAGTTCGCATACATACTATTGTGATTATCATCTGTGACGCACAATGAACCATTAGCGGCCTTGATACGTCCCATTGATCACACACGGGGCCGGGCCCCGCTGTTTGTTATGCAATGCCGCCTATGCCATCTTCTGTATCTGCTTAGTGCTTCGGCTAATCATTGTTGTCATTGTCTACGTGGATTGCGTCGCTAAAGAGCCCAACAAGCGCCAGGTCGAAACCTCCTTAACTCATTGACATTCAATGTCTCTGAGACTCAGTGATTACTTGTATGGTAATAGGCCCATCAGCCGCCTCGGCGCCTCTGAAGACGTCATTAACCAACACAAACCTCAAAGAGTCTCCGAGGAGTCCTCCAACTCAACTTGCTACAATCTTAAGCAATGTTTTGCTGGGTACCCCAATTCTGGCACTCCCATTGTTGAGATTTATTCTCCGGGAAAGGTCGTGCGTGGAAGTACCCGGCCAGGCACAGATATCTTCAAAAAAGTTTCCATTTAGTCTTTATCGGTGGATTTCTCAACTCTTGTGGGCAAAGGAAATACCCTGCGGCCTTTATCAGAACTCATGAAGCCGCAAACGGGTGAAAATAGGAGAGTATAATATGCTTCGTAAAGTTTTGGTATCCTCACTCACTGATTCTGTCCCCTCAGGGCTCTGTAAGAACTAACAGTACAGTAACTTTTACTTCCGAGTTCTGCAGATCGCAGTAGACAATGGAGCTACCTCATTTAGGAAAGGGGAAGGCCGAAGGCAGAAAGAAGACAGTAATAACTTGAATGAGCCAGTAGGGTGTCGGTCAGGTACAAATAGAGAGATAGTTGCTACCTCTGAAAGAAAGGAGTAGTTGCTAGAATGGTTGATTGGTTACGGGCCCCGCTAAAGGAGCGAAAGGACTCGAGATCAATGCTAATAATAATCGATAATAATTGATTTTTCCCCGCTATACGTGCAGCCCCTGCTAGGCTGCGCGCCGCGCCGCTAGATATAACTGCATGCACTTCTGTATCGCCTGATGTACATTCGATTTCTAATCTTATTGTTGGGTGCACTTGCACCAGCATTGTTGCCTGAATACTTTAGTACAATTTTTGAGACAGCAATATGTGGGGGGAAATTTTCGCAGCGGCCGGATTTGAACCTGGCTGCTAGGCTTCCCAAACCGGACGCCTCATCCACTCGGCCACTTCGTATTGGTATTTTCAAAGAGTTGCTTATTCTTATGACAAGGAAGCAAACTGAGACTTTCTGATTTAAATGAATGGACTTCTAAGCGCCTCCAAATTCCTGCTTGACAGACTCCTCTGTTAGTGTTTGTTTCTGCGAGTTGCCTGACTTTTTGCCGGTCGCAGGTGAGTAGTTGCTTGTCGCTTGTCTGCACCGAGCACATGACTCTACCTATCTGTCTATTCTCCTTGACATGCTGATAGTTGACAAGTAGTTGACAAGTCCAATCTATCTTACTTTCAAGCAAGGTCGTCAGTATGTGAGGTTCATTGTTGATCCATTAGGAATTCTAATATGAACCAATTGTAGTGCTCTGTTGTTTTTTTTTAGGTTGAAAGTAGTGATTTTCAGCCTTTTATTTCAGCGTCCAGGTTCGTTTCTGGAGACATTGGAGACACAATTTTTCATCGTGCAAAGGAAGCAATATCTTCGAGAAAACAAATACTGGACCCCAATAAAGGGGCAGTTAATAAGATCAGAAGTTTCTCCTACCCTCGAGGGATGGGGGGATGATTCAGCTTGTGAATTGGGAGGGAGGGTGAAGGCAAAGGGAAGGTATCGAGTGTGGGCTTGGAATTTACCCAAAATCTCTCATTCATTCCTAAATGACTCATCATTTCCATTTGCCTTCTTTTGTCCTCATTTTTGGCCCATCAGTGACACTGCTAATGTGTTTCAGCTCCACATTGGAACTTTTCGGGGAGCTAGCTCAAAATTTGAGCAAAATAGGCGTACCAATTTGGGCTGGGCGAGTAGGTCATGTGGTTGTTTTCATCGAAGGTAAAAAGTGATGGTTTCAAGATAAAATACCGCATGTATTTCAGACGCTTTGGGGTGCATGTTGCCAATTGCAAGATGGCGTTACTTCCCCTGTATATGGGAAAATAAAAATAAGGATTAGGTGGAACCTTAGATAACAGAAAATGCATAAAATCCCCCTGTCTCTCCCTGGCTGTTTGGATTCAATTCTGACGGGGTGCCCTCATCTCCCATATCTTCCTTCGGCACTGAGGAAAGGGAAGCTGGAAGTTCCAAATGGAGTTTGATTAATGGAACGGCCGAGGCTCGCACAACACCGGATACTCCCATTCTGAGATTCTCTCCATATAATTATAGGCCATGTGCTTACTGCTCACGCACTAGCCTGCGGGTGCGTTTGACGCATCGAGTGAGATAAAACAACCATCTTCCACAGAACATTATGTAGTTATTTATAGATACCTAATACTGATTCTTCGACGCCGACGTAGTGCATAGAATATCTTACAACCCGACTTTGCACTTCAGAAAACATCTTTTTTTTTTTTAAAAAATGACGAGGGGTTAACCACTCGTTGGGAATCATTGGAAATCTTTATGAAATCTCAGGGAATCATGGAATTTTTTGGAGTGGTTACGGGGTTCATCTTTCTATGAATATCGTTTGGAATCTTTGGAAATCTTTGTGGAATCTCAGTGGAATCTCAAGAATTCTTTGGAGTGGTTACCCCCTTGGTAAATGATATTTTCAATTGAAGTTGTACCGTATTTTCAGCTTCTGACATCCAGTTACTGAAAATATTATGGGGGCATTGAAGTTAGACCATCTAAGCTTACTAAATACAGTCAGTAACTTCATTTATTTACGGGGAAAGATGCGGGTGAGAATGACTGATTCTCTTACATTTCTTGAATGTCAAATGTCTCAAAGAGGCCTGAATAGACACCACGTCTGCCATGTCGCCCTATGTTTCGTTCTTGCTTGTTCTTCTCTGTTATGGAGATTTGCGGTAACTGGTGTATGATGATGTGTATTGTTTTGTTGTAGGTCACCCACAAGGTCACGGGGAGTGTGATGGTGTTGAAAATGAACTTGCTCCGTTCCAATCGTCACAACATGCTCAAAGAAGTGCAGCTTATGAACCAGTTAAACCATAGGAATATTCTTAAGTAAGTATACATTACTAGAGGTCGTCCATCTAGCCGCAGCGCGCCGCGGCTAAATGGACGACCTTCATAGAAAATCAAAACAAGCCACGAGGCCGAAGGCCTCTAGCCCCACGCAGTGGCGAGGTGAAGAGCAGGCGGACCCTTCCCTTTAGCTCGTACATTATTAATGGTAGCTAGAGGTACCTAGGCAAAGAGCACGCAGTGGTAAAGCAACACTGATTGCTGCTTACTTTTTGTTTGGCCGCTTGAACCAGAGTTTTGTTTAGTATAGTACAGTCGCCTGGAGGCGCAGATGTTCCGTGGGCGGAAGCCAAGTAGTCGGTATAAAACAGTCATGCCACCACCAGCAAATTAGATGTCATGGAGTCGAATCCAGGGGGTCTATTCCCGTTCTCCTTAACACGAGTGTAGCAACAAGTTAACCCGGAAAGATGGGGGAAGCATTGTAGCATCGGAGGTTAGTGATTCGCGGTGCTATTTTGTTGTTAGTCACGTACTAAGACAACGGGAATACTCCAGCAGGATCACTGTCCTGAGAGTCCTGAGCTCAGTTCTGCTGAGGCCTGTCTTACCTCACTAAACGTTGTTGGGTCAGTGTCGCAAGGAGACCCCAGACAGTGTCTGCCTCGCCAGCCCATGGCCTTGTCTAGTTTGTCACCAGAGAGACGTTTGTGGAAACATCACTCTCATAAAGTTTTTATCAACCTGCAGTCGCTGCGTGCTCTGAGTGACGCAGAAAAATTTTGAAGTCAAAGGGATACTTAACTTATCGAACCGATACACTACTTGTGAAATCCACCTTAACTCGAAGAGAGGTAGGTTTTGAAAACTACCCCGATTACCCTACGTGTTGTCGACAGGAGCGGTTATAATCTGAGCAGTGGTTGTAAAGGTACACCCTCTTACATGTTAAATCGAAAGCCCCACTTTGACAATGTTGTTATACAAAATAGCAAAATTGCTTGCGGCGGTACAATGTGATATCGCTTTTAAGCATTCTTCGCTAGTGAAGTAACAGCCCGTGGAAGTACCGTGTTAAATCCACAGGCACATTCTCATGATAGCATTGCACCTGCAGTCGGAACAATTCAATTTCTCGCAATCTCAGTTTGTGCAATTAACGGCAAGGTCTTCTTGTTGTCTGTTAATAATAATAGGTGGGCAGTTGGTTACTGAACAATGTTATGATTATTTTCAGTTTTCGCGGTGCTTGTGTGCACGAAGGCCAGTTACACGCGCTGACTGAGGTAAGCTGAATTTTCAGTACGCATAAAAAAGCAAAGAAATGGGAGAAGTAAATTGAATATAAGCATTTGGAGTTGATCTTCAGTTAACTGCCAGTTAGCTTGGTAGGTTTAAGTACTGAAGTTAGTAGAATGGACTCTTTGTAGGAAGTGTAATTTTTGGTGAGATTGCTGACCCGCATTGGTTGGCATTCTTCCATGATAAATTCCCAAGTAATTGGTTTATTGATTAAACTTCAATAATGAGAATAAACGAGCGTTAGGGCCATTCTCATAGACATTAGTCAAATATTTGACCCGCTCCATCCTATAATTTGGAGGATTTGATCTCAGTTAAAGATCTCAGCAAAAGAGAGCGCCAAGTATTGGCATAAGGCTAGGTCATTTGAACTGATTCATCTAATTTAGTGAGAGGTTGAGCGAACGACTTTAATAATACGCATTTTTTTTGGCTTCGTCTAGTGGCTATTACGCAGGTATCTGAATATTAAAAAAGAGTTGTAATAAAACTGACTGATGGGTTTGCAGTATATCAACGGAGGGAGCTTGGAGCAACTAATCCAGAACAAGACTGTAGAACTCCCGTACCTAAGCAGACAGCGACTCGCGCTGGACATCTCCCGAGGCATGGAGTACCTCCATAGTAAAGGAGTCTTCCATAGGTATGTTACCTACACCCTATATCTACCAGTCAAGAGTTTTATTATGCAGCTACCTATTTTTCGAAAATTGCAGTGTCATTTCAACTAAATTTGATTTTCGACGAAATGACTAAAATTTAAGAAAAAGAAAATCTTGAAATTCTGAGCAAAGCAAACCACGATTAATTAAATTTCTTCATATCTCGTTTGTTTGATTCGTTAGTGTTATTTGTTTTCATCAGCCTCTTTTCGTGTGATTTGAATTGTGGATTTGATGTTTTCAGGGATCTGACGTCAAAAAACGTACTGATTCGGCGCTGTGAAGACGAAGCACTAATGGCTGTGGTGGGTGACCTGGGATTGGCTGCCAAGATTCCAGACCCAAAGTACGATAAGTTGTCAGTTACCTAACAAGGTCAGGCCATTCTGAGCTAAATAAGAGTAACAGGAATAAGCTGTTTAACTTCAAAAAATTAGTTGAAACCATCTTTACGGCACGAAATCCACCTCTGGGCTGCCTGGTCCCACCTATGGTAACAATATAAATGTTCCTTAGTCCCTCAAAGCACTGATTAACTTCCTTATGATGTTTTGGCTTCTCTCATCTCTGGTTTCTAACTCGTTTGTTGCAGGTCAAAGTACCGGTTGCCGACAGTGGGTTCTGCGTACTGGATGTCTCCGGAGTGCCTGAAGGGGCAGTGGTATGATGAGAAGTCAGATATCTTTTCATACGGGATTGTTCTGTGCGAGATGATTGCTCGGATAGAGGCGGACCCCGATATTCTACCGCGCACGGACAATTTTGGTCTCGACTATCTCGCCTTCTCTGAACTCTGCGGCCCTTGCCCTCCCCACTTTCTCAAGCTCGCCTTTTCTTGCTGCACTGTAAGTAATTAACAGCTCAAAAGGCTGGAAAAATATTCTTTTAAATGTTAGAAAGACAGTTGAAAACATTTTTTTTTCTTTTTTCAGAATGATTTCTTAATGACGTCAGAGAGTAGTTTAATATGTTAGAATTTAATCATGGAAAATGGTAGGCACACCATATTTCAGAGCTACCGTTTCAAGATGCCAGCAGAAGCCACTATGGAGGAACGTGTGATTTTATATTTTAAGAAATGTACCAGAACTGCTGTCATGATAGAATTCTGTTATGTTTTCAGTTTGAGCCAAAGAGCCGTCCGTCATTTGTAGAGATCGCGCGTACACTGGCCCGCCTAGTGCCCGAGTACCAAGCCCTTGTCTTGAAGGAGGCGGCGGGAAAACTCGCTGGCTCTCTCGATAACCTCATCGAAGCCGAGAGCAAAGCGGCCAAAGGCATGGCCGCCCGCAGCGAGGAGGTCATTAACCTCTGTGCTGCTTCATCCAAAGAACCCCTCCAGCATCGCAAACGTGAGTCTGCCGATTCCACTAGGAGTGGTGCAGCTGTTCAGAGCAATATAATTTTTCACAGAAATATGTCAGTAAAGCATGATTAGTTCTGTCTTGTGAACGCAAGAGCACCTTGGTGTATCACTAATTTGTAATATATATGTTTTGCAGTGCACCATAGACGGAGCCTGTCGGAGGACGTGGCTAACGTAGTGTTTCCTCGCGCCACCGCCCCTAGTGACAAGGCTCGCCGCCATCTGCTGGTTGCTCACAAACTCTCCAGCGCTGTCCTAGCCAACCCCAAGTGCATCGGCGAGAGCATGTTCCAGGTCGACCCCCACTACAAACCAAGGTGGCGTAACGTAATATATAACCTGTGGGGTTACTGAATACAGATGTGTTCGCCTGTAGTTCTATACCCGTTGTTGTTTTTTATTACAGGTCTGGAGAGAAGGGTAGCCGGTCTAATCCGTTCCTAACACTGTCGCAGTTCAAGGGAGTCAAGAAAATCGTTGGTTCTGAGCAGGTAAATACCCCCATTTTTTTTTTAAAAACTTATTTTAACAATAGTACATATAACCTGTTTCAGGAACCGACCTATGCTTTGTATTGGGTGAGTGTTTTATATTCACGCAGCGTTTCAACAATTTCCTATCTATTTCACAGGTTGCGCGCACAGCAGCGGAGCTTTTCTCATCTTGCTTCGAGCTTCCATCGCCTTCGTACGGACTAACGCCACCCTGCAGTCCCACGGAGCCATCGACGGGCAGCCCGGCTGGCTCAGCGTCGGCGCCCTGCTCGCCACTGGCCCGGCGGCGTAAGCTTGTCAAGTCGCGGACGGTGCCGCTGATTCGGCGGGCTGCTGTCGCTTTGGACGCTGAGGCTCCTAGCGGTGCCACCCCTAGTGGGGCGACCCTGCGGCGCGTCGGATCCTGCGAGAGCGGATTCTTTAGCTCTGTCGGCGACGACTACCATCTCCTGGGTGCGTGCTGTTCCAAGTTACCGGGTTCATAGCAGTATGCGGTAGCGTTGCATGCAACTTGTAAAGTGTTTCTTGTAGCCTACTGGAATATTTTGAAGCGGACATTAGGACTTCTAGTGGTGGCTTAGAACGTTCCTCGCAAGCTTTTTTAGACACTGTAAAACGTTGTAGCAATGTTGCGTGTTATACAGGTCAGTTGTGCTTCCAGTGTTTAGGTCTCAGGATCTGAGGTATTTAAGAACATGGTTATAGTTTTTTTACTTTTTCGGCTTTTCTCTATGCATTTTCAATTTGAATAAAGCGCTGTCTAAAAATCTATCAGAAATTACTACTAGGCACCATTCCAGCACTGAGCTGTAAGCAACTCCGGCTTAACCTCCTCTGTTCGGGTTGAGCCTAAGAATGTCTGTACTTCTACTAAATTTATCGTAAGGCCACACGCTAAGGACACGAAGAAATTTACCGCTTGCCGCTTCTGTCGCAGCCGAAGGCTGGATCTAGTTAAAAAATTTACTTTCCTCCACTTCCGAATATGAAGTTTTATTCTGGCAACTGAGTCAATATAATTCGAACTTTGGTTCATCGAAAGTTAGTTACAACTGGATATGTTTTTGATAATCTATTTACCCACCTAGCTAGTTACCTTTTAAAGTTTTACCGTGTAACTTCTAAACTATTTCTATTTCTGTAGGTACTGAGACGTTATCCTCGACTGATCTGCATCCGTCCGCGCGTCCCAAACATGCTGACGCGTCCTCTGCCACGCTGAGTAGCTCCTCAGCTGCCAGCTCCCTGTTCCTCATGGACGACTCCCTGTCCACCACCACCGTATCGAGTTTAAGATCAGGTATTTGGGCATTACCTCCTAACTTTGCCAAATTTTTGAGCTGCTGAAGAGCGGAAAATAATTAGAAGACACAGAAAAAGAAAAAAATTCCAAGGTTATACATAAAATTATTCCTCTTGACTCTGTGCCTTAATTGAGAGTGGCTTTCTATGCAGGCTCGGGTGACCTGAACGATGTGGACGAGTTGCGGCATCATCCCCTGCTGTTCAGAGAAAGCTGTGACGAGCGCAGCCCCCGCAGCAACTCCCATCAGATCAGCAAAATAGTCGAGTACTTTGAGCGGAAACAAGGTGGAGGCAAGCTGGAAGGCCTCGGTCGCCGCTCCACATTTGACTTCCAAAGAACTGTTGCCAGGTTTGAGGAGGGCCACATACAGTGGGATGGCATGGAAGGCAAGTTCCGGAAGGTGAGTTGGCTTGATAGGTTTATGAAAAAAAGCGAAATTGCGTGGTATATAGTTTAAACTACTACCTTCTCAGTCTCCCTGCAAACATCACAAGCATGTTGACTGTGTTGGGACCGATTAATTGGATGATCCAAAGCCAAAGAAGTTGGACAAGTTTCCGATTCTAAAAGATATACTTATGTACAAAAATTTAGTCCAGCAGTTTTCGAAGCATAACAGACCGATAACAACGGACTTTTTCAGGCTGGGATGAGGTGTAATAAGAAACCAATACCACGGAAACTGGAGATGGGGACGTCCATGACGGATGCAATTAGAAAATCTAAGATCCAGCTCTTGCGCCGAAGCCTTGAACGCGGGGCGCTGACGGTGCCGGGACTTCGCCCCTCTACACCTGGGTCAGGCCCCCCGACGCGCGCACCCCGCACCCCTCTCCCTACTACCCTCATTATCTGCGAGGGCGCCGTTAAATCGAAACTGCCACTCTTCGATAAAAAATAGAATGTTATTATTTTTGCTCCAGAGTAAATTTATTTGACTGTCATAATTTTTAAATTTGCTCATATTCAGGTTTGGGGTGAATTTTTTTGTTAGGCATTTAGATTTTCCTGATTTCAATCAAACGAGCTACGTACTTTTATTTATAGATGACTTCATGCATTGGTACCTGCCTGTTTATGATAAAATTTAATCACGAAATTAGTTTTGCGGCTAAATGGTCATTTGAAATCGATGAAGTCAATTAATTTTTCTATGATAGTAAAACTTGGCTTTTTGCCTTGAATAAGTTATTTACATCATTTAAATTTCCTCTGGGGTGATGTTCCTAGGCATTGAAGTCCTATTGTGTTATGTCCGGAAACTACAGGCCCAGTTTTGTTGATTTAATTTCTAAATAACGTTCGTGGTGCGAGATTATCGAGTTGAGTTGCCTACAAGCTGGGAACAGCTTTGGATATACGTACATCTTCTATTTAAACCAAGGGCTTGGCAAAATTGAGCTGGAGAGTAGAAGAAGCCAATGTAAATTAAAATGTTCTATGTCGATAATTTTCCCCTCTTCGCGCGGAACTCATGCTACGCCTTTGGTTTTGACTTGCCACTGTGTTTCCGGTATTACCCCTGTTAACTATTGTGTTGTACAACGTTGTGCATCGACAGGTGAGGGATTTATAGGGGAAGTCCGGGACTTTAGTTACTCGATTTCACTGTATCCTATTTCTGATTTCCCAGCCAGAAATTTCAGGGACGATATCGAAGCAACTGAATTGCCGCACTGCCTCAACCGAAAGGACTGAAATAATGAATCCCTCACTATCATCTTCATCTATTTATTAAATTTACATCAAACATTTCAACTGTTTTATAAGGGTTTTTAAAAGTTGTTTGTGAAATTGAAGGAGCGCGAATGTCATTGTTGTGTTCTGCTAGTCTTCCCCCATCGACCACGGTTTTTGGTCTAAATGATTGTTGATTGACTCCTAACTCCGTATTTTGTTCTCGTTCACAACTACGTCTGTATAAACTGGAGGGTACAAACGATGCCGAGTTCCTAGCCAAAAAATATGATATTTGTATTTTCCCTTTCCTGAACTGGAATAGGTTGTATCTAGATTAGAGGTTGTTTAACTGTACTGCTCCCTTTTTAGGGCATTTTTCACGATTCAGAGTTAAAATTAATAGACCCGAAAGATAAGAAATTCAAAAAATTGATGGTGCCGAGTCAGTATTGACGGAAACGGCCCATGGTATAATTATGTCAGTATTTTAGTTGAAGTTACGTAATACTTATACTTTCTCACCCGTATGTAATACATGGACCGAGGAAATAATGTCATTGTGCAATATTTCAGTTCTGACCCTTTCAGGTTTCACGCGATCCTGGTTCAAAAAAAAAGTGATCGTTACAGAATGTCCGTCCATCCGTCACACCCATGGGTCACACTGTTAACCATTTTGAAATTTTTTTGGTAACTCAAAAATTACACCTGTTGTGGTGAAAGTGGTCTCAGGTCTGTGAATCTCCTACTGGTCTAACCATAAATTAATTCGATTTCAATTTTGATTCTTTGCCATGCATTTACCCACATGCTATATTCCAGAGATGTTTATGATATTATTTTCCAAGTCCGAAGGGTTTTACCGTCTTTCCATCGTTGATTGAAATTGCTTCGCCGCTTCCTAAGACTTTCAAATTTCTTCGATTGAGTTATAGGATACATTTACACGTTTGATAATTCTAGGCCTGTTATTTCCAATAATTGACAATAGAAATGAAGCGACTTGTCCACCTCTGGCTCCATGCTTATACCTACGTCAAATAAGCAAGTTCGTCGTCTCTGTGACACCTCTTGAAAAACGTGGATTCCGTTTTTGTGACTAATAACAAAAAAATATCGCCCGTCACATAGAAACAATTTGATGTACTCTCCAGTGTGAGCTAGCGAAAAATGACTCGTTTTTATAACAATGTATAATTGTGTACAATGATAAATTGAGAACATTGTAAGTATCAAACAAAATAAATAATATAAAAGGTGAGAATGGCTAGAAGGAAGAAAGCTAAAACGTATCCGATAGTCAATCTCATAATTTTGTTGTGCTCGTTGATTGTCAGTTGTTGTTTTCTTGGTGTATTTCGTTGCAAATGGACGGCTCTGTCACTTAATTCACTTAGAGACAAATTTGGACCTCTGTCACTCATTTTACGAATTAGCAGAAGAGGCTCCAATAGTAAAACACTTTGGTCAAGTGAGGGTGATATGCTTTCGGTTTCGTTGGCCACTTTTTCGTAAAACTCTTCAAAATTCCACGTGATTTCTGGCTCACTACTTACAGGTTTGGTGCTGTCCATAGACATGGTGTCATCGTGGGCGGAAGCATCGTAAGACACTCGACGGTAGTCGGTATCGTAGCGGAAGGCTGCATACAACTTGTGGCGTTTCTCTAGTTTAAGGGGGTGCGTCTGGGTAGGGGGAGGATCGGTGGGAGTGAGGGGGTGTATAAGGTAAAAGTGCGGGGGGTAAAGCCAATGTCAGTAGGACGCCGCACAGCCCGCTTGCTCAGAGATCTCGCGCTCGAGCAGGTGCAGGTCGTACATTGCCTGAAATTGCAGAAATAGAATCGGGAAGAGTTTGGTACTCCCCTACCAATCAGCGCCAATTGCCGCTATTTCGATTAGCGGTTCTCCGACTTTTTGAGTATTTTTTTAGCTGTGAACGTATTCCTCTGACTAAGATATGAGGTCCATGAGAACGGCAGTTAGCTTACCTCAAGTACGCAGCCCATGCTCCAGGCCTGAGTGCGGCAGCTGTCGCCACAGTAGGCGCCGTCTTTGTTGGTCAGTTCAGGGAGCCCGCGCCATGGAGACGTCAGCAATTCTTGATAATGGTGTGATAGGTACGACCTAAGCAAAAATTAAATATATACTTAACGGAATTCTGCTATAAATAAGCATTTGGCGATGGTGATTTAAAATGAATGTTTACCCTGTAGGTGCACTTACATATCGTATTCTTACCTGGTTTCTGCCACAGTGCGTTGCAGTAACTCAGTTCCTCCCACAATTTTGGCAAAATGAAGCCGTGCACGAAGGAAAAACCCGACCGGCCACACCCACTCCTATAGGAAACAAATTTATTAACGATCGGTCGTACGATCTTCAGTTACATACCAGTTAACTTAACCCTAACAATCTAGAAGAAGGTATCTGTTATATTCCACTATCCTACAGGCACTAACCGGGCCTTGGTGGTAGTTCCAGCCATGAGCGATGCTGATATCATGCGAGTCGTTATCATTGTGGTAGTCTCCACGGTAGTTCCAGTCACCGGGGTCCAGTGTGCGCATCCCCAGCGGCCCTAGCAGAAGTTCCCGTGCCACCTCTAAAGCTTTCCATGCGTGCTGTGGGTCTAACATCTCAGGAGCCTGGAAAACCATCGGGAACATTTATACTTTCATACCACAGTCGGAAGTGAAAAATTATAATACCAATGAAGAGGAAGCTCTGGTAAATTGTGGAACATGGTCGACTGTGGGACGCAACTATTTATGTCATAATTCATAATACTCAGGTTGGCTACTGACCACAACGAGGGCGATAGGGAAGTTGCATCGAAGCTGGTAGTCGGTCCAGTCCTGCGAGGCCCCCACCACGTCCTTATAGATGCCGCGGCGGTGCACGAGGTCGGGGCGACGCTCGTTGTTATCTTCGGGGTTCCCCACCCAGAACCGCGCCTCAAAGTTGCTCGCGATCTTCTGCTCCCATTCCAGCAAGGACCATGTCACTACATTGCCTGAAAGTATTAAAGATAAATAAGCGATGAAGATAACTTCCATCAAGAGTGACTACTCTGTTTTCAGACAGTGCGATTAGCATATGAAACTAGGTTTTTATATTATTCCTAATTCTCGCTGCCGCCCGCCTGGGCGCCAGCCTGTAGGATTTTTTCGGGTTTCTGGTAGCAGGAGAAAGATTGAAACAATTACCATCGCGATCAAAGCGCTCAACGGATCCGTAGGGGTAGGCGCCCTTCAAGTAGAGCTTGTGCAGATCCCTCACAACGGCTTTGCAGAGCGAGACTATCTCCACCGCCGAGCCATCACGTGGTGACGCCGGCTTTCCTTTGTTTCCTGCCTTTTCGCTTGACCCCATTTTATCCATCCATGTGCCACAGTTGTAGACATTTCCTCCGTACACGAAACCTAAGGAGCAGAAAATATTTTATTGCTTCCTCAGATGGGTATCATCGAAAATTAGGAATCTAAAATTAATAATGGAAAATAGTCCCTGGTCTGGTATTCCAGTCTGACAAGGCAAGACGACCTTTAAAGAGGGTAGCGGTAGCAAAGGTACTGTATAGTGACTAGAAGCACAAGTATGCGCATGGTTAGCTAAAATAACTGGCTACCTGTGTCCATATCGACACCGATGCTATTGTTGAAGCCAGGGTCTTGCATATGGGCATCTATCTGCGGGCCAGCGTTTCTCTCACGGAAGGAAAGTCCTTGGAAGTGGATTGATAACGCCTCGTGCATAACTTCACTCAAAGGCATGTCCTGTAACAGATGCAACACTTTTAAAGGGTTCCGGTCCTCCCACCTGTCCTTACATTGTGTACGATTTATTGCTACGATAGTAAACGTTTTGGCAAGTTCTTTACCACTACACCGGGTCCAAGAGCTGGTGAGTCGTCACGAGGATACATGCGGGACACAGGATCATTCAAAATGGCCACCCCTTTTGGTGCCATTTTGATGTACTCGACGATGCTGTAGAGCCACCACCATACGGAGTCCCGGCAGTTGAACCGAGCATTTACTCCCCTGTCTAGCAGGTTAGGTATCAAACCATGTCGCAGGCAGGCTGCATACCCAAGGATGTGGTATCTGAAAATGTCGCAAATGGAGTACAACTCTTTCAAACGTATAATTCAGTAAAATTATCCCTCGAAAAACAATACCATATCCTGACGGAAAAAAATGGCATAGGGAAGTGTCAATATGGCGGCGGAAATACCTGACATGCATTTCCTTAAACCACTACACAAATTCCTGAAGATATATTTTTACCGGGCCTCCTGGTAGCGTCCTGTGATCAAGAGTAGTCCCCTGAGCGATATGAAGGTGTCGCGTCCCCAGGATCGCATATAACCAGTGGTAAAGTGTGGCAGTCCCGCGCTCATTGTCACCAAGTGTTCGTCACTGAGAGCGGGATCGTGTTGCAGAGCTGGAGATGGGGGTGGCAGTGGCGCCGACGAAACAACGCCCGTGCACTGCACGGAGCCAAGGGCCAGCCCTCGAACCAGGCCGGACCCGTCCCGCACGAACCTAAAATATTACAGGACGGTGAATAAAATGAAAAAACAAGAGACACATTTTTTAACGCTCGAGTACCGACTACCAAATAAGCTCAGACTTAAACTTTTTCCTCGGAAAGAGGTCATCAAGAAATACAAATTGCACTAAATTCAGTGAAAGACGGTCAGTAGGTACAGTAATTTAAAGGACTTGAACATTTCTGCAAGTATTTAACTAAAACTTACTCTGCCATGAGGAAGGCCGCTCTGGATATGAGGAGAGAGTAGACGCCGGTTACAATGGCGTCGAAGTATCGGGGGATGAGGTAGCGCGGAATCATTCGAACGCTGTCCAAACTTTTCTCTACCCACACTCCCAGTTTGTGAGTTCCTTTTACTTTCTTCAGGCGCCCACTCGTGTAATCTACGGTCGAAAGAAAGATGTTAATCATGTGATTCAAACTGAGGACGACCACACTATGCACTCCGTTCGTGTTTCTTTACAAGAAAATTGCTGGATATTTACAAGTAATTCCTAGAATTTTTCATTGCATCGAAGTAGCTACACTGAAGAAATCGATCAAGGAAAGCACGAAAGCCTCTTACCAAGCATCCAGTCTCCTTGCCTCAAATTATTGCACACCGGATGACCCAGATCATTATTTGGTCTGATCTCACTGAGGACTGAAACAAAACCTGAAAGCAAACAATAAAATGTTTTCGAGTACCTAGGTAGTACGTCTTAAACACTAAAAAAAACAGGTAGGTATTTTGTGTGCTCAGTTTTACTGTTTGACTTCGTTTCAAAACATAAACTAGTATACAGAAACATTTAGTTCCTAGAGTAGGTACGAACTTGTAGATGTTAACAATACCTTGAAGGCCACAGTAGACGAAGGTGCCAAAGTTGGGGACATCGTAGCAGCCCGTGCCCTCCTCTCGCTCTTCCTGCTCGCAGCGGTACAGCGCATGGTTCAGGTCCGCCAGACTTAGTCCCGACACCGCCGTCATTAGTGCCTCGTCAGCTAAAGCATTCAGCAAATCCGAAGCTTGCTGACTCAGCAGCTCCAGGTGAGGCCTCACACTGGGGTGAGGAAGAACTCTGGAAAAACAATTTTGCTGGTTTAATTCAGGAGAATGGGCACAAGCGGCTACATTTCTTACTGTTACTTGTCGGTAAGCTTCTATTTCTCCAGGCCTCTAAACAGTCTAAACACCTGACGTGACCTTTATCTATTGAAATTGAGAATAAAGGTAAAGATTAAATTCTCCTTCGATCTCGCTACCCACCTACCTGATAACGACAACAGAACCAGGCTGGAAGACTTGGAACTCGAACTGAAGAATCTTATCAGAGCCAGAGTCGACTTGCTTGAGAACCTGAGAGTCCGCAACGCCGATATTTCGTTGCAGGATGACTTCGTAACCAGTGAGTCCGTTAATGTACTTGGGGTCCTTCTTGAAATCCTCAGGAGGTGTGAAAGGGTTTCTAAAGAGAGACAATGATATGGCTATTAAAAGACATCACTAATTAACATAAAACATTACATTAATATACCTACCTGTGTATGTAGGTATATCTGTCACAGACATCAACGAGGCAAGTACCTACCTACCCATCTGAAAAATAGAAAATAAAGAAAACAAGTAAAAAATGTATGTACCCTCCTCTGTGGAGGAATCTCGCCTCCAATACAACCTCGGCGAGCTGCCCCTCCACACGAAGATTCCGAACTTCAGGTTTGGCGGGAACGTCACCGCCTGGCTGATGGAATGCGGTGAAGGATACGAGGATGACCGTCTCATGGTTGGCTGGATTGTGCCTGGTCACAGCCACAATGTCTTCACTCATTTGGTCCACGAATACCTAAAACAAGAAAGGGGGTTCATCAAATTTGAGGCCTCAAAATCATCCTCGAGAAATTTTTAATTCCGGAAATGATGTTTATATAAAAAGAAACAAACAAAATTGTTACTACCTGAGAAAAGCCCTCTTCGCCGAGCTGATGGTGCAGTGCGTTGAGAGCGTTCTTAGCGGCGATAATGCCCGATTCCGCGTTAACTTGCGATGAACCCTTCACGGGGCCTTCTGCCCAACTGGCATACAGGCGCGTCTCATCGACCACGTGAATCTATAAACACGAAATTAACTTTTGCAATTCTATTATCCCCAAAAATGAAATCGCGAGTGAAATCACGCCCATAGTCATATTATTTCAGACAGTATACTATTTATCTCTCTCAGTGACATGCTAATGAAGAAACTATTGGACATAATATGTCTTTTAACATCATAAACTATTTGAATGAGCTAGGAGCTAGTTGTTCAAACTGGGCGATGTTTGGACCAAATAAACTGACGAAAATCACTCCATTTTTATTAACCTCTTCAAAAAGGCAGTTTCGAAGGCATTTGAATTTAAATAGAATTTTTGCCTCAGCTTTGGCAGACTTTGGCTGCATATTAAAATGGGTTATAATTATAAACCACAGGTGCTCTGCGGATGGGGATACTTAACTTACATGGTGAGGCACGAGCTCGTCGTATCCGCGGGAGCTTCCGGACGCGCAGCTCGCCATGGCCACAAGTGCTGCGCTGGGTAACAAATCAAACACACTCCTCTTCTCCACAGGGGATGGGTTGTCGTGAGTGATGTCTAAGAATAGCGCATGCGCGATATTCGGCATCAGCGGTCTCCGTGGCGCAGCGAAGAAACTCCCGGCTGGCTCTCCTCCGTACCTGCGCCAACCGTAACTAAATGTTAGGTTAGGAAATTACAGTCAACCATTACAGAAAGCAACGAAAAGTGCAAAATAATGTGAAATAAAAAACTGAAACATGATTTTATCTTTTACCTCCCCAATGCTTGAATACAAAACCAATCGCCAGGCGCCCATTGGTCCCGTTGGTTAACAAAGTGTTTGGCTGATCGGGAACGCAAATATCCTAACGGGTCTTGCGCTTAACGATAAATAATAAAAATAATACCTTATCGGTTCATCGTCACATTTCCTGTTTCTAGCAATCTACACGGCAACATTCAACTGGCCGTACTGACCTGTAGACAAGACGCCCTAGCTCATGGCTGTCCCAAGCACTCATAGCCTCGCGTATGAGAGACGTTATCCCCAAGCGATTCACGAAAATGTTGTCCGTCTGGTCTGAGTTGGTGAACAGTTCTGCTGCCACGTACAGGTCAGGCCGCACCCTCCGCCCGCAGTCCAGAAGGAACTGAAGACAAGTCATGAGTTTAGAACATAAGAGAAGGACAGCTCATCTACATATTTATTTGTCATTCATTTATCTACAGAGCTAAAGCGGCACAACCACGGAAGCGTTTATCCTAGAATAGATAACTACTCCTGACTTAACAAAGATAAATAATTAGAAGAGAAAAAAATACAACCGTTTCCTGGAAAGATGTAAAAAAAACCACTCCAGTAACACTTATGTTTTGACCCTTACTATAGATCTTGAACACTCATACACATACAGTAGGGACTTAGCGAAAGTACCTCAGCAACAACGAGAGGAGTAGAGTGACAGTTGTCCAATCTAATGCCATCAAACAGAAGAGCCGTCTCCTCCACGTACTTCTGCATGTGGTCCCAGAGAAATGGACAGTCAGACTTACTTTCGCCATACCTGCAAAAAAAACCAGAAGTTCCAGTTGTTACAAGTAAAAGTTTTTGACGTTAAAAAGGTGGTGTCACGGTCAGGGCCAAGAGGACCGAACTACGCACCAACAGAACGATCGGTGTGATGCTTTTGCTCAAACGACTGACCCACTGCTGACAGCCCATAATAAATTAAACAAACCTCAGTTTGACGCTGTCACCCCACGCAATAAGCTCCCTCCGGACGTAAACATTGGACCCTTTGGCGGCAAAGTTGCTGAGGGGATCACAGTTCATGACCCAACCGTTGTGGGCCATCACAAAACGTCCTCGATCTGAATAAATCTCTTCTTCAAGCCCTGCTCTATCTTTGAACTCCCCGGTGAAATATCTGAAACAAAAATTATGTTGCGTTATAAAAAATGCTTTGAAATGTGAAGGAAAACTAGGGTATTTGTGGGAAACTTGTTCCGGGACGCAAGAAAACATTATTTCATTTCTTCCTTCTTCTCAGCGTGTTTCTAGCGTTGCCAACTTGACTGAGTATGAAAAACTCCCTCTGTGCACGGCCACCAACTGACTTTGAAGAAATGGGAAACGTTTTTTTTCGACGTTTGACCGTGACGTCCCTAAACATAAGATTACCTACCTTGGTACAAGTGGGTTTGCCTCAGACACCTCCCGTAGCTTGGGCCCGTCGTCTTGCAGGCGGAAGTAGCGGATCCCAGCTATACAGTTGTTGACGGCGGCCGAAAGATGCCCAAGGACCTCGCTTCGAGCAGTATTGTTCAGCTCAACCAGGTCACGTCGCAGGTCATCCGCGCATTTCGCTAACCTTTCTTCTTCATTTCCTACGTCGTTTCTAAAAAACAAAATTAATGGTAAAAAAAACCTGGCGCCAGAGGTCTTCCTAAAGTTATCTTCCTTTTATGAAATTTACAGTACAATTTTTACAACTAACAATTAAGTTCTTTTTGCTTACCCACCTTCGCACATTATACAGGCTGAGGGCGACATCAAAGTCGATAGTCGCCATTTTCCTGCGGTACGATGGGTCCGGGATGACTACAAGTTGCCCTTGGCGCTCGCCAGCAGCATGACTTGGGGTTGTTTGCCGCGCCAGTTCAGTGAAAGTCGCCACCACTGCGTCCACGTTACATACGTAGATCTCATCTAGACGTAGACTGGGAACGAGTTCAGAGTCCATGTAGTACTTCAGCGCCTGAATTATTTAAAAACTCAATGTTACAGGGTAAACAGGCAGAAGGGTCTCAAGATACGTTTAGAAAAAGGTAACCTGTTTCGTCATCCACAAAACTAACTGAAAATAATAAGAACCAGATTACACAACGAAAATTCTTACATTGACGTGCTCAGGTGTGAACACTTGACTTGGTATGCCATGAGGAGCGAGTTTTCCGGCAGCAACGTCCACTGTCAGAAGATGGAGATGAGCATCCAAGATGGCAGCAGGGATGAGGTGAGGGGCGGTGAGCATGTTGTACGTACACTCAGGGTGCTCCTGCAGCCAGGGGCTCTCATTCGCCGTGTGGTTCAACACGATGTCGCACAGGGACAGGACCTGAAATTATTACAATAAGGAGGAAGCAAATGCATCTTCTTCCAGATTCTAGGATAAAATGATCCGGATTGGTTTTTAATGAAGCTACAAAATACTTCACTTACCTTCCATTCATGGCGCATTTTATTGGTGAGGTTGAAAACATCATTGAAGGTAGGAGCGACACAGTTATCGGTAAATAGAGGGTTCAGAGCCAGCTGATCTTTCAGGCTGTATGATGAATTTGAAGCTCCCAATTCCTAGAAACAACCAAAACAATGTTAACGTTTGATTTTCCTCACGAATTGCGGCACAGAACCTCTACGATTGTGCTCAGTTCGAAGCCGGTGGGTATCGAATATGCCCCAGCCAAAGAAAAAATCTATCTCCCCAGTAAAAAGTTTTATACTGCAGTATTTGAAGGATACTTTGCATAGGAATTTCAAAGTTCCATTACCTGAATGGGAGTAAAGTGTATCATATTGTAGCCAGATTCTTTGGAGACACGAAGGCGACCTTCCCATTCCGAAAACGGCCCCAGGCTTTTGGCCAAAACCGTCTGGCACTGAATACAATCCAGGGGCAGAATTTCAGAATTGTCGTTACCATATGGTAAGACAGGGTCCACAGTAAAGTAACCCGAACCGTTCGGAGTTTCTTGAGTCCTGAAAATACGCCAAGAAAACAGATGAATACCTATAATAATAACAAATTAATTTCCATGGTTTATGGTTAGCATTTGGAAGTGTCTCATATTTTTGGAAACTTCCTGTCACCCAAAACGGAAACCACAAATAAAGCAGAAAAACTCAAAAATATTCCTACCCATCTCCATGTATGAAGTAATATCGAAATGAACCAGCCCTTCTGATGGGTAAATGAGCAAAGATAGCGGTGTCATCAGTGAAAATGTTTCCAACAGCTCGGCCTGATTCCAGCTGCCATGGTAACGGGCGGTAATGGTCCCGAATGAAGTCCTCCTCTATGGTACTTGGGTGGTTCGTGAAGACGGTCACCTGCTTCCCAAGCAAACTCGCTCCCAGCCGAAACTCAACGATCCAACCTGAACAGTAGAGAGGTTAAAGTTACAGGGCAGAGGTGGGGTTGGACCAGTTTAACGATAAGTTAAATAAATATCCCAAGCATCTATCCAGCTTATGGCGAGTGTCAAAGGAGGTTCAGAGGACAGTTACCCCTTCCCGTATGCTTCATCTGTTTAAAAAATTAACTTATCATTAAACGTCTCTATCCTTCAAACTTGTGAATCCACCTTTGGACCAACAGCAGAAATACCTTCCCCTTGGTTTAGTCCAAGTGTTGGTGGACTATGGAACCAGTCGGGCAGGGACAACGGTGGACGAAACTAAGGTCCCCCTAACAACGGCAACACTTATTATTATATTATTAGATTCCTATTGTCAAATCATAAAGATGACTCATCCCACGAAGCAGAAGTTAGAAGCCGCCTGTACAGTGAATTGGTTATCAAGTAAGCCCTGAGTACCATAGCGCCGTTATTATTTAATACGACCTGAACAATTTCGATGTGTCACCTTTTTCCAGTCGATACAGGGATGAGTCGAGGTGTTGTCCGTCGACTAGGTTGACTACCCGGACCTGCTGAGGGGCGCCAGGCCGTGCTGACGCGGGCAGCTGACCGAGGATCGGCCCAATCCCGCTTTCGGCAATCAGGTCTGCATTCACACTGGCTCTCCGCGACATCTGCAACAAGGAATCGTTCATTAATTACTCAAATATTACAAGTTTAAGTTACAGAATAAAACAATGCTCTGATTTTCTTCTACAATTCTGTTTCGCCTCTTCTGTTCAAGAAAAGCGAACTGTGCACAAGAAAAAGGCCTCGCATGAGACCTAACAATCGAGTGAGTTACTTACAAAAACTAACCTTTGCCGCCTAAAAGAAAAGGTACTTATATTACTCGTCTGTATAACTTAATTATTCTGAACAAATGAAAATCAAAGAAACGCTAACGAACAGCATTGTTTGAACAGCCTCCCCTTTAAAGGCTACAGGCTCGGAATGCCACCCTAACCCCCCCTGATGGGTCAGTTCCTGAGTCTAAGCCGTTAAGGCTGCCCGAGAGGTGCGTCCGGGAGGTCCCCTTTAAAGGCTATAGGCTCGGAATGCCTTAGCTGTAGGTCGCATAGGTGGCAGGTGGGATCGATCGTTCACTCCTCCTGGCTCACGGGTAACATGCAGCAAAAGGTGTACTGTATATGTACAGGACATACCACTCCAGTCAATCAGTAAATGTATGCTAATTATATTGTTATCATTCTCGCAATGGTTCGCTATCTTCTACTTCAGTCATCATCACTCATCACTCACTGCATGGGAAGATGTTCAGGCAGTGGCGGATATGAGGAGAAAAAATGGCACTCTTATAAGCTAGTAGTCACTAGTGTATACTATTTTTGATAGAACAATTAGGGATTCTCAAGGGCTGACTTCTGTTGATAGAACTTCGATAGGCACTGGTGGATCTCACACTAATTAGAGGTACTAGATACTAGGCTATTTTTATTTGAATAAAAATTCTACCAGGAAGCTTGGGTTATGGACTGATGACAATCAAAAGTCATTGACAACAGTAGGGATCTTTCTGTATCACCTTCTGATCTTCTTATTTGTCCGTTTTTATATCAGATGTCCTTTGGTCAAAGAGCGCAAGATAAGGTACCTAGAGGTACTTACTTATCAAATGAGACTCATCACGAGTTTCCCTACCTACGCACTACTCCTCCTTATCTAAGAACCTTACGATACGCGATATTCATACAATGAATAATGCGATATCAGATCAATAGGAATAATTATTTTTATCATTTTCGCATGCAGGTAGTAGGATTAATCTGGAATAAAGTATGTCAAGCACGCACTCTGTTTCTTAAAGGACCGTGTTGCATTATTGGCTCCCCAAAGTACACATATTAACTGCCAGCATGACCAACAACGAGCCAACGATGTTGCTGGTGACATCTGGGATGAATGCGAAGGTGACATGGCAATCATGGCATTGAGAAATGACTAGACTAGAGCGTGGTGCAGTGGTCAAAGTGCTGGGCTCCCACCACAGAGGACCCAGTACTAACATAATTTTCTGTTGACACCATGGACGCCTATCATTAAAAATCTGTGCTGGAGGTGCTAATTAGAGAAACTACTACTTACTCCAAAAGGCACCAAAGGAAGAGGTATGTACCTACCTTGAATGAGACAAAAAACCTGGCAAAGAAGTATCCTGCACGACCCCTGAGAAGTCACTGAGGTCAACTGGAAGAGACCTTAGAAACTTATGCTACGGAACAGCGCTTTCTTCCGAAACCCTACCTCTGTAACCCAACCACTTACCTATTGTTCTCAACAATATTGTCTTTTTATTCTTTTTTGACATCCGACCGCTGTCATGTACCCCTATACCTACACAACGAACATGACATGATATTTTTTAAGCTCCGCTTTGTGCCTGAATGGCCTATACTGGCTGTGGTGGTGGTGGTGACTGTTTGTACAGCTGTAGGTACAGAAATACCTATCATTACATTTTTCTACTTCTCTATCTCTATAGGGCGTTCACACGAGTTGTCATTAGCATACAGCTATCAGCTGAATGGATGGAACATTTTGATGAACTCTGACCTAAATGAAAGGTCAATTCAGCACGTCAGCAGAATGCCACAACATCCGGAAAACTTCCCTCTTAATTCAAACTTTTACTCGTATAAAACTAGGTCGTGGTCAAATATACATGTAGGCAAATTTGCTACCTCCCTACGTTCAAACAGTCCTGCAATTTTAGGTGTTCGCCTACAGGACACTCTCCCGGTTGAAATCAAATCTGAAGAAAGTTAACAATATTTAAAAAAATTGCTAATCATAAGCGGGACAAGGTCAACAACAAAAACCACCTGTTAGCCAGATAGTGCACTATATCATACTTGAGTATACCAACATAACCATAGTCAGAATTCTTATAGGAAACGGAGGATAAGAAAGCTACCCAGCCATTTTTTTTGCCGCCCCCATTACTACCAAAGACAAAACATAAAATTGTTTACCTACTATTATTTTCTATTTATGCTTTGGTAGAGAGGATGGATAAAGAGTTGTTTCCCCATTCCGTGACGAAAAATTGGCACCTACCTTTAACAGCCCACTATGAGGGCCAAGGTCAAACCTCAAAATTTTAACTACCCACCTACATAGGTGGCATCGCCAAGATACTTTATACCTACATTAGTACCTACCTATTAGTAGTAGAGTTTAAACTCTTCCAACTACTCAACAGCTGTAGCATCTACTTTATCTCACTGTTTATCTCGCTGCTGAGTTGGGGTCCACGCCCTTGTTCTAAGGTCACTAGGTACGTCATGTCAAAAAATCTTGAGATATCAGTACTACTTTTGGTAATAAACAACCCTCCCTCTCCCACGCAACACAAAAGGAACCATAAAACTTATGGACAGTAACTTGAGCTGACTGAAAATCGATGTCATTCAACAGGAGAGATAGAAATATACTATTTAAATTTCGTGATGCGGTATCTGCTTTGCCGCATTGAGGGGTAAATATAACCTAAACTGGACCTAAATACTTCTACCACAAAGAAATACCTTTTATTCCAACGCAGAGTGCTGGTCCCACCTCTTCTGGGTCTATTTTGGTCCGAGAAGGGACTATAAGTGGTATTTATTATCAGTTAACAATTTTTTCCGAAAAAAATCTCAACTGAACTGTTTTGAAACATTTTAAAATGTCAACTGAAGGTCAACAATAATAGTTCCACTTTCTTCCGCTTGAGAGCGTCGTGACTTGCGCGCCAAAATAGTTCAAAACTTTTCGAGGGGGAAAAAATAATATGTGTTTCATTTTTATTCATCGCTAGTGGACTAAAACTTTATTGGATATTACATATATGTCGATTTGACTGATAGGTACCGAAGGCAGGTATCTTACGATAAATCCTCCGCTGTCCATTCCAAAGGCGTAGCAAGAGGGGGTCTGGAGGGGAGGGGCTATAAGTCCCCCCCCCCAGAAACCGTTTACCCCCCCCCCCCCCCCCAGGAGTTTTCTGACCTACACATAACGTCATATAAAGCCATGCCTACCCCCCAGGTGAGGAGAAGGTCGGGGGGCTTAGCCCCCCACAGGTTTTTGGACCTGCTATACGCCCATGCATGGTCCATGCAGTCATGCAGACCTGGCAACTCAAGCCTCCATTCATAAAACAGGGTTCCCCGTTTCCTGGCTGCATTATTCTGCATTCATTTCTGCATCCGAAGTTCGAAATGTCTCCAAGTATGATGCATATTATGTCGCTTCTACTGTAAATACCTACCTACACTGTTTGACAGGTTTATTTTCATCAGCATATTATGCTGCAAATCATGTAGCATTCTGTCAATTCTGTGGGCCATTTCTATCAATTTGTCCCATATTTCGAGAGTAAAAAAAATTGTTCCCTTTCATGGGTGTCACCTATAGTACTTAGGTTATACCTACACAAAACAAGACAGTATTCGACTTTCTATTAGGTACCTTAAATTACCGCCCTTCTGATTTCGCCCACTGCAATGTACCTATAGCTGCTCCTGCTCTGATAAGCACTATCGTAATTTTATCTCTTAACTGCTGTGATTGTGCGTAGACAAGTATCTAAGTACTCGCGGCTATATAGGTTGATGAAAGGATTCCCCATATTTCACTCTCCTTTGAAAATTCAGTGCAATAAGTGTCGATACAATATGGCGCACTCCAAGCAAGCAATCTCCCTCCTCGTGCTTTTCAGCCTTGCTTTCACAGTGAAGGTAAGTATCATCAATATAGGTAGGTATTTATTAAAAGTATATCATATTGTACCGAGGGGGTAACCACTCCAGAGATTCCATAAAGATTTCCAATGATTCCCAAGAGATTCCCAACGAGTGGTTAACCCCTCGTATTGTACCACTGTAAGTACCTATAGGTATCTACCTAGGTACAACATACAAAAATGGTTTTTTGTTTTTAGAAATTCTGCATGGCATCTAGGATAAACCTATAATATTGATTTTTTTTTGGAGGAGAAATGAGGGAGGCATGCAAGATGCTATATTAGCCATACCTATTATCTTGCCATTTGGTAGTGCAGACTGCAGAGAAATCACCCTATAGGTACCTACTTGGCCCCCTTCGCGGTCCCCCATATAATACCTAAAGATCACAATTTTCAGCCAAATCTTAGCCTTCCCTATTTTCGTCATTTTTAAAACCGCACTTGGATAAGTACATGCGGAGGAGCAGGTCCATGCCGTGCCTATATGAGTGGTCGGCGAACGAGAGGTAGGTTTATCGAAATAGAGAAGTAAAACCTGAAAATACTGTTACAGGCGCAAATGAGTGCTTTAATCGAGCATTGTATAACTTCGCCAGAGCTGTGCCTGGTCGCCCCAAGTGGTTGCCTGACGGACGATGCAGTGAACTGCACTGCTGCAGCGGCAATCTCCTCATATGATCCCATGAATGAGAAGTACACATTTTTAGTAGCCACCGCTCTAGATAACCAATACGTCGCACTGGGTTTTTCAACAGATCAGAGAATGGTAGGTATAGATATAGATGCATAGCCGTATCCACTGGAGGGGGGGTTTAGGGGGTTAACCCCCCCCCCCCCCCCCCCATGAGCGGAAAATTAACATGGTAACGCCAACGAGAAGCAAAAAAATATAGGCTAAACCCCCCCCCCCCTTGACACTAACCCCGCCCCCCATGACCGCTTTCTGGATACGGGCCTGTATAGATGAATGCTTTAGACACAACAGCGAAGTCACAGTATAGGATGCTTTCTCGCATTACTGACTATACAGTGGGGAAGTGTTCAGTTTTGTAAAAAAATATAGGGTCAGAAAATCGACGGAGTAGAATCCTCATTTTTTAGGTTCTGAAACTTGAGAGATACGTTTTACTACTTTCACACCAAAGATATTATGAACCTACCACCTGCTATACTTCCTATAGGTGTAACCATTTCTCGTTACATCGTAGCGAGCTCTCTAGCTCCTTGACTGGAAACAGGTGATAAGTTTGTGATAAGTTTCCACTGCTTATTTTGCAGGGTAGCGATGTGACGGTGGACTGCATAAATTTTAATGGAGGAGTACGCGGAACTGGCGGTATCAATAATGACATTCCTGAGCACAGCCTAGAGGAAGCCAGGGTACGTTTATAAAAAAGTAATACCTACATTTACGTCCGTGTTGGTATATACCTACAGAAATACATAACACGGGAGGAAAATTAATTTTCCTAAATATCTAACTACCCAGATAGAGTAGGTACCTACCTACTTATAACGATCAAAACCGTCCCATAATAAATCATCATAATTATCAAATCATCAATTTTTTTCAGGATCCAAACCTATCTATTCTCAACACAGGAACAGACGTGGAAAGCATGTACTGTGGGTTTCAAATTCAGAAAGAACTCACAGTCAATGGTAAAAACATTCAGCTTGTGAATGAGACACCTTACTACCTCCTCCTCGCCTCTGGAGGTGTCAACGGTAAGCAACATAAACAAGTTGGGAGATTTTACGTTAGTGTTATCTAGTGCCCCAGAGAGTTTATGCACTTGCAGCTGCCTCGGGTAACAAATTTTCCTACAAATAGGAAAAAATGGGGGTTCATGTGTTTATCTCCCTATATAGGTAATACAACAACAAAATTAACCATGTCTGAATTTCCAGACACCGGTATTCCTCAACATCATTCCATGAAAATCGCATCCGACAAGGCGTTCAAGTTCGGCACGAAACCGGTGAGTCTTCCTTAGTTACCCACAGTAAAAACAGGATTCTGTTAGGTATTACGAAATGTGTTGAGAGTTCGTTTCGCCGTTCCTCAACCTTAATCTACGAGTATATGGGTGATTGTAAAAAATCCGATTCCGAAAAAACCGAAGGTCACAAGCATCATGAGGTGTGATCTTATAGTTTCAGACGCACCTGGACGAGTTAGTGGAAACATGTAAAAATGCGAGCGAAGCCTGTGTTCCCCTTCCGAGCGACTGTCTCACCAATAGCACTGTGCCGTGCCAGGGAATAGCACACGTTCATCTTGATGAGGGCTTATACCATTTTGATGTAGCAACGACTTCGGAAAACGGTTATGTGGCATTGGGATTTTCAAAAGATCAAAAAATGGTAAGTACGAAATAAGCGTGGGGTACTTCTATAGTCCAGTGAAAATTCAAAAATATGTACCTATAGATAAGTAGATCGCTAATTTCTGGTTCATCAACAATGATGCAAGAAAAACATTACATTAATTAAAATTAAGGCCTCTGAACTTATTTTTGAAAGGGTGAAGAGGCGGTTATTGACTGCATCAACATCAATGGAACTGTGTCTGCGATCGCTTCTTGCAACGTTGGCCACCGTCACGCCCAAGGCGACGAGGTACGATTAGTATTGAGTTTTCTCTCGAGCAGAGTCGTATGTATTGCTGTAGCATATTTCTGCAGTAAACGAAAAATCTGTTTACCTACATGAGGTTATGACATACCTAGATACATGGAACACACAGACACTTGCGTGCCCCCGCCAGGGATTGGTTTCGATCCCCACAAAAACTAAAAAGGAACGCCCCCCTCCATCCCCCACAAATCTGAATGACTATATAATTCACTGATTTTCTCCTCCAGATTGAAAGTATCGCAGTTGCTGAAACAGGGAGCAGCGACAACAGCCTCTATTGCAAATACAGGATTAACAGCGACTTCACAGTCAGTGACTACACAGTAGAGATGGGCAGCAACACATCTTACTACTTGCTCCTGGCTGTAGGAAATGTAAATGGTAAGGAACTCTGAAGAAAGTTTAACAATATTTAAAAAATTGCTGAAATTTCCTTAAATTTTTTTTTTATAGTTTAGACTTTAGAGGAATTTGTCAATTTGTGATTTAACTGAACAACCAGGCGTTTTATATTTTAGTTCCACGTTCCACCTACTTTGGGCGGGACAAGGTAAAAAAAAAAAAAAAAAAAAACTAGTTGAGGCAAAAGGGGATGGTTCATACCTCTCGATCACTATCGAAGGAAAAACTGAAAATCTGCCTGACATTTGTCTACTTCCAGTCGACAACCGGAAAAAGCAGAGGTTCCCCTTATTGGGACAACTGAAACACTAGACATCTAGTAAAGTTTAGCTTGTTTTCAGGAAGCGGAATCATGAGCCACCATAAGAAAGCAGTGTCTTCTGACAAGATGTTCACTTTCAACTCAGCCGCATCAGCTACCATTGCCAGTGCCACCATATTAGCTTTTATTTTCTCAAAGTTCTTTTAGGTAGATTTCGAAGAAATACTTTCCAAAACAACTTAAATCACGCAAGGCGAAAGGCAGGAAACCGTACAAAATATTGTATACGTAACTAAATTTAAAGTGTTCCTAACCCACCGATATTATTAACACCCCTTGTGGCATAAACTCCGGTAAGGTACGATACCAACTAGAAAGAAGTACCAGCTCAGTAGGTTGGTTTGTTGTATTATTTCATTTAGCTCTTGACACTTTAAACTATTTATTTTAGTTATTAATTCTGTCCTCCCAGTCCCCTGTGCGAATTAGGTGACCCAACGACAGTAAGTATAGGTACATAAACTATTATATGTTTTGAAGATCCAGGCAGTACCTATGAGGTACCATATAGGCCCATATAAAATAAGTTTTTGATGTAATCCATTTATTTATTACAAAAATGTTTTCCCAAAGTAAAACTCGCGTTTCCAATTTTTTAACTTACCCTAAGCTGTCTCGTTTTAAGGCCTTCCTTTAAAATTGAATGTGTCAGCTGGAGGAATTATTCTAGCCACCTTCCCGCCTCACGAAGACAAAGTAAGTATACTAAGTTCAAGTACCAAAGTAACCAAACATCTTTCAGATAAAATAAGTTGGTTACGCAGATTACCTAATCTGAGTCTCAATCATATACGATCAATCTACCAACATAATGCATCTGTGTAGCACCCACAGCACAACCACTTCTAATTTCTATCGTATCTGATAAGCACTGAATGATCTCGCGATTCTGTATAATAGGTGGGCTGAAATCATATATAAATAGTATTACAATATCGATTGAAAAGACAGTGGAAGAAATAGCGATGAACATGGCGCAGATCAAGCAGGCAGTCTCACTCCTCGTGCTTTTCAGCTTCGCCTTCACTGTCAAGGTAAATATACCTTACTATCCATATAGTTCTGAAGTTCACTTAAGGGTCCGCTATACCTGACGGTGCATTTTTTGCCGCCCATAAGATTAACATTGCGAGCGGCGATTCATTTTCAAGGTTTACCCTTGGTTGGAAAGACACAAAATTTTGCCTGTACCTAGCCCTAACAATGTTCTAGGGAGTGTTCGAAGCAGATTTCCCATTTTTTTACTGGTTTTTGAGATACAGCACTTTTCTTGAGGTATGCGATGCTAGCATTTGCAAAACAGTTGCAATAAAAGAAACCAGTGAGAAATTGGGAAATCTGCTTTGAACACTCCCTAGAACATTGTTAGGGCTAGGTACAGGCAAAATTTTGTGTTTTTCCAACCAAGGGTAAACCTTGAAAATGAATCGCCGCTCGCAATGTTAATCTAATGGGCGGCAAAAAATGCATCGTCAGGTATAGCGTCCTCTTAATCAGATCTAAAATGTCTTACAGGTCGACCTCAGTTAAGCCGAGTCATTAGCCAAATCTCCGTCAGTAATTATGTTCATCTTTATATGAATGTGAAATTAGGTCTCTCAATTACATCAAATAGCGCATAGCGCTAAATAGTCAGAGGCCACGGCTTTCAAGCGGTCAACATCTGTGATTATAGGTACTTTGCGCATAATGAAATGTTTGACATATTTTAAACTACTGTCTTAGGCCCAGATGAGTGATATAATCAAAGTATGCAAAACATCGCCAGAGCTGTGTCTGGCCATACCGAGTGACTGTCTGACCAACGACACCGTCCCGTGCATTGCAGCAGGGGCAATCTCATCGTACAACTCCACAAGTGAACGATACCAATTTTCAGTAGCTACTATTCCGAAAAACAAGTACGTCGCATTGGGATTTTCCACTGACCGGAGTATGGTAAGGCGAAAAACACCTGAAAGTTGTAGTATAGGTCACTTAAGGTTAAAAACCCACTGCCACCAGAATGGAATTAATGACATTTTTCCTACGAAACTTCTGGATATTCTTTTTTCCTGAAATTTAATTTAATTTTTTATCATCTGAGAGTAGTTTTCATCAAGTTCATCAAGTAATTTCTTTTTTTCAAGTTCTCATTAATCATTCTTAAAATGAGTTCAGAGGATATTTAGATGTAGGTAGGTGATAGAACAGGATATGCCCACAATTTTTCTCCCAGGAAGAAAACAGGTTATTTACCTAAACATTTCTTTATACCTATTGTGGTTTTTATACAGGGTGGAGATGTGACGGTGGACTGCGTGAATCTGTCAGGAACAGTGCGCGTTTCTACCGCAACCAACAGCGGTTACGCCCACTCGCGACAGGACACAGAGGTAGACCAGTTCATATTATTACTCACGCAAAAAAGGTCATGCCAGATTAGAAAAAGGAAATTTGACATAACTTTTTAACTGAAATAGGAACTGACAATCAAGTGATTTTTGTCACGAAAGATTGCTGATTTTTTCAGAATCCAAACGTATCGACAGTTACCCTTGGCGTCGACGCAGAAAACCAGTACTGCGTGTTTAACATCCAGACACGGCTCGAAGTTAATAATCAAAACATCCAGCTAGTGAACGGTACCTCTTACTATTTGCTCCTAGCATCTGGTGACATCAACGGTAAATTTTTTTCCCCTTTATATGTAGAAGTTTTACGAGGTAGCCCATTAAGTGTGAAATCTGCAGTGTTAACGTACAGTAAAAAATTTGAAAACCTGAAACACCAGTAAAATTTTGTAAATGAGAAATACGGGGTCGAAGGGGTTCTATACTCAAGGTGATTTTCAATTTCGAATCTTATTCAATTTCCAGCCGAAACCGGAGCAACGGTCTACCATAATACCGTGAAAACTATCTCCGAGAATAAGATCGTGTTCGGAACAGAATAGGTAAGTAACTTACGACACAATATCAGATTTTACACCTCTTTTGTTTAGTTGCTATGCGATGGGTTATGGCCGCCAAATATTCTCAAAAGTTTAATAAGGTCAAATTTCACTTTGTTCACTCAATTCTAGTAAGTTAAAAACTTTTTTCGGGAGGAGGAAAAAAGAATACAGAGCCAATTTCGAAAATTCAAGAGAGACGCATTATAGCCATGGAAAAATACCTACAACCGTGTAGGATAATCTGAAAGCAATATCTACACCGTCTTACCTAAATTCAGGACGTTGTCCACAGGTCCCATCAGTCGAGGCCGCTTCGCAGGCAACCTAAAAATACCTATTAATCTTGTAGGTGAGACATGTACCTATATACGTATTAAATCACTCGACAAAAGATTAAAATATTACTCTATTTTTCGTTTTATTGCTTTCAAATTGAGAAGGTGCAAACAATACAGTAATACAGCACATTTTTGTAGAGGCCATTGATTTAGGCATAGGTATTATCGTAAATTTAGTATGCAGGTAGATAGGTCTGGGAGATCGAATTTAAAGAAGAAACCTGGGAGTAGTTGAAATACCTATATGGGTACAGTAAACTATAAAATAAGTTTTTTGACTTTGAAGTAGGTAAATTCAATTTCTTCGAAGACTACTTTGGAAGGTGGTTGATAATAATAAAGATAAAATTACAGATTTCAACATAAAACACAAAGGGCCCTAAGTAACTCCTCAAAAGTCGATGTCAAAAAGATCAAAAATTACTTTCACTAGGTCCTTTTTTATGACTGACTACTGTCAAAACTGATCTTACACTGATTTGGTGTAACAGCACTTTGAATAAAAAATCAAATGATTTCTACCTCAAGTGGCTGAAAACGAAGCGTGAAAGAGTAGCCCTAGCCCTACCGAACTGTGTGGGCCATTTGCATCATAAACGAGTAAGAGCCAAAAGTAGCCCATTTTGAGAGTCCTGTGCTGAGTGCCACAGCCAAAAGTCAGAAATCAAACTACCTAGCTATTTCTAAGAACCCACAGCAGTTGCCTACGTTTGGCCGGCCATACAACTGAAAATCCTCGAAAGCTCACCGAGAATGTCCGCCGGTTTCCCATAGGCAATACGCACTTGTACACCACTCCAAACTTATCTGATAAGAGGCAGTGTCTACAAACTTAGAAAAATATAGCGACATGACTAAGGAAATTACTGTTGAGATTGGGCCTCAATGACATGTTGGATTTTATCCTATTCATGCAAGATAATTCACAACAATATGAAACAAACAGAAATAACTGATTTAAAAGGGAACTTCAAGGGGAAATTTGCGTATAGCAGCGCCAGATTAAGAAATATCATCACCTACCGTACGAAAAAGTCTCCCTTGAAATTCCCATATTCGCGAAACAATAATTGTAATGGTACCTAATCGAATTTGACTGGATTCATACAAATAAATTAGCTGGATTGAATTTAACGAACAGAAAATTACTGATTTCAAAAAGGTCAAAGATGATTTCATGACAACAGTGACAGCAGAGTCGGATACGAACCTGTGGTAGAGACGACGCGACGGCAGACGGTAGACTGACTGGAGACTGTAGACTGCCGACTATACTGGGCTCAAAAGGAAGGCAGCGGTCGCACTATTTCTGTTCCTATAAGACCCCGACAGACCAGACTGAACTCCTGCACATGTTCTTGTAGCTTCCTTTTATTTGTACGATCCCTGAAATTACCAAAATAAGAAAAATTAAGTAAACATTAGCCTTATAAACTGGTAAGTATTCTAACAATTATATAAATATTTACTTGCATACTCCCCTACTTATCTCGGTTTTTCAAGTATACATTGCTGTGCCCCATAATTCCGGTTGCCAGGACAATTTTCCCTACTAACAGACCCACAAGAAAACAACAAGTGATGGTACGTACCTTAATACCAGTCTAATAAAAGACTCCCTCTGTTGTGGGGTAGCTCTGTGGCAGAGAGACTCGCAGACACTCTGCTGGAGCCATCTCGCGTGGTTATCACAGTATTTCTTATTTAGTGCCAGTAGGATATCTGCTAACGGCTCTATGTTATTTCTCGATGCCTCGCCCCCTGGAATGCAATCAACTAATGAGAAAACAAGGGCCTTACACACTCTTCAGTAAACTAAACCCGAGGCAGAAATTCACTGGAAAATTTGGCCGTGACAAAACAAAACAAAAATGTAACAATGTGATTCATTTACTAAAGGTTTTTAACTAAAACTATCGACCGCAAAATCTCAATGCGTATAGTTCTCGCGATGTTCGACATCTATTATTTCATATTTCAGAACAAAACAAAAAATCAAACAATTCCCAAAATTTAACGGACACCATACATTCTCGACGAACTCCGCCAAAACCACTGTGCGAAAGTAAATATTCGACAAAACTAATGTTTACAAATTAGTACAACCGGAGACTGGTAATTGCAATATCGTATTGATTGTGTCTACTCTAAAAGCTAAACGTAGTGTGCTATTTGAACGCGAAACGAACGACTAAAAGTAGGACACTATGTTTAGCTTTTACAGGAGAAAAGTAGAGAAATGCTGTTGAAATTACCCACTTCCGTAAGTGAAATAAAAATTGCCAAAATGCAACATGGCTACGGTAAATAGTACAAACATTTATCAAGCTTTTCTACTAAATGTGACGATAAAATCATACATTTTTTAGTCCGAAAATTTTCAAAAAAATATTCCGCATGAGGTAGTGTTGTGTTTTCGCGATCTGTCAAAAAAACATGTGGACTGGTAGTTGACTGTTTAAAATCGCTCCTGTGGGCTTATTACTCCATTTCATGCAAAAATACAACACTACCTCACGACAAAGAGTCTAAGGTTTACATCCCCCTATAAACACTTTCCACTCGCCCTGTAACTTCGGAGTAGGGCTTGAAGTACTTAGCATTGCGAACCAAGTACGTGTAGTCGAAAATAGCGAATGTATATTCAGCCTTAAGCGCAGTGATGAGAAAGTGCAAGATTTTCTAAAAATGAAATCTTAAATATTTGTTACAATTCTGGACAGGAGAAGAAACAGGGGGAAAAGTTGTACTACTACTGGTACTGGTACTTACTACTGGTAACTTACCAATAAGAGAGATGACTTTGTGTACTAGCTGCTCCCCACAAACATTGACTACACTAGACAGAGTGGGCAGGTCACGGCTCTGTGTGATGAAATTTACCAAGAAGGCAGTGGCTGCTTTCACCGTCGGCAGCTCCGCAACTCCAAGCGCCATCGTTGCTGAAAAATAATTAAGTCATCAAATAAATTCAAAAGTTGTTGGGTCAAATTTCAACAACACTTTCTTACGTATAGGCTCTCTCCCACCACACAAGTTAAGTCAAACAGTGGTTTATAACCATCTTTCCTTTACTTATTCCAAAAAATTAGAAGGGGCCACGATCAATCAGCTTAAAATTTTGGAAATATGCAAAATAAAAGACGTTTCTCTTTTCACTAACTTACCACACTGTACGAGGGGGACGCAGTCAGAATTTGAACCGAAGACAAGGAGTTGGGGGATTTTCTTGACAACTTGACTGAGAAGTACAAAAAACTCTTGCAGGAGGTCCGTATTGTCGGAGAGGTTTGGCGAGGAGGACACTGCGGTCATCGTTACAGTACACAGCTCCCTCATCAGACTTTGCATCACCAGTAGGCACTTTTCCTCTTTCCCGAACAGGATACACAACTACAAATAAAAAGTACCACAATGGTCACACTTCACTTTCTCGCACTATTTACAATCCCGTCAATTGCAGGACTACTACTGTACACAAAAGACTGCCGCAACGAATGGAAAATACGAATTTCAATTTTTTACTATAACCATATAGTTTTAGCCTTAATTTTCAAGTTACTAAAAATAAAGTTTGGGGACTAGTAAGCACAAATTGCTTGAACTTCGCAGCGTCTGTTAACGCGCAAACTACTTATTTACACTTTTGTTTATAATGGCCGTGATTTTCGCAAAATCCAAAATAGGTTGAAAAAGAGTCTAAAATAAAGGGACAGTCTCGCATTGTATCGCACCTGTCGTGCGAGGTCAAGAGCGGCAGGCTCAGGGCAGACCCGATATGACGTCACGATCAGCTGCAGAATATCTCCCACTGCTGGTTCTGAGTCATCAAGCAGATTCGTCACCGCGTGCTTCAGTACGACGTATATCGCCTGAAATCATAAAATTATTCCAAAGGCTAGTAATATCTGCACATGGACCCATACAGGTACATTTCAATCGCCACCTGCTTATTCCTACCTAGCTAAACGGCGAGCTGCAGCAGTTTATTCTCTATTTGTGTTATTTATAAGTTCTCATAACACAGGTTAGTAAATGGTCAGTGGCAGGCAAGATCTGTGCTCTCTAGCCGTTTCGCCAACGCGTGGAATAAACAACTCTTGTGTAGAGTTACCTGCATAACTAGAGAGTCGTGGCACCAGACGGAGGCGGTGACTTTTAGGACGGGCAGTAGTTTGTGAAGAATAAGGAGCGCGGGATGGGGGGTGGGGAGCTGGGAATCTCCGCTGTCCGGGCCGTCTGTCCGCGTATCCAGTGCCGCGGTCACTGTCCCCAGCATCTTCAGACAAGTTAATATGTTCGTCTTACCATCTGGTGATGGCTAGAAAAGAACAATACAATTTTAAAGGTAAATATTGTCTGCGCTCTGAACCAACGACAAAAACGTAACAAAACAGATTAAAGGACAAGTCAAGTATTGTATTCACAGGAAGAACTCGGCACTGAATTCCCGATGCAGTCAATTACTTATAGTTTTTATGTAAAAAGAGATATGGTATACTATACATCAGTTCATCCAACAGCTTCTTAGGAAAGATGCCACTACTGACGACACCTGGTACCAAGCGAAGATTAGGAGGTTTACTTACCTGTTGACTGGAGAGTGAGTTAAGCTGTGTGAAGTAGGGGGAGACAATAACCTCCAGGGAAGGAAAGAGGGACTCGGCGGGAAGGGTGGCAAGCAGACGTCCCACACTGTGCATCAGACGAAGGCTGTCATTTATCCTGAGACGGCCGGAATGGAGCGCTTCCTAGAAATAAATACTAGTTCTAGTCCCAAGTTCATACAAACAGTTTTTAGTACTCTAGTTCGTTGCAAGGCAAGTAACCAAATCACATACTTGACTAGAATCCAGAATAAGAGTAGAGTAGGGCTTGATGGCCACGATGCAGTCCCTGGTTAAATCTTTGAGCGCCATCGTGGCACTAGGTGCCGCTTCTGCCACGTTTAAACCCAGAGGTATGAGGGGAAGTATGTGCTCAAGTGTTGAACTGTTGGCGGCAATCCATTCGGCGTATGCTCCTGTTGGTCAAAATATAAGATGCTGTTGTTAATCCAGCAAAAGTTCATTTTACTAATTATATATATTATAAAGAAAAATGTTTAAGCGACTTTCTTTTAAACTTAAATTTCCTTTTAATTTAATTTATAATACAATATTATTTTATCGACCTGGATAACAATAGCCACTCGGCTATTAAGATTGTTGGAAACAGAGTTGAAATTTCATATTTCCCCTCACGACTACGACTAGCCAGAAACTGTGACATCACAAAACCTATACAGTGCTACAACATGCTCGGTACTTACCTACAGTGTCCAAAGCCGTGGAAAGCACTTTCGGGTCGAGGCGGTCAAACGGAAGATGCCGAATGTACTGGAAAAGTGTAGGCAAGTACGTCACTTCTTCTAGATCCACGTTTTCGGCGATGGAGCACAGACTAAAGAGACAAGCCTCCAGCTCCTGCCACGACATTTCCTCTGAATTCACTTTCTCTAGTCTAGTTTTTATCAGACTCAGCGTTATCTCTCGTAAAATACTGAAGCAGTACATCTGGAAAAGAAGAAAAAGTACTGTGGGGATCAATCCAAATTAAAGTGTCAACAACAAGCGACAGACCGAGGAAGTACCTCCCTCTATTCCCACTTGTCTTCAGTGGGTATCCTGATCCTGCCCAAAATAGTCACTGGTAGTAAAGTAGCCATCATGTGGCCTCGACCTATACCTCTCGGGAAACCTATACACATACCACTCTCAACTATTATCTGCCTGAATGTGAACCTCGATTACTTGCATAAGTATGTACTTCCAGGAAAAATCTCAATAACAACACCAGTTAAACGTACCATAGTGTCGCCAATGTCCTGTCGATAGCAACGGAAGGACTCGGCGTCATCTCTAGACATAGTCTGCCGCTCGGACGGTAACTGCGCTTTACACATGAGCACGTTGACAAGCTCCCTGTAGACTGGGCCCAACAAAGACATGCATAGGTCAAAGTCAGCAGGCTCTTCGCATAGAATCATTTGATCCTGAGAACAGAACCGTAACATAAATATGGGTAAACACTGTTGCCATCAAAACTTAAAACGATGTTATCGATCCACCCTGCATTATTGCTCTCACCTGCAGAATGTACCAGAACCCAAAAGCAAGGCGACTATGGGATTCATCGACTGGGTAAGACCCCTGAGCACCAGAGCAATGTAGCAGCGAGGTGACGAGGGCCATCACGTGCTCCCTGGAGGCGCCTCCTGCCTTCAGCCAAACTAGCAGCAACTGGCTGTGCGTCTCTCCGAAGGTTATCAAAAGGCTGTACACGTTTCGAACCATATCCTGGAAAATCCAAGAAGGATTATTAAATATTCTAAAGAATAAACCCTTTTGTACAGAATTTTATATTCAGTAGGTTACCTTATCAGCACCGTCAGGGTTGAGAAGCTCGCGAGCTATGATTTCTCTCAGCGGTAAAATCTTGCCTAGCATTTCCAACAAATGGGTCGGGTATTTACTGGCAAGCGGATGGACGGCAATGGCACTCAGAGCTTCAAGACTCTTCTCACAAATTCTAAAACAGAACCACTGCATTAGTCTCACAGAAAAATTCAGCTAGAAAGATGCAGTCGAAATTTAAAGAAAACATGCATCCTTTAGCTTACAGATACATCCCATTAAAGGTTCTAGACACATATTAGGGCCTTTGCCTTCAGTTTGACTCATTTATAACAACTTAATCCAACAACGTCTATTAAACCGTTTGACTCTAAATTACTTACCCAGAATGAACCTTGTGATAATTAAAAACATGGGCAACTAGCAGATTAGTGAGGTTATGTGTTTGGGCAAGTATTATTCCAACAGGGGCCCAAGAAGCGACACATTTAACAGCTTGCATGGTGACTTCCTCATCCGTCTGTGTGGACAGCACTGACTCCAGCAAGTTGATCACTTGTCCAGTGTGCTTCTCAAGCTCATTCCGGAGAAGTCCCTTTTGATGAGAGGTGAAGTGCATACATGAGAACTAGAATATCAAGAAAAAACGATTATTTATTAGGTGGTGTGATGAAGGGGTTTTAATCTATTATTTTTCTAAGGGCACGATCCGCAAGATTTTATCGAAATCCTTTAGAAAAAGCTGCCTCTGCATTAGATTATGACTGCACGTTAGTCAGGCCTCCAGTCAGGAGATCTACAGCTATGGTTCTAGTGACCCAGTTACAGATAACGGAACAAAGAAATTACCTCCTCCGGGATCAAATTTAAAATCTCCAAGAGCACCCATATTACTCGATTGACAGGGACATTAGGTAGCCTTTCAGGAGTGAAGGTATGAAGAAGTTCGGGCAGTGCATCCTTCCAGCTTTCAGGGCAAGTTCGAAGAAGGTACGCCGAAAGAGAAACACAAAGTCTGTTTAGAACTATTTTCGGTCCAGTGCTATAAGTTACGATGGATGTCAACAAACGTTCTCGAAGAGCCAAACCCTGGTCTGCCGTCAACTCATGCAGCGACTTTTCGACTTTTGTATGAAGGGTCGTAGCACCGTAGAACTGCACTTCAGTGGCCTAAAAACAAAATAATGAACTACAATACTGATATTTATAAGTGTGCCTAAACTTATGCTAGTGTTGGCTTATAGACGCGAGACAACCCTAGAAGGGCAAAAGACCGTCTAAGTAACGGTACTTTACTTCACAACTTGGTGACTCGCAACCCAGTGCTGACATGGTAATGAACGGGAATAGCCTTTTCATCAAAATGGGCTCTTAAATTCTGGGAATCGGCTAAATAAGGGCCTATGGATCATCCTTCCTAGAGCTGGCATTCTAACAGTTGACTCAGAGTGGTCAGAGGTTCGACCATCGCTAATAGGACATTTTAATGTCCAAAAGTCTCATACAAGAACCTACCCTAGAAGCTAATGACCAGAGGATGACTTGCCAAACTTAGCCGATTACCGGTACCAAAATTCATCATAACAGTACAATAAATTAGCTGTCAAAGTGGTACCTTATGCGGCTGGAGAAGGTCCCACACAAAAGCCCAAGCTTGCGGGCTACACTTGGCGGCGGTTAAGAATTGGTGGGCTTGAGCCTGAGCTACAGAATCACTCTGATAAAACTGGATGACTGCTCTTTCCAAATCATCAGCAGTAAATTCCATTTTTAAAACTTTAGTTTAAAATTTTACAAGTTATGTCAATACGTCAGCCATTTTGAATAAATGTGTCGTGGCAGGAGATGAATAAAGTGGTTTCAGACGATTGTGTTATGTGCTGACACGTCAAAATTATGTTTACAAACTTTTAAAACGTTTTCTCAAAAACAAATTAATTAGAAAAATGGTATGTATGTGCAATTAATTAATTATTCTATGAACCATAAATTGTAAGAAACATTTAGAGACTATATTAAATTAGAAATAGCTTAATTATAGCATTAATTGAAATGTTGAGGGGTAATTTCAGAAAAGAGGTTATGTTGGCATTGACGCTAATGCGTTTTATTTCTGTTTCAGGCAAGAAATGCTGAGAAAGCCATGTAAGTTGAAAAACTGACTACTTTAACTTTGTAGAATGATCAGTTATTTTTTCCAGCTGTTCCCTTCTAAATTCTTGTCATGTTTGTAGGACGACACTGGCTCGTTGGCGAGCGGCCCAGGTCGGCGGTGTCGGAGTAGAAAAGGACAGGAGACCCTACTTAGCGTCAGAATGTCAAGACCTGGCGAAAGCTGAGAAGTGGAGAATGCAGATTATTCGGGAAATAGCGAAGAAAGTGTCCCAAATTCAAAATGGTACGTAAACCCCCTAATGGCTGAACCTCCACCTGGTAGGTATATTGTAAAGACTATACTGTGTATGGTAAGTATCCCCTGCTTTGAAGTTTGACGGCCAGAGTTTAGGACACCTCGTCGACGTACTTCCTGGGTCGTGCCATTTATGTTTCTACCCTCATATTTTGGCAAGGTGGTCATGACATTGAGTACCATCTGCGTTGATCTGGCCACTTGCTGATTGCTCCTCGAGTTGCTCTACAGTTTATTTTGAGTCCAACCTCCTCAGTTCCGTTGATCTGTGGGTGATTCTTGTGGGTGTGGAAATACACTTAAGTATCTTTTTGTTTCAACCGTAGTAGAATATCTTACTAAAAATCGCAAATGTGTTTCAGCTGGTTTGGGGGAGTTTCGAATAAGAGATCTCAACGATGAAATCAACAAACTACTTCGGGAGAAAGGCCATTGGGAGGCTCAAATAAAAGAGCTTGGTGGTCCTGATTACGCAAGAGTTGGCCCTCGAATGCTGGATCATGAAGGGAAGGAAGTACCGGGAAACAGGGGCTACAAGTATTTTGGAGCAGCTAAAGATTTACCAGGCGAGTGTTTCTGACCTAAGGTATAGTGAACGCCAATAGCACTGGCAGTGAAAGTCACAACTAACAGTTTTGCAGATTGATTAAAAACTGAGGATAGAAAAATTATGAGCTTCTCTTATTCCTAGTTACAGGAAAAAATTTAATCGGGATAGAAGTGGGAGGTGGGGTTTTTTTTTTGCTGACACGGAAACCGTTGCTGTTTAAGTTTCTTAACGACATATTTCTGAAGGAACTACGGGATGAGTCGATCTGAAATAAACATATTGTTTGATCTCTTTAATAATCGAGCCATTTTTATCGGACCGATAAATTACACGATGAGGTCTACGAGTATACTGACGTATTGCTTCATAATTGTTACAGGAGTGCGTGAGCTGTTCGAGCAAGAACCACCTCCACCTCCTAGAAAAACGAGAGCTGAACTTATGAAAGACATCGATGCTGATTATTACGGCTACAGGGACGATGATGACGGAATTTTGCTGCCGCTCGAATCGTCAGAAGAACAGAAAGCCATTGCTGAGCGAGTAGACATGTGGAAGCGGAAAAAGGAAGAACGCTTGCAGGTAGATAATATAGACGACTACTTATAACTTTTAGTGCGTCTAGTTTAAGGGTAAAATAACACAAAGCACACCTGGATATATTTAAAAATACAATAATTATTTAAGAGAAGCCAAGGGAGAACTTTGAATGGAGGTAGCGCTGATAGGGTACTGGGCAGTGGCTAGCGTAACTCTTTGAATAAATCTCTCCAGGCTTTGCCTAAACACCTACCGAATTTCAAAGAACCCTCGCACAAAATTAAATATTTGTAGCTTATAAATAATCGTGTCGGTCTGTTTTAGAATGGAGAGGCCGAAGGCGAAGGCGAGGAGGAGGAGGATATCTACGCTGTACCGAAAGACGTAAGCCACCTGCTTTGACTATAGATACCTGCTAAAAACCATATCTTCGTAAAATGCGAAGTTTTATTTTGGAAGAAATGACTGTCCGTTGTAGCTTTTGTTTTGTCAAGGCCTTCATTGAGATTACTCATTCCAGGGTACAACTGCTACAGAGGAGGACATGGAGACGGAGGAGGTGGAGTCATTACAGCCGCGCTTTATCGCACACGTCCCCGTCCCATCACAGCAAGACGTTGAGCAAGCCCTGCTTCGCCGGAAGAAGCAAGAACTGCTCGAAAAATACGCCAGCCCTGACCTTATAGGGAAGCTCAACGACACTGAGCTCAAGCCGTCTTAAGTATTTTTAGGGGTTTTTCGCCACTTTGAATTGTTTTCTTGGATATCTCGCGTATAAAAGCTCTTGGTGCATATTTTTTTTGTACGATTATTATGAATAATCCAGAGTTTCTTGACGGTGGTTCTTAATTACACATTTTTTTGTACTTCCCCTGGTTGTTTAGTTGTTTGAAAATGGAAAACAAATTCTTGAGGATAAAGACATTGGTTTATGTAACAGAAGTTAATATCAGTGAGCAATATGCCGTTGTATCCATTTTGTCGGATAAAACCTGTATGCACCGACCGATTTTGCACAACGGGGCTGATAATATTAGAATTTTTCACTGCATATAAATGAATATACATTGACATTCACTGTTTTCCACTGTGCTCTTGCAGCGTATAGTATACCAATAATGAGTAAGCATGAATAAGAATCAATAAACTGTCTTAAATTTCACATACACCTAAGCGAATTTTGACTGAATACTGAACTAGTTCACCCAGTATCCTTGCGGAATGTAAGACATACCACAGCTATTTTATCCAAAAAATGATTATGACTGGTGACTGGTTATAGAAAAGAGAAACAGGGCCTGAAAATAAACTATATTTATTATAAATATAAAATTCACCTATCCCTTAAATCATTTCTTAATACTTCGACAGCTCTTTGCTGAAAGAAACCAAATTAAGACGGAAATACTTTGTTGGAGGAAATGAGGGGGCAACTTTTAAGGTACAGTAGGTAGGTATGTAGGAAATACCTACTCAGTCTCAGAGGCAAAATGTCTTCCAGCGAAATTCGTACAACCTCATGTCCTTAAAAATAGTGACTTTACTGAATCTATTGTCACTCTGTCTAATTTAACTAACTCTTATTATTTACACATGCATCAAAACAGCCATTCCAAAATGATCTCGTTGAAAAGTAATTTTTTAAGACTTAAAACTTGCTGCAAACTAAGAAAGATTTAATCGCAACCTAAACCCCAATTTCACTAATTTGAGATTGAAAATCAAATGTGAAGTTTTTAAAAATGTGCTATCCTACCTGTAAGAAGTCATTTCTTAATAATTCCAGACTCAAAATAACTAACATTTTTCTAGTTTTCAACCAACACGATAAAATAAATTACATACGAACCCTCGGTTTTTTTTCATACTTGTGATGCTTCCGAAGACTAAATGGAAACTGTTACGCGTAAAGATACAATTTTTCTATTCTTTCAAACGATCTGTTCAAGTGTAAAAACACAAGAGTAGGAAAATCTTTATTCTGGAGTAGGTATTTTAAATTATTGGCAACCAAGTTCATTTCATTGAGATTTGATGTTACCAACTTATAAAAGTGAAAAAAAATCACTTAGGCTGCGTCCCACCATACTCGGAAAATCGAGAAAATCGACGTGTATCTTCGAAATGTAACATGGGAGAAAATCACCGAATTTCCGAGTATGCTGGGACGGAGCCTTAGTAGTTAGTACTAGTAGTAATCTCCAAATCAACTAGTTCGTTTAAAAAATTTTCAATCAATCCGAGAACAAATATCTTGAGTCTCCTGGTACTACGTCCAAAATAAATAAAAAATTGAGGCCCTTGTGTTTTCACTCTCGAAAAGCCTTTCCTACACGCAGTCGATATTTTTCTGCATAGCAAGTCAATAACTTGTCCACGTTTTAAGTTTAAAACTGGCACTTAATAAGGCACAATCGTAAAGTAGATAACTAAGTCTGTTTCAGATGACTTAACACCGCTTGAGCCGTTTAAAACATCCTTAGATGACTAGTCGCGGACCCTTAGGCCCCAGATGGAAGAGCGTCGCAGGCCGACAGTGGGCCGTGCAACACTCGAGAACATGAACTGGTTAAGCGTCTTTTCCTTCAGTGAGGCTTTCATCTGCTTTAGCTCCCAGTCTGAGCAAATTCCAAACAGGTCCAGGTAGATCAGCGAATCAACCTTTTTCAGCTCCCTGGGAAAAATTATTAATTTTTTAATTTTCTGACGAGTATCTATACTCACATACTAAAGCGTCCAAGATTTTAAGGATATTGCAAGTATTATCCACTTATAGGACGTTTAAATGCACTTCTCCTGATCAATTGAATGAATGATTCAGAAATAAATTCCGATTAGAAAATACTTGGTGGAAACCTCAGAGAGTCAGAGTAACTCAACACACATGCAACTGACAACAGGACACATGGCTATCGAGGCGATTTGACTATATTTTAGAAAGCAGGTACTGTGTATGCTTACGGCAGACAATCCAGAGGTATGCTGTAGCAGCGGGAAATAGCTAAATACTCCAAAGAGGACACGTGGTCGACAATATGCCGGATAGTACGCTCTGTCAAGTCAATACAGTCCGATATGTCCAACTCCAGAAGATTATCACAACGCTCCAATATATCAATCACATCTGAAACAATTAAAAGAGAATTTTGGGCAAATCACAGTCAAGTCAGTTTTGATTCTACTCTGAACTAGAAGGATTGGAATTGGAAGCTGCTGCAATTTTTTACTCTGGAACATAAGAAATCACAAAATAGTTTTAAATTAAACAATTTTTCGCTCTTGTGAAATCCGGATAGTTAAACTAATTTAAGGTTTAAAGTGGTAATTTGTGTTCAAAGCAAAAAAGAATTTTCTAACGGTTCCTAGTGCTTGCGAGTATAAATTCATACGGTGATGAGACCCCTTGAATTCTAACAGAAACTAAAATATTTACATACTTTCATCTGAAATATTCTTGCGACAGCCACTGATATTCAGGCGCTCCACACCCAACGGAATTTTTCGGCACAGCATACTTATAGCAGCACCAGTCAGACTTGTCCATCCTAAGTTCAATGATTGTAAGCTAAAACAAAACGTGTAAACATGTCACACCTGAGGGAATCATCATGGCAGGGTACAAGAGTCCTACGTCCGCGCAAAGGCTATTATCGTATTTATACCTGATTAACCTACACGATGGAGCTGCTTCCTCTTCAAAACGGTTATAACTCTTTTTATGTACGCTCAGTGACAGTGGTGGGACGCACTCTCACCTTTCACGATCTCTGTATACAAGGGGTCACTTCCGACTAGTGAAGGTCAGGTAAAATTAAAATTTTGAGAAGCCGAAAGTAGAACCTGAAGTGTCAGTGTCTTGTCATAATACTCTTCAGTGGCTCTGGATCACTATATAGCTTGATCGTTCTTTATTAAATACTAACCGAGTACACTGCGTGACGATCTTTACAATGCCGGAGGCGGTAACGCCTGTGCACATGGCCATATTTAGGACTTCTAGTCCTCGATTGTCAGCAATTGCGAACGCGACGTCATCGCTGATGACACAGTTCTCTACACTGAGCTTTTTGATCCTCTTGCAGTAGCCTAAAAACTTAGCAAGGCTCTCTTGTGAGATGGCTGCCATACTTAGGTCTAGGTACTGAATCTTGCAAGAGAAATTCTTCGGTAGTTGTCGGGGAAGACTCACTGGGCCAGGAATCTGAAAATAAGTAAATCAATTCAAAAGGTGTTCGGCTTCTCTACTGGCGGAAATTCCAACAGTTTCCTAATACTGAATTAAGGACTTGGGCTCTCCACAAGACTTACACAGGCAGAAGCTAAACGGAGAATGAACGGCCCTCGGCGCATGATGTGGGCCAGGCAGCCAGAAGGAAGACTCCGTCCTCCTAGATCCACCCTACTCCATAAACTCTCATCGACCGCCACGCGGTTTAGGCGCCGGGAGACCAGACAGCATCGTACCACAGAGCCGCGGTCCAGTTTCTTCAAGATCTCAAGAATTAATTCTTCTGGGAGTCGGGAGAAATAGTCTAAAATCAAATTTAAATTCGAATAATTTTTCGTAGGAAATGAGAGAGACCCCTGCCATTTCTCGAATGGATTTTACACAAACTGAGGCCATTGGAAAAGGTTGTATAGGGACATGGTAACATGACACCAGAACGTTCGTGGATCGTGGATCTTTCCAAGAAAACTTCTGAATTTTGTTTTGTCCTGAAATGTTCCGGAATGAGGAGATGTAGCCATCTTAATTCGCAAAAAAGGTTCGCTGTCCCTTAAAAAAATTACTAATTTTGTTAAGTCATTGTTTAAACAATTTACCTTCCCCAGTCTCAGAATTTCTATTTTTCAGTGACTTTCTACTCAGCTTGAATTCCTCATTACAGAGTTCTTCTGTAAGTTTATTTCCGCAACATTTCTTCCCAGCATCTTTTTCTTTGGACACATTTGAAGCCTCTTCTTTAGACGTATTCGATAATTCTTCTTTCTCATACAAGACTTGCGAATTTTTTATGATACAACTCTCGGGTTTTAATTTTTCTAGTTTCACGCCATCCTCTTTTCTGTGTTGAGGACTTCTTTTGATTTCACTAACTGCAAGCACTTGCTGCTCCTTTAATGGCTCTCGGCGGCCATTCGTTAATTTTCGCTTCTTTCTCGCTCTGCCAGTATCTTCTCCTTCTTTGTTGACGTCAATATTCTCGCAGAAGTCGTCACTACTTGAACTTAAACGGTCAGGAGATTCTTTAACCACTTCTCCCTAAAATTTTAAATTTATATTAGGTCAACAACATACAACATGCCCCTGACGGGTCAGTACTGCTCCCCGGAAAGAAAGTGCCTGAGGTTAGATAGGTATAATTCCAGCTATATATCCAACAGGATATTGCTGGAAAAACAGTATTGTATATATATTATGGGTTAATACTGAATGAAAATGTAAACGAATACAATACACGTTTATTATTATTATTATAACTAAGGCGGGAAAAATTTAACCCCATGACTTTACAATAATAATCATGTGACTAATTCCTTGCCTCATCTGTTGTGAATTCTTCGTTTCCCAGGATTCCAACTCCCATTTCTTCAAGCTGAGCAGGGTCATTCCAGGGTTTGAACATCTTGTCATCCGACACAGCATCGTCAGAGTCATCAATATCTAGTGGACTGCTTCCCAAGCGCCAATTATCAAACTTTGCCACATCTTCTTTTGAGTTTTCCTTCTCTTCTTCCATGCTGTTTGAATTCGAACGACGCCTTTTCATCGTATCCGGCCTGGAAAACTATTCGGTTTAATGGGAAATATTACAGAAACAACGCAACGTAACCTCCGGTAACAATGAGAGCTAATGAAAATTCTGATAACCCAATCAATGAATGTCCATGATAAGTAGAGACAGGCAGGCAGGAGTCCTATCTTAACCTTAACTTGCAAGCATTTTAAGTGGGTCAAAAGAGGCAGGAATACAACAGGCTCTGAAATAAATGCTGATGCCAAATGCTCAGCATTGATGTGGCAAATAAAGTTAATCTAAGTAGGTCTTCAATAGATACCGGCCTAACCTTGCGCCATAGCATCATACGTGTACCTAAGTGCCGTGTTCCCTTTTGCACAGTAGGTCGGTGTCTTCAAGCTCAGCAAAATTATATTGTAACAGTTCCCGGTCGTACCCACCTAATAAAAGCTACGCTTATGTTAGCTCCTCTTACTCCTCAAAAATTAATTTAAGTAATTAAACCAGTCAAGAAAGAATAGCAAATAACCTAAAGCAACAATCAGATAATTTAAGCAAACATTTTTATACAAGGCAAAATTGGTGGGAAAATGAATTGCGCCAAGCCCATGATTTAGTCGAATTTTCCAACACTTACCAGGTAAAGGGGTCAAAGATTTGCAAATCTCTAGAAAGCCCAATATTGAGGTTACACATACCTTTCTTCTAAATCCATTTTCGTAGTAATTTTCTCAGATAAAAATAGATTTAATTCCCTCGAAGCGCGCACCTCAGCCGCCCAACTTGGTTCTTCTTGAGGAGTGTTTACAACGAGGCACCGCCTTTGCGATGCATCAGCTGGAGCGGGAACGCTCCTATGTTTGAATATATTTTCCCGCCTTTTTCTTTTGTGAGGTTGGATCCTGGTTGGATCAGAGAAAAGGCTGGATGTTAAGTAGTCTTTAGCCAGTAACCATAATATTCAGCATAGCAATGTAGACAAATATTTTACAGCTTTATGAGTAATCGATATTTGGTAAAAACTACCATTCCCATTTATTCCAAGGCAAATAGGTACATTTCCGCCAAGACGAACTAGGTATCTTATGGTAGGTAGATAATCTAGGTAAGTAGAGGTAGGTGACCCACCAGATTATTTAATATTTTCTACTCAGCAGCTTAAGAAGGTACCTACGTACGTAAGTATATCGGTAGGTAGGTACCTAAGGATAGGAAAAATTACAATTATTTTTTAAGTAAAATAATTTAATACAAGTATAAGTACTGTCAGTATTAGGTATCAACCTACTTACGGAAAGGAGCACTATCAAGTTAGCCTGGACACGGCACCTAACCGACAAAAACCCTGTTTGTAAACTTTAGATTTTTTTTTTAGTTACTCGGGTCTCATTTAAGGCACCCGTTCCAATAAATTCTGAATAGGTACGTGCAGTGCAACCTCTGCGCCAATTTCATCGTTTGCACAAGTGCAGTAAACTGAAGGCTACTAATAAAAGTAAGCAGGTAGATGAGATCACATTTGTACAGGTAGGTTTAAAAATTTACTGAGGAGTGTTACTGGAAATGCTGTAAAAATGAGTGGGGGTTGTTTCGGTGCCCTATAACTCTTTATGCGACTCTGAACCAATTTCGAGAGTTTTGTATCGTTCAATAGAAACGTAATCGGAAACTCTTTTGCATCCAGACAACGAAATTTCGCCATCAAATGTCATTTTTCGCAAAACGTTTTCAACCCGTTCGTTGGTTACTTGAATTCCCCTCCTCAACATTTCATTTTCTATACATTTAATAGCATGGATTCTTTCAAGTGGTAAAAAAGGCAAATAAAAACTGATTAAGTGATCGGAAATCATCATACTATTGTAAAACATGCCTCCAGCACCAAATAGAACTTCTCTCAGAATTCCTTCAAAATGATAATATTTCATACTATCACGAGTGATTCCCTCCTCCCGGAGAGACCGATATACTTCTGTGATTTTCTCACCACCAACGTTAGTGAGAAAAATAAAAGTAGCCCTTCGGTAATCAACATTCTTTAAAATCCGATTATAGTCTAAAAATGGTTTCACTGCATCAATAACTCCAGCCGGAATTTTATCAATTTCATCGAAAATAAAAATTGATCTATCACACTTTCCTACTTTTACAGATATTTCCTTCTGAAGCCTACTCTTGTACTGTTCCACCTCTGATTCACGGGGGAAATCTAGCGGTCCAGAATAGAAGTGGACATGCCTTGGAGCATGGCCAAATAAAGCATCGGTTATAATCTGCGATGCAAAGTTCTTCCCGGTTCCCGTAGATCCCATGAAGACAAGAGAGAGGGCGTGCTTCGGTTCCTCCTCTTCGATGTGGCCCTTCAGTGCCAATGAAACATATGAAACTGCAATGTGTTGGCCCACTACTGCAGTGAACAGGTTTGAAATTAAGTCTTCATCGTACTTGCCACTTACTTTACATTGTCGTATTTCGTGTCCCGTGATGGTACCTATAAACAATAATTATAATAAATAAAATAAAATCTTGCCGACGAGTTATTGCTTCTTTGACATAGGTAGGTACATACTACATACCTAGGTACATGGCATATCAATAGGGTTTGTTACCGGGGAACTTGTTTAAGGGTGCGTCCCACCATGCCCAGTTAAAATTAAACTGGAGATTTACCATGTTAAATTTAAACATGGTAAACATAGGACAAAATCTCCAGTTTAATTTTAACTGGGCATGGTGGGACGCACCCTAAGCCAACTTTGAGTGGTCCATATCTATCCTTACTGAGTATTCGGTCATTCCATACAAAACCCAAAACTACACAGTCTCCTTGGATTTTATATTCGTATATAAGGTACCTACACTATTCTTACAAGGTCTCTTGTTGACGTAAAATTACGAAAATACTTACCTAACCAGAGGTTCATAAGCACCTAGGTAGGTAAAACACGCCAATCGATCCGTGTGATTATATGCCACTATGAGACCCTCCTTCCCAAACTGTAGAATTTCCAAATAAGACGCATAGGTACATATTTATTTATGCTTCTCTGTAGGCATACGGTGTAGGCAGGTAGGTACTTAGGTTTCTGACATCATACTGCACTTACTGTATTTATCAACAACTTTGTCAAGTAATGATGAGACGGAAGAAATATCCCAAAAGCCGTGAACCAGGGTTAATGCGGAAAGAAAAATAAACAGACAAACTTCACGAGAATTCATTAAAAGCATTATTCAAAATTAAAACAGTAAAATAGAGCGTGGTACTTCGTTGATTTGCCATTTGTATACAAAAACAATGTCAAATTTCACCGCCTTGTATACTAAAATACAGGAAAAGTTTCCCGCCATTTCCAAGAATACGAAATAAAAGTGAGCTTTTTATCTTTAAAAAAGAGCTTACTACTGTAGTACTGTAGTAGTAACAAGTAGCAGAAATTAGACCAGAATCAGCCTTACCTACGTAACACTCATCCAAAAGTCCTCATTAGCCGAAATGAATGAGGGTATGATAATTATTCTTCATAGAGTAAGTACATAACTCTACTACAATAGAAAAGGCTGGTGGTAGAAGCAAGATGCGAGGGTCACAATGTAGGAGGGATATCCTGGATGGTCAAAAGCTAAGTGAAAACTAACTACAGTTGTTTGGGACTGGGAATGACCTAAGTCAATGTGAAAACGTTGATCATAACGATTAACTTTCATGCACACAGACCGACACTCTTATTAGCCACTGTAGGCAACGCACCGATGTCATTTCAAAATTGAATGGATACTGATGTCACACCCATTGGTATAAAACCAATAACTCACCTAAAAAATGCACTATGTACCTAATAACGAACTGAATTAAGATAATTTTACATCCGTCCTGTATTAGATGGGCTTGATGGCAGCCCGAAACCCACCGAGCCAGATCATGAGCTCGTTCTCACTTGATCCAGAGTCACTTGCCGAACCCACATTTCCCTAAGGGGAACAATAACCACATTAAGGACTTATTCATGGTCGCGGAGAAGCCAGTTGGAAACGAGCAATTAGAGGAAATTAAAGTTCCATCTTTAAAAAATATCTGTGTGTTCCAACTTATTTTTCTTACCAGTGATAGAAATCACCATGCACTCATTAACGTAATTTCCGACCCTGACTGGAGTGGACAAACATGTATTCCAAATCCTTTTTTAAATGCCACGGCTTCGACCCATTTTTGGCTCTAGACTCACGACGCCGCGATAATACTATTTTAATACTATGCAGAACTCAACTGTCAACAGTAGAGCAGGTTTGCAGGTGACTCATAACGGTGAAGTGGGACAAGCCGCATGAGTTTGATGACGGGGCCATTTTAAAATTCCGTATGATGTTCAATATGAGGTGGAGAAGTGTAGCGTTCTACTGAAACATGATCAAATACCCGCTTGCAGCCGGCTAAGGACCATTCATCTTGAAAGAAATCCATTTTCTCCAATACATTCTTGATCTTGTCCTCAGTTGGTCTGATTCCAATTCGATCCATTTCTTTGGTGATACACGTCCGAACATGATGCTTCTCAAGTGGTAAAAAAGGCACATACATACTGATTAAGTGGTCAGATATCATCACACTTTCTTCGAACATCCCTCCGGAGCCGAAGAGAGTGTGCCTTAAAGTTTTCTCAAAATGGGAGTATTGCATGCTATCGCGAGTGATCCCTTTCTCCCGCAGCTTGCGATACAATGTGTTGATTTCAAGTCCTCCCACATTCGTTAAAAACAGGAAAATACTCTTTCGGTAGTCTACATTTTTTATAGAAGGGTGATAGTCTAAAAAAGGTTTCACTCCATCGATCACACCACCGGGCATTTTGTCAATTTCATCAAAAATAAAAATTGACCGTTCACATTTCTTCACTATATCAGAAATGTCGTGCTGAAGCTGTTTTTTGTACAAGTTCACATTCGATTTGAGAGGGAAGTTGAGCCTTCCCGAGTAGTAGTGAACATGCTCCTTGGAATGACCGAAGAGGGCGTCAGCAATAATTGACGACACGTAGTTTTTTCCAGTGCCGGTGGTTCCCGCAAAGATGAGTGACAGTGCATGCTTGGGCTCGCTTTCTTCTAAATGTCCCTTTATAGCCCACCGTGCGTGAGACACTGCTATATGCTGGCCTACCACTTCACGCTGAAGACTGGATATCATCTCTCTATCGAAGGTATCGTTTACTTTACACTGAGTATAAGCCTCGCCCCACAGACCTGCAAAAAATAATAATAGAACATCTTATTTCCACATCACAAGGCCAAGGTCGTTCATCACCACCAAACATACAGGTACCTACCGCCTATGTTTTCGGTCTATTTCAGAACAGTTTCCTCAGAAACGGGTCAAGTCAAGTGAAAAGTCACCAAATTTAACTGTGTCTACAAAATATTAATGTTTTTTCGGCTAAGCAACATTAATAATTGCAACTTTCTGACTTTCTGAGATCCGCAATGGTGTAGGAGCCTTCCTGATAAGACTGATAAGGAATATAGGATAAGTAATAGACTGCCCCTTTACTCGCATCCGGTTGACGACGATGTCGGGATGTGAAAGCTACCATAGGCTTCTACGGTTGGGGTCCGGAAAAGGGGGACCACCGAATATACAATACCTATTCCACTTCATATAGGTAATACCGCCCCGGGCGCCATCCTTCCTAGTTCCTACAACGGGATAAATGTGAAAAGGAGGTTGTAGCGCGGTCGACACTGCAAAGTAATTTTAGTTATCGCCACAAAATGTTATCTGTGCTCCCGGGTGACTTCTGAAAAAACCTTTGGCGTGTAGGGGTCCTTTACTGGTCAGTGTGGTAGGATCCTGGTTGTCAATGACGCGCATATTTATAACTTATATATCCAATGTACCAGTGAATTGAGACTTCCAAGTACCTATTCTATTTCAATCTCCGTCAAGAACTCACCGGGAATCTTTGAAGTCAGCATTTCAACTACAGGACTGATAAACGCGGGTATGCCGAAAAATCCAGCAACTACAACATTAATTAAGGAAATAAAAATAAAAAGGTTTACAAGCCTGAGATACATTTTAAGTAATATATAACACTAAAATACTCATCAAAAAATAAAAGTCGGCACGCAAGCCCTCGTGGTTTGTTTACATCAACATTTTATGATACCAGCCAAAGGAATCAAAGGAATATTAATCAATGGAACAACAGAGACAGAGCAGTCGACATTCGCGATTTCGCCGGGATGGAGGGCTTGTTTGTTTTATTTTTCTTCTCTTTCGAGTTTTGTTCAAATAAAATAAAAATAATTTGGTTTAACCGGTAGATTAAATCTACCCTCCGCATTATTGGTTCCTTCCACTTTGAAAGAGGTAAGTCAGTGCATCAAAGAGCTTTTTGACAGGATTTGGTGTCTACTGACAGTTCAATCTTATGAATGTTACCCATGCTATAATTATTCTTTGCCAGAAATAAAAGGGAAGTAATTCGGGGGGAGGGGGTTTATTTAACTGCATCCTGAAATCAGTGAAATCACCCGGTTAGCACTGGTAGGTAGAGCAACCACCAACTTCTGACGGTAGCTAGGTACCTATATGTCTTTCAAGTTGATACTTATGACTTCCCTCCTGGCGATAACTTGGTGTTAACCCTACGAACATTGCGAACGGTAATCTCCCTGCGCTAGTGCAAAGTTAAGTGATTATTTACCTCTTGATGCCTAGCCAAGTACTCTATAAACTGATCAGCTGCAAAAAAAAATAGATTCAGTAAAATTCATTATAAAATCATTTATTTTAATTAATAACGGTAAGTTTTTTGTATTAAAATTTATAATTTTTATCACCAGAAAATTGATTTGTTTTCTTTCGATGTTTAGCATGTCTTGTCTTCAGCTAGTTTCCTTTGGCAGCCATTTTGTGAAGTGGAAAAATGGAAAACATGATTTGTTTACTAAAATAATCTAAAAAGCAATACTTTTCTTGTGGTTTACTGCATAGAATGATGTGAAAATACTTATTTTGTAAGTGCATTAACTTGCAGACTACTTGCAGTGTGCGATAACATTAACGCTACCATCTTAAAAGTGTTCGGGTTTTCTCCCCCGGTGTGCTACCAGAAGATTAGTAATTTTTCCCACTAAAATGAATTCCCAGCCGTCCCTTGTTGAATATCGAAGGACCTCAAGTGACATGGACATGAGTTCTTCGGAGGAGGAATCTAGTACGGCCCCCGTAATACATCCCCAATCCCCACTTGAGAGAAGCAATGTTCCGTATGAATCAACTACTGGGCAGCACCAGCATAGACAGTCTGATGAAGGCATGAAAAGTGACCCCAATGGTGCGGAGAGTGCGTCATCTGAGAAATCATCCAGGGTTTCTCATAGTGCTAAAGAAGAACGGGAAAGATCTAGAGATGACAAACCACGTGATGAACGGCGTGAAAACGGAAAGAGGGATCACCGGACTAAAGACTATGATAGGGATAGAAAGGAGAAGAGGAAAGATTACCCTGATAGCAAACACTCGGAACGCTCCAGCTCTCCAGATCGACGAAAACGGAGGTCGCGTGAACGTTCCCGCGGACGGTCACCGCACCATGAGAAGTCCCACCACCGGCACCGGTCACGCTCCCCAGGGCGGAAGAAACACTCCCCTGATCGTCATAGACACTCGCCTGACCGACGAGAGCGAAAAAGGACTCACTCTCCAGATCACAGAATGCGCAAGTTCCCCCGGAGTTCACGAAGCCCAGAGACTTTCCGGTCAAAGCGTTTAGAGAGGAAAGCTGCTAAAATTGATAAGTTAGGGTTAGAATTGTTTGCTGAGGCCAAGTCTAGCGTTTTGATAAATGCACATCCTAGAGAAGGAGACGGCAGTAACTTGGCCAGTTTCTATAACCCAGGCGCTGCCAATCCAGCTTCGCGTTTGACTGAACAGATTCAGAAGCGGCGTTTGCTGTGGGGGGCCAAGAAGGAGGGGCCCCCTGTGGGGGAACCTGTGGCTGACGTCGCAGGGTCGAGCAAGACGTGGCAAGCTGCTACCTTCAAGGGGGACAATGACGGCAAGATGACGGAGAAGTTCAAGAGGTTAATGGGAATCAAAGGGGAGGGGGCACCGGCACCCCCTGAAGGTAACGCCATCATCCAGAAACAAGAGGAGATGTTTTCTAACATGGAGGCTCAGTACCAGGTTGCACGGATGGCTACCCACACGCACCGCGGCATCGGGCTGGGTTTCGGCACATTCCAAGTCCCCCCTCGGTGAATTAACTACTACTATACTTGTTATTATAGACTTTAGGTTGAAGAGTTGTTTTTGTATTGTGTTATGGAGCGTCATACCCGAACTCAATTTAGGATTATCCGGGGAGCTACCTGGTACTAGTAAGTTGATGCCGGGTCGCGCGCTTTGTCTTTAGAGTAGAAGTATCTAAGTATGGACTATGAACTGTGTTAACCAAAAGAACTGCGATAATGTCGGAAGATATGAATTTTCTCATGATTTGCAATGCTAAATTGGAGCGCACTAGTTTTCGTTTTATATGGTGTATATGAAGCGGTAAACTATCAGTATAAATACTGGCAACTCGTGGACTCTTCCCTTTTTAAACCCATTAGTGAAACTGGAATGCCTAAAGTGTTAATATTTGTTGTTGGAGGAGGAGAGACTTAGAGTGCTTGGCCTGAGAAAAACTCAATAAAAGAATGACGAAAGTCCTGTACCAATGTGATGTTATTGAACCTTCCATCCGGAGTTGAACTAACGGTACAGCGTCGTCTGCTACACACGTGTTACCGTTCTACCGTTAGTTACATTTTCTGCCACTAGAGGCAGGTCAGTCGTATTCAACTCCCACCGGAGTTGAACTAACGGTACAGCGTCGTCTGCTACACACGTGTTACCGTTCTACCGTTAGTTCCATTTTCTGCCACTAGAGGCAGGTCAGTCGTATTCAACTCCCAATAGTAGTTCAGCTGCCTTACAAGAATAAGAATGTAAACGGCGCGCCGCCGCAAGTTTCAGCCTAGTGGCAGAAGTCTTGTCGCATTTTGTTTCATTGTAAATGCCACTGTAGGCTCAGTAACAGCTTATGGCCTGCCACAGGTTCATCCCTGATTGGAAGAGGCTAAACATATATTCAAGGCTCTAGGTACCCCAAGGTACTCGTTCTTTTCGTGACAAACCTGACTTACACCACCTTGTTTATTTTTTCTTTAATTTACTTTTTAGGGCCCTTAACACCCTCTCAATGTTTCTGGACCGAACTATTTCAATAGATGTGAGTCACAGGATTCGAACTCAGCTCTTCAGCCGTGATGAGGAAGGACGTGCTTAGAGTCGCTACTCCCCGAAAATCATGAGCTGAATGAGGTAGGTAAATACTTATACTTTATTTTTTGTCGTTATGCACACTCAAAGTATGTCACATTTTTGCAGGCGTGAAAGGGCTTGATGCCAATCCTGCTACTGGTTGAATTATTAAGAAATTGTAGAATGAGGCTATCGAAAATTAAGGGTACCTATAACAGTTTTTAAGAGGAAAGCTTGGAGATAAACTGGAAATTTAGCATGCAGGTGTAATATCTATTTCCGTTATCATCTCCACTGAGTTTTTGTGGGTCTAATTACTTCATCCAGTGTTATCATCATCGTGAAATATGGTAGGTAGGGCCGATGTGCGTGATGTCTGGCAAGATGGTAAAGGCTAGAAGTGATAGTGTGACTGCGAACATTCCATGTTTTTCTCGGTTGTGAGGCATTTCCTACTCCTTTTGGTAAGGGAATAGTTAAAATTAACTGGGTAGGAACATTATATTACTCGCTACCTACTATACTATTGGTACATAAATATTATATAGTATAGCCACTCTGACCTGCCTGGCCCGAGGGCATTCTGTGTACCTACAGTGAACAGTGCAAAATGCCCTCGGGCCAGGCAAGTCAGAGTGGCTATACCATACCTACTTGCCAAGACTGTAAATTCTGGGGGTGATAGTAGCCTTTCATAAAAAAAAAGGGTTTCCGTGCTGTAGGTATCAGAAAGTGAGACTTTTAGAGTCTGCCTAGTTATTCCATGCAGTGGGTCTCTGAAAAGCGAGAAAGTAGTTCTATACTCGCAAGTGAGGTAGATCTCATTTGCTGATTGATTTCCTGCTTGACCATCAATCCACACCATGCTGTCCTTTGTCACCTGTAGCTTATATAGTTTTTGTGGACATATACCTACCTACCAGCCGAATCATTTCATTTGGCACTTTTCCTCTCCTATTGTTCAATGTTCCTCTTGCATTTTCTCGTTTGTTGTGGGGTTTATAGAATACGGAACATTCGCACCCAACGCGGTTGCCTATTAGTGAATGGGAGACATGGCTGAGACCACTATCGGTATAAACTGATGGCGCTTGCGCCGCGGCAGCGCGGCTATATGGACGGGGACTTATACGGCTTTAAATGAGTTCAAATTGTCGATCACATTAGTCGAATAGGGCTGGCAGGACAAGTAATTATTTTAATTTAACCACAGCCATTACGACCCGGTAACATATTTCAAGTGTGACTTCATAAAACAAGTTGATAATTCCATAGACCAGAGTTTTAACGTTTTTAATTGCGCAAAAGAACTCTAAGGACTCTGATAGAAGACTTGCAGGTATCCCATTGGCTCCAGGCTGCACCACATATAGGTACTTAATACATGCAAGCTTCCATGTTCCGCTTGCCATAGCCGTCATTCCTGTTTCACGTATAGCCTTGTGTACCCCATACCTTCTACCTTCTGACCAGACTTAATACTCTGCTGGAGGTATTCAACCTGATCTTGGCGCACTATGGCATTTCAGCAATTTGTAGTAATTTGGTTCCCAGTTAATGTTATAGGAACATACACTTCCATCTCCCTTATTTATTATGGTTTTTAAGGGAGAGGAAAGGGGAAATGTCGTCTCTATTAGTGTTAGTATAAGGATAAGGTACACCTAGGTACCTAGCTACCTATAAGTAGGTATCTAATTATATTTCAGAGCAAAAAGATTTGAAGGAGTTTCCATGGAAACATGTCTGAAAACTTTCTATCACATATTTTTCCACCTTTATTGTCGAGATGACTTATTAACTCGCATACTTAAGGGGGAAGATGGGCTTCGGGATCCACCGTAGCGTGGTATAGCAGCACACGTGCGTACTACCTACTGCCCAAGCCGTTTGGCGTTGTGGTGGCCAAGGCCAACCTGACGCTCGTCTGCTAGAGACAGGTTACTCTACTGTTTTTACAACATACTTCTAATATTTGCCCCTGCTAGACCAGATCAAGTTAGGTAAGTATGTAAGTATGCTGCTACGAAGGTCAATGATACAGGTATTCAGGTACTCTCATATCCCTGTCATGACGAATAAGTTTAGTCGAACATCATATTATCTATCAAATTCAACTGTTGTGTCGTTGGGACAGCTTGCATTGGTGACTTTGAACTATTTCAAAAAGTTCCCGACCATAAGTCGTAGTTCGAAGTCCAATTAAGGGCGATCACACAATCGTGTTAGTTTAGATTTTTTGGTGAAAATGTGGGAAAAAATGTTCTGAAATATGATATTTCTTTTTAACACCCGTAACTGGTTATACAATAGTGTATTTCACAATCGAGTAATTTTGAACAAATTTTTTATTGGCAAAAACCACTCGATCGTAAAATCACAACGTAGCCAGTTAATTTCGCACATTAAAAAGGCATATTATATTTCAGAAGATATAAGTCTCCAGCAGTGTCCTCAAAACATGGTTGGAAAAAATGTAAACAAATAGCGCATTTATATTCCGTTGAAAAAGAAACTGACAAAGTGCGAGAAGTATGCTAAGCAGAGGTTCTAATCTTTATACAGAAATCATACCCTTGGTAATTTCAGACGTTCTGTTGATGCTGCCAGCCTGCCACATAACTTCACTCATGAAAGCCCAAATCTATATGCTCCGGCATTACCTTTCTATACCTTCAAAGCATGCCTTTATACTAGTTATATCTTTGGCAAGTGTTGAAATTTCTTTAGGTAATTTCGAAAAAATTTCGCTTACTGGGTTAGTTATATAGAGCATATAATAGACTGAGGTATTCTATACTGGGGAATGCCTTGGCTTGGCACAGAGCTCCCACTTTGTACCTTTGTTACAAACAGGCTGAAACTGAATTTTCCTGTTACTACATATTCGCTGTGATGGAAGAAACACGCTTTCCCAGGTATAACCAAAGAGAGATGAACAACTTGAGCGAGGATAGATAGCCTTCCTCCGGCAAGGTTGGGTTCTATCGATATACGGATCAGGAAGACTGATCTGAAAGTAGACCACTAGGCCATTAGGGAAATCTACAGCTGATTAACTCTTACATGGATTTATGGCGAGGGGGGGGGGGGGGGGAGGGGACAATTTGAGACACACCCACTACGGTGCTTTAGGTCCCGTAAAATCTTAGCACTTTTGACCGTCGGCCAACATTTGTCTCGCGATTTCAGCTTTCCGGGAGGTCGAAAGGTGTCTCAGTAACACCCCCCCCCCCCCCCCCCCTATCAAAGCAAATATCAGTGGAATATTATTTCTCTGAAGCAGTTGTTGTTTTCCAGATTGGGAAGATACCGAGAATATAATTAAGATATAAGAAAAGTCAGGAAACCTCCCACTTCTCTCGAACGGAAGCATCCTAATTTGTATTGTTATGGGCTGTTTCCTATTATTTATTGTCCTTCTCTTTGAATTACCTTCAAAAGAGAAATGAGCCTTCCCGATTAAAAAATTATATACATAAAGAAAAATCTGTACAAAAGCATGGATGCATGTGGCTGCATTGTTCTGAAAGTGCCTGTTAGCACCGAGGTACCACTTGGTTCGTTAAATCTCGTTGTTAATTGGGCGCTAGCACTACGCGACAGCCGCGCACTCGGATTGCATTTCTGGTTTTCCCATGTCTCGGAGCCTCAGCCTGGCCACTGGAACTGGGAAAACCACATAATATCTACTATAAAAAAATTACTTATAGACCAGGTTACCTCTAGATCTTATTTTGTTTCGCTCTGGCAATTATTTTCTATACCTTTATCCTCTTGCAGAGTGAGTGTTTTGTTTGATAGGGGTACCCCTGGTATCGTATTAATGGGTTTTGACGGGAGTTAAATTTCCCTAGAAAATCGACCATCTTTACTTATCCGATTAAGGTGCGGCGCAGCCTAAGCATCATCGACATGGTTGATTTTCATCGTACTCACACTGAGTCGATGATTTCAAGATGTAGTGATATACCTAATACCTGAGAGCGACTAAAATTTGACGGAGGCGATATCCCAGAAATTTCAGCTCCACGCCTGCGCCTGTCGGCATATCGAATATATATATTTCCTTGGACAGGAAACCGTTGGGGACTTCAAATTAAAAATTTTGAACTACGGTTTGTTCAAAAAATTTAATTAAATATACTGTCCCATAATTGTATACGAAAGACTGACCTTGTCTTGATATAAATTAACCATAATAGTGGCAATAAAAAATGCATTTCCATGCAGCGTGTTCGAGGACTGCTTGCATCTGCCTAGCGACCCGAAACCAAAAACAAACCTCAAATTCAAAGCCTTGAATGTAAGCCAATGCAAACGATGTTGCGGGCTCGTTGAGGAGGGGTTGTCCTGTTAGGGCATTGATTACTGAGTAACCTTGGTTTATACCCCTTTATGCCCCTGTCTGTTACCGTGCACCCTATCTCTCGTGTCGCGTCTCCCAGCTAATAAAGGAAGTAGATACCTGCTTTATATTTTTCGTTGATCATATGCCGAGCAGGTTGTGAATTCTCGGTGCATGCTTTGTTCCCGATTACCAGTTTTTCCACTGTCTATTCATTGTCTTTTGGAAGGAAAAGATTTTTTTGTTGATAATGTTAAAAATTACTTGTAAATTTCCCACCATTGAAGTTTCAGAAAATTAAATTTTTAAAGAAAAAATAACTTTTAACATATCCTCCATGCATGTTAAATTTAACAGGAGTTAAGTGTGATGTGTTGTTCACCTTACGGACTTTAAACTTCAGGATTAGATTAGACTTGAGGTTTTTTTCAGCTCATAAAAAATCGCCCAGCTGTTGCTTCCTGTCTGACGTGATAAAATCCTATATTTTCGGAGATCGCTTTTTTCCGTGGGCGCTGGGCAGCAATCAGTTCAGGTATCTTCCCTTTATAGGTTGTCCGTTTTATCGCCACCGTGACGTCTCTATGACACTTACCCACTGACCTGGTATAACCATGGTCAGGGGTGATGTGATTGTGTAGGACTTGGTAGGTTTTTCTGTGGCACTGAAGAGCTATGTGAAGTTTTATATGGGCCGGGTGTGATTGTGGTGGTCAGTCTTGTATTGTTGGTGACCGGTGAACGGTTGCTGTACGTTGCCAGTTGCTGCCGGTGCGGTCTGCGTTGCTCGACGTGAGTGGTTCTCCTCGGCCCTGTCTCTGCTGAGCGAAGCTAATTGGTATGTTTTTTTTTCACAACAGTAATGAAATTGGAAAAAAATGATTCAGAATTTGATGTTTCCGTCGCATGGTTCCCATTTGGATGCTATAGTTTCTCTGATTTGTGGGTAAATGAAAATAACACGTGTAGCAGTGACCAGTGACCAGTGGCTGGATTTCACCACTTCTTATATAGTGTCAACGAAAGCACTTGTCCTATAAGCGAAACATGCGATATAATAAATCCTTTTGTTAAATCTGTTCGACAGCAGACACTACATAGGTAGTACACTTTACATTAATTTTCAGCCAATACACGATTCGTTTCTCTGCTACCAGCGAAAAGTTGCTCCCGAAAAAAAGACTTATTCGAAGTTTTTTGTTGCCTTTGAAACCTGTATTCAGCCACTCTAAGGTTGAGGAGGCTGAAGGTTACTTATGTTCACTCAGATTTTTAGCTAATTAGGTTCTTAAAATAAAATGATTAATTATTGGGCGTACCCTGTGCAATTACAGACGTAAGTTTACACGCAGGAATTCCTGCGTAAAGCCTCTGATATATAGAGTGTTGAGGTTCATTCCATTCTTATTGTACTATTCGAGGGGGTAAACACTCCAGAGGTTCCTTGAGATTCCACTGAGATACCATAAAGATTTCCAAAGATTCCTAACGATATTGATAAAAAGATGAAACCCGAAGGAGTAACCACTCCAAAAAATTCCAAGATTCCCTTAGATTTCATAAAGATTTCCAATGATTCCCAACGAGTGGTTAACCCCTCGGTACTATTGTATTGAAATCAATTTCGCGATTTCTTTCGATTGTGAGGTGCCAGCACCACACTTTCTACTTGCAAACTAACTTCGGTACGAAGGCCAGGGCGTAGTGAGACACAGGGTCTGCACACAAGGGGGTGATTTGGTTACGATCATCCTTATTAGCCGTGAAGCCACGCTAACCTGCCTGGCCCGAGGGCATTCTGTTAACAGTGAACATAGCAGAATGCCCTCGGGCCAGGCAGGTCAGGATGGCGATACTATACCCATAAAGGCATCAGGGCTTAGCACTAGGCAATAAGGTTCACTATTGGAAAAATCTTGACAAGTGGGGAGGAGAACCTGGGTCCTTTGCCCTCTTGCTCTAGCTAGCTCGCTTCATAGTGTCTCACCTCGATTTTAGGCCCTTGTGGTAGCGCCCGATATGTTCCGGACTTATCCGAGTAGTAACGACCTACATACAGCAGTTCAGCACTACACCTACTCGATGTTGGTGTGCAAACACAGTTGAAATTAGATGCGATGTACTTACCACACAATGAGAAGAAAATCGTTATTCCATCGTAATGAACCATCTATCCAAAATTTACAGAAAATACATTTTTAGGAGTCACTCAAAACCACATCGCGGACCGGATTGACAAGCCCGGCGGGCCGTAGTTTGCCCATCACTGCGTTAGACGAAAGGAATACACCAGCTGTAATCTCGTTGGGAATCTTTATGGAATCTCAGGAAATTTGTGGAGTGGTTAACCCCTCTGGTACCTCCTATATGCTCTTACCTCATTTTATAGCTTCTGGACTTCGGTAAAAGCTGTTCAATTTTTTCAGCTTGTTTATAACGATACAAAGTTTAACTGTCCTCATCAAATACGTAAAGAACTTTATAGATATGGGGATATTACAACCATTTAATGAGCTCTGTCATTGTTTTTCGTACTTTGTTGCATAGGCTAACCTACATATATATTGCCACAGATTTCACTTATTATGTATAGGTACATACTTCAACATTATAATAGGTTATTTGGTTGATGCAGCTTCTATCATAATACCTTTCGTGTGATGACTTCTACGGCAAATGGGTGTTGATTGAGCTATTAACGGATCATGGGTTCTTTTTGTCTTCTTGAACTCTGACGAAAGTTTGCTGCCTACCTGCTCTATGACATTGATTAATTAACTCTTCGATGGAAAATTATTGTTAATAACAATCCTTTGATATCGCTGCTGGCATCGCAATTTCTTCTATAGGTGTAAATACCTGCCATGTGTGTGTGGCGTACCTTCCCTTCAGGCTTATATGATTATCACAGTCAGTCGAGTCTGTTATTATTTCTCCATCAGTTTTCATCAGTCTCTCGTTCGTTACCTAGTTATATCCTTTCTCTCTCGTGGCTTAATGGGGGAGTATACCGTATTATGATATTATCGCACATTATGTGGCTTTGTGGCTTGAGAGAGATGTTGTGGATCCCTGGAATCAAGTCAATTTGTAATAGTAACTGACTCAGTGAGAACATTCCCTGTATTTTGACCTGACCTCCTGGGTCTTTGTCGAGGGGTTAACCACTCGTTCGGAATCATTGGAAATCTTTATGAAATCTCAGGGAATCTTGGAATTTTCTTTGGAGTGGTTACCCCTTACCCCTTCGGGGTTCATCTTTCTATGAATATCGTTGGGAATTTTTGGAAATCTTTATGGAATCTCAAAGAATCTCTGGAGTGGTTACCTCCTCGGTCTTTGTTCACATCTAGTTTTTAGCTTATCTTATGGAGTCCCTATAATAATGACTGGCTTGGCTTTTTTAACAGAAGGAATCGTCCGACCTAATACTGCATTTTGATTTTCTGTGTATTGCACACTTATGGAAGCTTTAATGAACTTTATAAAATGCATTGCCGTTTATGGTGGTATTATTGATTGTTTTAGACCTTTGTTAAGGCTGTATATACATTCTCGACGAACTCCACCAAAACCACTGTGCGAAAGTAAATATTCGACAAAACTAATGTTTACATATTAGTACAACCGGAGACTGGTAATTAATTGCAATATCGTATTGGTTGTGTCTACTCTAAAAGCTAAACATAGTGTGCTATTTGAACGCGAAACGAACGAGTAAAAGTAGGACACTATGTTTAGCTTTTACAGGAGAAAAAGTAGAGAAATGCTGTTGAAATTACCCACTTCCGTAAGTGAAATAAAAATTGCCAAAATGCAACATGGCTACGGTAAATAGTACAAACATTTATCAAGCTTTTCTACTAAATGTGACGATAAAATCATACATTTTTTAGTCCGAAAATTTTCAAAACAATATTCCGCATGAGGTAGTGTTGTGTTTTCGCGATCTGTCAAAAAAACATGTGGACTGGTAGTTGACTGTTTAAAATCGCTCCTGTGGGCTTATTACTCCATTTCAAGCAAAAATACAACACTACCTCACGACAAAGAGTCTCAGGTTTACATCCCCCTATAAGCACTTTCCACTCGCCCTGTAACTTCGGAGTAGGGCTTGAAGTACTTAGCATTGCGAACCAAGTACGTGTAGTCGACCTTAAAATTGGAAGTAAAAAATGGGAAAGTTACGTTTTATGGGTTTTCCCACATTTTGGTGAAAACCATGAATGTAAAAATTTTGGCATGTAGGCACAAAAAAACTTAAAAGCTTTTAGAACTGAGTGATCAAAGAAAAAAACAATAAAGTTTGCAAAAAGGCGTATAAAAAGAAAATAATGAAACCCCGTTTCCAACCGCTAGCGCTGATGAATACTAGCCTACGCCTATGGCTCCAATAATTTACGAGTACATCTGTTAACATTGTATGGATATAGTATTATATGGTAGGTGACGCCAGTTTGGATCGATGTGTCTACAGTGTACACTTCTCCCCCAACCGAAATTTCCCTCTTAAAACTACACGCATATTGCGTGAGCTGCGAGTGCTGCATTATTTATGCTGCTTGCTCTCCGTACCGAAACTGGCATTGTTTAAAGTTTAAAGGGAGGATCCGTATAGATGAAGATCTTTAGAATACATTTTTGTTTTAGTATTTTTCTCTCGTGCAAGACCGAGGTTGAAGTCCTGCCGGTGCGTAATAATTTTGCGGTATATTCGGGCGAGCCTGTTGGCCTCATGATACAAATTAGATCCTGAATAGCGGAAGTATTCTGTTGTACCTATAACTAGTAACTTATTTCGTGTTTTCGCGTGTATTTTCTTTAGTCATTTCGTTGGTCAAATAAAAGAAGAACCTTGAACATTTTCCCACGTTGGCACTTACAAATTTTAACATAATAACCAGGAAGAAGTCCGGCCCCATAGTCAAATCATTTAGTTACTACCTATATAGCTTTTTTTTGGTGTCCTTACTGTTTTAGGGTGTTTAGGGAGGCATTCAACCATTATTTGTTGCGATATGATTAAAAAAAAAAAAAAAAAAAAAAAAAAAAAAAAAAAAATCAAGTGAGTGGGATAAGTGTGTTTTTCAGTAGAAAGGTGAATTTCAAAATTGTCCGTTATGTTAAAAAGTTTTTTCGTGATAGTAAACATCATCCGACGACTTTCACGTTCATTTTATCCGACCAAAAACACTCCGTGTAAAAAACGCAGCCAAGTTTATAACCCTCCAAAAATTAGCCTAACTCAACAGCCCTTAAAAGGGTTTGATATAAAAAATGTTGGCCAAGTTCTCCACATTCCCGCTATCACTCAGCCCCCAAAATTAGTGATATCACTTATTACAGGGCCAAGTCCTTGGCGCAAATCACGTAAGCGTCACAGCCGGTCATAGGCACAGACTAAGGTTGGATGGGGGCTGCGGTCCGGGGGTATTGGAAAGCAGGTATATGACAAACTATGTCGCCAACATCCTTGTGATTCGCGCCAAAGACTTGGCCCTGTAATAAGTGATATCACTAATTTTGGGGGCTGAGTGATAGCGGGAATGTGGAGAACTTGGCCAACATTTTTTATATCAAACCCTTTTAAGGGCTGTTGAGTTAGGCTAATTTTTGGAGGGTTATAAACTTGGCTGCGTTTTTTACACGGAGTGTTTTTGGTCGGATATCATATAATTTTTGTGAGGTGGTTCAATAGTTTCTACCAGTAGGTAAAACATCAATTGGCTGTCGAATGGACTCAAGTTTTCTTGCCATACCTGGAAAGTACCTACCAGTACCTGAAAACCAGTTCCCTGTCAACCATACACAAATTACCAATCTCATACCTGAAATACCTGAAAAGTACCTACTCGTACCTGAAAATTAGTTCCCTGTCGAATCTCCACAAATTACCTTCCCATACCTGAAATGTACCTAATCGTACCTGAAAACAAGTTGACTGTCGAATGGAGTCAAAATACCTTGCCATACCTGGAAAGTACCTCCCAGTACCTGAAAACCAGTTCCCTGTCAAATCTACACAAATTATTATCCCGTACCTGAAATGTACCTACTCGTACCTGAAAGTAAGTTGCCTGGCGAATCTACACAAATTACCTGGAAGGACAAGAAGCAGGAGGCAGTATTTGTTTTGTAAATATCTGCCATAAGTTAGTATGGGAACTTTGAATCGAACCTGAACCTATAATACTGTAGGTACTTCGGGTTTGCGATTTTTCTGGGTGTTTTGGGGATGGTACCTACAAGTATGCCGAGTTTCAGCTCTATCGTACCGCTGGAACATGCTTATAATTTGTATAGGTGAGTGAGTCAGTCAGTCAGTCAGTCAGTCAGTCAGTGAGTGACCCTCAAAAACAGCTAAGTTTGGGATGTCACTGCTCAGGTACGGTTGGACGTAGAAATTTGAAATTTAATTTTGGAGGTCCCGTGGGACCCTACTACAGGAGAAGGGTACCCACTATTCGAGCCACGCCCCCTTGCCTCCTGTAGAGAGGCACGAAAAGTGCACAACTCTGGTTCCTGTATAACATGCTGGCAGTGCTCGAGGCTTTGTCGCGCTTTCTTTTTCTTTAAAACTTGGCTGCATGCACTGCCGTGCATGTTGATAGATCGTCAGTTAAAGCAGATTCACGTCCAGCTTCCACCTGCACTCTTATGTTTTTTAATTAACGGAAGAAATATTTTTTTTAAAGAAGAGCGTGCAGCTTACAATAATTCACTATCTTACTTGTAAGAGTTAGTGGAGCCAGAAGTCGAGCTACCCCCGAAGGTGTGCATCCAAAAGTATATCCTTCACGGTATCGATTCCACTACCTAAAGTTGTACTGTGATCAATTGACGAATCTTTATGTTACGAAATCAGAAATACATGGTTTAACGAAGCAACACGCGCAGTCTAGTTCTTGAGCAGGTATTCAACTTTTTTACACTTTCAGTATGAATGGTTTTTGGCGAAGAAGAAAACTAGTTGAGTAACATAATGAACCTGAACCGAAGGTCGTCTCACCATATTATCTCATTGCATGCGAAGTGCGGCTATACTGTAAAATTTTGCTTTGTCCACCTCAGTATATGGATCGTGATGAGCCATCTAGGTTATTATCGGCGATTGAACGTTATCTGGACTTAAGACATGTAGCATTTCACGTTCAACGTCACATGTCTGCAATAGCTGTAGTCCTGCCACTGATCGGTCAAGCCAGTGAAAGAAAATAATCTGGGATCTGTACAGTGTTGCACGAGGGGGTAACCACTCCAGAGAGATTCCTTGAGATTCCATAAAGATTTCCAAAGATTCCCAACGATATTCATAAAAAGATGAACCCCGAAGGGGTAACCACTCCAAAAAATTCCAAGATTCCCTGAGATTTCATAAAGATTTCCAATGATTCCCAACGAGATTCCTGGAGTGGTTAACCCCTCGGTATTACATTAGCTGTTTGTTTACTTTTTTTCCGATGTGTATTTCAGTGTTTTAAAATACAATAATGTATTATTCGAGAAAAAAAACGTAAACAAATAGCAGATGTATATTTCGTTGTAAAGTGCCTCTCAGTGGTCGAGCATTGTCCTGAGAGTTCCGGGTTCGAATCCTGGCGTTAGCAATATTTTTCGGCTCCTATTCGGTTTCTTTCTGGCTCAGACTCTTCTGGTGTCATTCCCAACCGGGAGCTCGCACCCATATAATTGAGGGAAACATTTCAGAGATGGCGCGGACTGGCACCAGGTGCTTTGGTTCTATGTGTTGTTCATGTTGTTAGGGCGGTAATGACCCTGAAAAAGTAGTGGAGTGGTGGAGAGAAAACATGTGCTTCTGATTGAGGTAGAGATGGGTTTAGAACGGTTTTTTATTCAAGTCAATAAAAAACCGTTTTATTTAAACAAAAAAAACCGTTTTTTTTGTTTTTTATTGTTTTAAATCAATTTTCAACGATGAATAATATACAATTCGGGTTTGTTTACGTTTTTTATTTTATTCATGTAGGAACCGTTGGATATTTATTTGTTCTGAAGTATAATGCATCTTTTTAACGTCAGAAACTAATGCAGGTGCCTAAAGTTCCTCAGAAACCAATGCAGGTACCTAAGTTCCTAAGTACCTACCAATAGAATAGTGATTACACGATCGGGTATTTTTGCCAATAAAAAAATTGTCCAAAATCACTCGATCGCAAAATCGCTATTCTACACCTCAGCTTCGGACGTTAAAAAGGTTTATTATTTCAGAACAAATAAGTATCCAAGAAGTTCAAGCCACTGAGGGGGACAAGACTGAAAGCGAGGAGGAACAAGATGCGATGAGTGTTGTATCGGTTGATTATTCATCAGACTCAGACTCTTCTGAGTCTTCTGAATAAAGATTTAAAAAAATTTGTTCTAAATTTGTTCTTTTCATTCTGTTAGGTCAGTGTTTTATCAATATTAACTATCAAAAAAAAACAAGGCCTCGTGTTTTTTTTGTTTTAAAAACCGTTTTTTTTAAAAAAAACAGAACGGTTTTTTATTACCGCCCATCTCTAGATTGAGGTCCTAGCTATGTGATTAGCTCGAGAGCGGTTTAGCAGTACGGGTACCGATCTGTGTCTATTCGGAGCGGGATTCTGGATTTGGCTGCAATTACCGGCCTTGCCTATACTCTAAACTTTGCGTGCGCAAGGTACAGCCGTACCACGCTCTGATTTCTAGAACCCATTAAAAAATTAGTAATAATCATGTAAATAATATGCACAGTTTGTTGAAGGATGCTGTCATGGTTATGACTTAAGACTAAAAGGCGATGATCCAAGAAGGTTACCATGGAGACCGGAAAATTAGTAGCAATTTTTTCCCGGTGTGGTTGGGAAAAATCTTCGGTAATGTCCCGGAGCAATGTCTAACCAGATATCCCAAGATTCCAGTGTAGGTGTAGGTAGAACAAAGAATTGATAACTCGCTTAGGTTGCGTCCCACCATGCATACTCGGTTAGCGGCTAAACTCCAGTTAAATTCGATTTTTACCGTGCAATAACTGGAATTCAACTGGACTTTAACGTTAACCGAGTATGGTGGGACGCACCCTCAGTTTGTGACCCTCTGCGTTGTAAACCCTCCGCGAAAAATTAAAAGTTAACGCAGTTGTGGGAATGGATGTGAGAGGAATGGCAAAAGATTGATTTCCCAACTCCTTCATTTTTATTGACTTTATTTAACGTCTGCCTCTTTGAAATTAGCACCAATGACATGTGACATCGGGGGGTGCCTCTCAGTGGCCGAGTGGCCAAGGGGTCCGCTTTGTGTCCTGAGAGGTCCGGGTTCGAATCCCTGCGGGACGGAAAAATTTTCCGCTTCCAACATGGATGTATTGGCTTCGGCCAAAAAAATGTAACAACCTACTCATGGGCGCATTATGTTCTCTGAACGTCACGCGTTAAAAAAAAATCTGACATCGTATTTTAAACTTTCGAATACTTTTCCAGTTCAGTTGATTGTTGTAGTCGTGTTTTTTGTCATATGCCTTTCCACTTGTTTCCTTTGTCCTTGGTGAAATGTTGTCTTTGAACCGGCGTCTGTAATACATTGGTGTCCTTAGGGATTGACGGCATTCTTGAGATATTTAGGTATTTATTATTTATAGGCATAGAAATATGAATGTGACCTTGAGGAGCTGTCCCTTGTGGGTGTAGAGTGTAGAGTATGTGGTGTAAGTACCTAGCTAATTGACTCTTGGCTGTGATACAATGCAGGTGTCCCAGCCCTCCAGAAACCTATGAGATTCGACCTTTGTGTCGAAAATCCTTCTTTTTAACACCCCGCATTATTTCAAGGGCTGGAAAAAGCAGAGGATGTTGAACAAAAAAAAATCATAACTTAGTGTTTTGAATTTGCCGAAAAACGTTTTCGACAAAACTACCCTTAGCACAGGACGGGGGTTGAAATTTCAAATGCCGCAACTCGCTTATCTGTGCTGATATCCAATCCGTTGTTTTTTGTTTTGATCTCAGCTTGTTATTGATAGGGCGTGTGCCTGTGCCCTATTTCTATGTTCCCCACTCCCAGCACTTAAGAGGACGCTATACCTGACGTTGCATTTTTTGCCGCCCATAAGATTAACATTGCGAGCGGCGATTCATTTTCAAGGTTTACCCTTGGTTGGAAAGACACAAAATTTTGCCTGTACCTAGCCCTAACAATGTTCTAGGGAGTGTTCGAAGCAGATTTCCCAATTTCTCACTGGTTTCTTTTATTGCAACTGTTTTGCAAATGCTAGCATCGCATACCTCAAGAAAAGTGCTGTATCTCGAAAACCAGTAAAAAAATGGGAAATCTGCTTCGAACACTCCCTAGAACATTGTTAGGGCTAGGTACAGGCAAAACTTTGTGTCTTTCCAACCAAGGGTAAACCCTGAAAATGAATCGCCGCTCGCAATGTTAATCTTATAGGCGGCAAAAAATGCACCGTCAGGTATAGCGGACCCTTAATGTTGGTGGAACAAGGTTTGTGTGTGCGTTCTGTGTTCCTTCCCCCTTCAGCTTACAAGTACAGTAAGTTTTCCTGGCAATTTAATTCCTCTCAGAGACAAGTTTCATAGTTGACTGGCCGTTGCAATTTCGAAATAGAAAATAGGATACTGATAGTGAAGGTCCTTTCTTCTATTTTTCCATCTGATTGCCGTAATAACTCGTTCTGTAGCTAATCTGACAATATTTCCTGATTCTTCTGTCGAGACCTTGCACTTCTGTCATGTATAACTATTCCATTCACTCATATTTAACTGTGTGCATGAACATGAGTCATACAGAACAGGTTTTAGAAGTTTCGATTAATGGGTGAAACAATGGATCAAGATTCAAACAATTACATTATACTCGCAAACTGCAAGTGCAGAAGTATAGGCATGCACATTCCAGCATGATACGTATGCAGATATACCTTTCCTATAGTTGATATACAAAAGGCGCCACTCCACTTGCAGCTGTTTAGCGAATCACATGAGTAATAATAATAGTTATATCTACCACCTATGTGTTAATTAGGGTCCGATTACACCTTACAATAAATATATGATCCTATTTTTATATGATCCTATTTTTTTAGCATCATAAAAATTTTAGAAAAACTGTAATACACTTTACAATAAAAATAGGATCATGTTTTAGCAGTGACGCCAACTTGACATGGTAAAAAAATAGAATTTTGAAGATTTTTAGGGTCCTTTTTTGAACCGTTTTAGGTTAAATAATTTCTGCTATATTCTTTCAATTCATCGTTATAAGAAATTCGGACTCCTCCACATTTTCTATTAAAATACGGGTCATTTCCATTCCACTTACCTCAACCGCCATTTTTAACGGACTAACCCAACAACAACAAACACATCGCAGCCTACAGGAAGGTAGTCGCAGCAGTTATGATACAATTTGTACCAGCCGATACAAATTGTATCATAATTGACTCAATTCACTTTACACCTTACAATTTTTCTTGATCATATTTTTTTATGATCCTATTTGGATTGGAAATTGTAAGGTGTAATCGGGGGCTTAGGAAGCTTTTTTTCCGGTTTTTTCTGTGATGAGTAGAATCATAATAGGCAGTGTTTGCTGGAGTCGAGCAGGAGGTGTATTCCCTTTCTCGAACGCCAGCAAACCCACCCAACTAACACCTTCAAAATTTTTTGTAAGAAGAACTGTTCCCCGTATATTGCATCATGGCGTGCCTTATCTTCTTACAATAAATTTTGAAGGTGTTAGTTGGGTGGGTTTGCTGGCGTTTGAGAAAGGGAATACACCTCCTGGGGCATATCGCCATGCACACTCACCATAAGACGGTTACAGTCCAGTTTAATATGAGAATTTTAAATGTAATGATAGTCCAGCGTTTCGGTTCCCGTGTAAAATCTGATCATTATTATTTGGTTTAATTTGCTGCCGCCTCCGGCGGGAAAATTTTGCTAGCTAACCTTGAAGAGTACCCACCGCGCATGGGATGGACCTGTACACCATGCAGATTACCGGAGTGGAAATCTTGATAATCATGGGAACATATTGGTAAACTAATATACTGTCTTTGTTGTCCGCGAAAAAGGGGACAAAACTTTAGCTCCCTATACATCTCCTTTCCTCAAAGATGCTCATGCGTCAAAGTAGGTGTGTGTGCGTCCTCAGTAAGTTACGCAGAAGATATTCAACAACCATGGGCGTAGCAGGACCAAAAACCTGGGGGGGGCTAAGCCCCCTAGACCTTCTCCGCACGTAGGGGGGTGCATGGCTTTATGTGACGTTATGTATTGGTCAGAAAAATCCTGGAGGTGGCTGAACGGTTTCTGGGGGGCGGGGGGAGACTAAGCCTCCCCAGACCCCCCCTTGCTACGCCTATGTTAACAACAGAGGGAAAATACTATTCAAACCTAATAGGTGTGATCAGAACTGCGTAACGTAACACACAGGTCAAGTGCAAGGTTTATTTTCGAGGATCGTACTTATTCTCTGGTTTATAAGAACCTCCAATTTCGTCGAATTATAAAAAGAATGATGGTCGAAGTAAGTTATCCCGTGGATGTGTTCGGCAGGCTCGCGAAAGGACTTTCACTGTTGACTCTACTGCATTGTCCACGCTACGACATATTATGTTTACACGTACGTGATTTCCTTGCATCACAACAAAGGATTTCGTTTGGTTCGCGACCGTCATACATCGTGTATACGACCAACCCACTCCTATACGAACGATTTCGATCAGTGTATGTTTTTTTTTTTAAACGCGCGACGTTCAGAGAACATATGCGCCGATGAGTTGGTTTATTAGATTTTTTTGGCCGAAGCCGAATATGAGTGGGCCGAAGCCAGTTTAGTAGTGGGCCGAAGCCAATACATCCATGCCGGAAGCGGAAAATTTTTCCGTTCCGCCGGGATTCGAACCCGGACCTCTCAGGACACAAAGCGGACCCCTTGACCACTCGGCCACTGGGAGGCACGATCAGTGTCTGTATTAAGTAGATTATATAGTATATCTTACACTTTATCGATACCTAAAGAGCGTCCAAAAACGTTCAGAAAATAGCAGTTCCAGTTGACCCCGATCCATACCTGCCAATAACAGGAGATACCACGTTTCGAGGCTCTCATCCCTTTGATCTGCGTGCTGTAAAAGCGTGCCTGTTCTTATTCGTCAGTCAGAAACCAATTTTCTACAAAACTTTGACAGTGATAAATAAATTTATGTAATTTTTTGTACCTATCACGTTTTTTGAATTTCAGGACACTGAGGATTTTTGTTCGGGATATTTGCGAGCAGATAAGTAATACGTGTATTATAAAATATTATTTGGAGGATGTTGTCTTTATCAAGTGAGTGGTTGAGGGCCCTAGATTGCGAAATATCATTCCAGTTGTGAAGAAGGTCGCACGAATATAAAATTTTATAAAGTGTAAAGTTGTAAAGTAAATAATAGTTCGAGGGGTTAACCACTCGTTGGGAATCTCGTTGGGAATCATTGGAAATCTTTATGAAATCTCAGGGAATCTTGGAATTTTTTGGAGTGGTTACCCCTTCGGGGTTCATCTTTCTATGAATATCGTTGGGAATCTTTTTAAATCTTTACGGAATCTAAGGGAATCTAATGGAATCTCTGGAGTGGTTACCCCCTCGTAATAGTTAAAAGGGGTGACACGTTCTTCCGTTTCTCTCAGACATAGGCACCTGGCATCTTCTTTTGGATCACAATACGACCAAATCTTTCACTGGAGGTGAAGGATGCTATTGCCGAATGTTTGTTTCCAGTTGGCCCTTACGTTGTTTTCTAAGCGACCTTTGCATTTTCTATACTGATCGCTTCATGAAACGTGCTCAAAGATGAAAGTTGTTGGTGAATGTGGTGAACATTGTAGGAGGGCCAATAATAATTGTGCACGGAGCTTTACTGTGCATGATACGTTTCCTGCAGAGGCCAGGCTAAGCACCTGATTTACATAGTTGGTGCTATTTCCCGTCGTTGGCAGGTATCTATTGGCCAATTCGCTCATTGGCAACCTCCTTCGCCCTAGGACCTTCAGCAGTGCCGTTGCTTGCAAAAATAAACTGTGGTTTTAGTTTAAAAAAAATTCTCTGCACCTTAGAAATGTGGCATTTTTCAGCTGGATTTAGGTATTGTATTTTGAGGTTCTTGTTCTTTCTGGCATTAACTCGCAGTCGCTGCTATTGTTTTGGGCATATGGCCTGGGTAGTATAGAGTTTTATTGAAATAGTTTAAATAGTTTAAGTATACCTCGAGTATATATATACCTATACAATAGTAATCGGTAGTCTAGTCGCCAGGTACAGGTTACAAGAACGAACAATTACAAATTACGAAATTACATTACCTTTGGGTAAAAATAAATAAATAGAAAATTGGGAAAATTAACTAAATTAAGTTGAAAAACCTAACCATGTGGCTGTGAGACCAAAGTGCAGGTCAAAGTCTGCATCCGGCAGAACTTTCCTAAGGTATCATCTCATCATCCTCATCGTATTCCTCATCTAATGGAATGGACCTTAATGACTAGATTGAACATCTCAGGGAAGTCCGAGTCCATACTTCCAAGGCGCAATATAAATTACTGCTTGGAAGACAAAAAAATCTCATTTTATTGAAGTCCTTTGTTCTGGAAATGAACAGCCATAAAATAGAAGGTCGTATAGTACCCACTACCCGCACTTTATTTTGGTTTCATCTGGTCGGTACTTGAGTAAATATTTTCAGTGGTGTATAACAGCTGATTAGATGGTTGTTGTAAATCGGGAAAGCAAACCTGAACATCACGGACCGTCGTCCTGGTATTATACCTGAAACATGGGTAGTTATTTTCATGACTGACGTCATTCGTCTTTGGTTGTTGTGCTCGCGCTTTTTTGTCGGTGCTACTGATTTTACAACTGCCGCAGTGTCTTCATTTTGGACTATGGTCAGTATTATAACATTGGTTAGGTACCTATCAACGCTGTGTATCACATATTCTCACTGACCGTGATTCAATTGTAGAATAATTGTTAAGAGTCTTTTGGAAATTGAAGAACTTTGTACTTTTATTTACTGCTTTTAATTTCAACTGGCACCTCATATTAAACATGAATGTGCCTCTCAGTGGCCGAAGTGTTAAGGGCTCCGCTTTGTGTCCTGAGTGGGCTGGGTTCGAATACCGGCGTAAGCAAAAATTTTCCGCTTCCGACATTGATGTATTGGCTTCGGCCCGCTCCAAAACTAGCTCCTGTTCGGCTTCGGTCTACTTCTCTTCGGCTTCGGCCAAAAAATCACAAAATTTACTCAACAGCACACATTATGTTCAGGGGAAAAAAGAAAATAACCATAAAAAAAATTAACTTAAATGCGTTTTTCGAAATTCAGGAGACAAGCTTTTTGGGGAAATTCCTCAAATAAAAATAAAAAATGAAAAATCGTTTACCTAAAACTTGCATGTAAATAACGTTCTGGCCAAATAACTGTCTGGCCTAACGAAGACCCAGTCCAATTTATGAAATCCGCGTATTTCCCTCGGCAAGTACGCACCGTGATGCGCCGAAGGAGAAAACCTGAATGTGTCTAACACTCTAGCTGTACCTTTCTTTGCCATGCTAATGAGAACCTTTGGATCCAGTCTTTCCAGTCTAAATAGTGAGTGAGTGCTAGCCAGGGGTTTCCCTTGGGTTTTTCCTTGAGAGGGGATTTATTTTTTTCCGTTTATTTCCTCACCCAGTGTTCACAATTATTTTAGGTGTGTTTCGTGTTTCGTGTTCTTCATTCTGTAGAGTTTAACAAACAAATATCATTGCAGATAAATTTGTGTGACTTTCTCGACTGTATATATTTGTATATTTTGTATGTGACTTTACTGGAACCCAGACGTTTTATAGGTACTAACGTTTTTAGGAGGAAGCTATCAGAACGTATTAAAAATATATCTACTATACAGTTCTGATGCACTTATCCGAAATTACTTAGGAATTCAGTTGGATTATTAGTCCTAGGTACGCAATTTACCTGCTTCTCATTGCACTTCTAAGGGTGCGTCCCACCATGCCCAGTTAAATTTTAACTGGAGATTTTGTCCTATGTTTACCATGTTAAATTTAACTTTTGAGTTAAATTTAACATGGTAAATCTCCAGTTAAATTTTAACTGGGCATGGTGGGACTCACCTTAGAGGAACCAATCTCGACTGTAGAGGCTGCCCCATATCTTACTCAAGCTATTGTTTCAAGGAGCCTTTCATTATTTGTAATGATTCTTCTTCGCCGTGCCTCTTTCCCTCTTTGTTCTCTATTGTGCTTTTTTTCATCCCTTGTCGTCGATGTTGGTTTTTACCTAATCACCGATGCTGCGCTCAAGGCCACCGGCTGCCCCCGAGCGTAACGCAGTGCGGCATTGACAGTCGTTATCTAATAACGCCTTATTCTTGTGCAATGTTTCCGCCTGCACTCGCTATTGGTGTTGGAACCGAGGCGTCTTAGACCCTTTTAATTAAGCCCCATCCTTTTTTTATTTTTTGTGACACACAAATTAATTTTTTTATGATGCCACTTCATCTGTCTAACCAGCTTCAGTTTCAAGTGCATCTTGTTTGCTTTCTCGCTTTCCTTTCGCAGTCGTTGATCTTGTACACGTGGAGAGGTCCCCACGAGGACACAGCCGCTGATTGCATATTCAGTGGCATTATGTCAGCCTCATTCTCAGGATAGCGGCAGACCATCAGGCCGAATGTTGTCAGCTGCTGTCATTTCCACATTTGAGGGTTGAAAATAATTGAAGTAATGCCTACTTAATCCATGGTTCAGGGATGGACAAAGGTGATTACTGATTATTACTCATGGTTTATTTTACTGTTGCGGGGGACAAGGCGCAAGACACGGAGTCTTGCGTTTGAAAGTGGAGCAAGCTTCCATAATTTGGTGTTTTATTTTATTCCTTTTCCCTTTTATGGATTAGTTTCATTCTGTTTAGTAGGTACATCCAGCTGGCTTTGGGTTTTCAGGTTCTGTACTATGGTCTTGCCGAAAGTCAGTCGGTACCCCTCAGTGAGTTTGTTTGTCAGGTTTTCGTCTATAGCCAAATTTTTAACTTCGTTTTAGTTTATTATTTTCTTGGTTCCCTTTGCCTTATGTCACGTATATATTTGAGGCTCTGATACACTAAGTGATGGTGCTCAGGTGCCTCCTGCCAGTGTTTTGTTGTGCATTGTTATTATCCATTACCCTTGGGCATGTGAGGTAACACTGATTTCAATCTGGGTCACTCTCCTGTCGTTTGTAAACGGATTTGACGAATTTATAGCGGTGTGCAGCAAGGTCGCGGACCTGCGCCAAACAAGGTCTTCGGGGTCACATCACTATGTCTCCAACCAACAATAGCCACTAGCCAGAATTGCTCCGATGTGACTGGCCGAGTCCAACAGCCCAACACCTGAGCCTGCACCTTCATGTAATTATAGTGTTACGTGTATGCTACGTATGCTACGATTACAAACAGCGGAATGTAGTTCATTGAGGTATCATCGCTTTAAACAGTTTTAGCGGATAGTTCGTTTCTTTTTCAAACTCCGCAGAATGGGCGTTCCTTTGGAAGAAAAGTATGCCGGTACCGAGATTCGGTTCTGCCCTAAGCTAGCTCCTATTCAGATGGTAATTGTATGATTTTCTCAATACGTTTTAATAGGTAGGTCCAAAGCGAGAAATGTGCGTGCGACCCGAGGCGGTAACCACTCCAGAGTTTCCTTGAGATTCCACTGAGATTCCATAACGATTCCCCAAGATTCCCAACGTTATTCATAGAAAAATGAACCCCGAACCTCAAAAAATTCCAAGATTCCTTGAGATTTCATAAAGATTTCCAATGATTCCCAACGAGTGGTTAACCCCTCGGTGCGACCTCTTACTGTCGTATCCCTTAGTTCACCTTCTGCCTCTCTGTTTTCAGTCTGCGTTATGACTGCCTGAGGCGAACAGGTTGGCCAAATATTATAAGTCTTCCGATTCCTGCGGCCTCATCAGTTCCTTTAGGGGTGGTTCTCTTCTACTTTGAGTTCCACTGGAGGGGTACTGCGGAAGACGCTTATGGTAATTTGGGGGGGCCGTTGGCGTCTCCCGACCTTGGTACCATCGCAGACTCGCCGGCCAGTTAGTCGCTCCTCAGTTGTCTGGCAGGTATGAGCCTCGTTGGCTGAGTACCTTAACTATTCGCGGTTCTTGCTTCGGTGGTTTGTGTCAGATGTGTTAGTGCTATCTTACTGATTCTTTACGGTGAGTTGCTGTATTATTTTTTCTGAGACTCAGGTTTTCACAAAGAAATTTGGAAGTCCTCTTCTTTTCAGTTCTTGCCACCAGGCACCCTCTGTGTCTTCTTTATCGTGAACATGTAACTCAGCGAGTCAATATTACAAACTGGCTGACAGTGTCTGGAAACAGTGGAAACAAAATTTGGGAATTGACTGAAAAGAGGAAATAAGAAAATATGTCCCTATGCTTTTCATCCTTATCACTTCTGGAACTGGCTGTCTTTTTAGTTTGTTTGGATCATGGAAGTTGAAGTTCGAAGTAATAGCCTGGAAGTATTAAGAAATTGGTCTTCTTCTCCTTTAGCCCCTTCTTGTGGCTACTTGTTTCTTCCAATTCCGATTCCATTTTTTTTTTTTTTTTTTTTTTTTACTGAATTAGTTGATTCTGCAGGTTAGCGCTTCTTGACGGGGTTATTTCTGGAGTCGTGTTGTTTAATAGCTTACTAACTTCCTAATGGTCATGTTTTTCCTTAAATTTCCTCGATTAGTTATCTCAATTAATGTTTCTGGACGGGAACTTGCTCCGTTCCGGTAATTGGTTATGTTACTCACAGTAATTTACTAAGTATCTTGTAATTAGTTCACGAGCCGTTGCTTGCGGGCTTCGGCAGATTTTATCATGGGACGGCTACGCTTAATTTTCCAAGACGTTGCTTTCAGTGCAATTACATTCTGAGTTCAGTGTCATCACTACGAAGCAACGTATTATTCGGAATATTTGTTAGAATATTCAGATGTACGGAAAGTTTATAACGACTGGAAAGCCGATAGGGATTAAATATCAGTAATATCATTAAACTAGCTGGGAAAATCCCATGCGAGGTGGTACTACCCACGGAGTGGAATCCTCCTACTATTTTCATTCTACTTGTTTCATGGCATCATTGCTCGAAATTATTCTCCGCACCGGTCAGGCCAGTTTTTTTTTTTTGCGCGAACTATTTGTCTACGGTCAGTTTCAAGGCGAAGGACAGATTAAAATATTGTAGGTAATATTGGTTTAGTTCGTTATCTGTGTAGATATGTAATTTTCCTATCTGCATCTCGAATAAGATAAGCCCGAACCTTTTCAATAACTCTTTCACCGAGGTAGGGCATTTTTTTAACTGATGGTTTGTGAAGACTTTCCGACAAATCTACCGCTCTGATAGTCTGAATTAACTGTCACCCTATAGAATAAGTAACAGCTATCAAGACTCCCTCAGAAGTGATCACTTGAATTTTTATTTTGTACAGTTCGTTCTGTGATCTGCAGTGTATAGTATCGCCACTCTGACCTGACTGGCTCGAGGGCATTCTTCACTGTTCACAGAATGCCCTCGGGCCAGGCAGCTCAGGGTGGCGATACTATACCCTAGTGTACCTTTTCCTGAAAACTGCACGGTTCACCTTCACGTGAATTCGTGGGCAGTTTTGAAGATCAAACCCCCTTAGATTTGTTTGTCTGTGGAAGATATCCCGACGTATGAAGTTGCCGGGTGTTCCATCAAATACTTTTTCTTAAGTTGAAAATGCAGAATGGGTTGTTGATCCTCCGGGTCTCCAGGCCGTAGAGGGGCATCCGGCGTACGTTTAGGTCTCCAGTCGCTCCAGTGGAGCGAGAGTGGGGGCAGGCGCGCAGGAGTTGCGCTTACCTAGTATAAACAGATCGTCAGGTTCGAGTCCCGACTGTCAAGATTTTTTTCTGTTGATAAATTTCACCCGGTCTTACCTGATCGTGATGATCGGTACCTGACCTAAGTCGGAAGAGGCCTTGCCGTACCTTAGGGTTGTTTGATTTGTATGTGCGTCTGAGAGTGGGGTAAAATTTTGCATAAATGTGATGGTGTTAGTCATTTGTGTCGATTGGCAGATTTGGTGTGGCCCGTGAGTAAATTCTGTAAGGCTGGATTTAGCTAGTTTCGGAATGTAAGTCGTGCGTTGCTAGGGAAATAAGATTCCGACTTTATTTACCTAGCAACCGTGTTTAACTTACAGAAAAAATTCGGGTAAATCCCATTCCTAAATTAGCTAAATCCAGTCTAACTCAGCTCACTCCACCGGCACCGGTGGTTCCGGTGACTCAGTGAGATACCGGCAGGAAGAGGAAAGCACGGCGCGGCTGAGTTGTCCAGCAAGGTCGCCTGGTTCCACGTTCCGAAATCAGTCCTCTTAAATCCACAAATGTTCTGGACCTATCAATTATCACTGTAATGAGCTATTTTCTCTAATTGACCATAGTTAGGTTAAGTGCTTCAAGTACTATGTTTCGAGGCTGCTACTGCATCAAAAGTTTTTACCAAAGCAACACTTGCATTTATCGTCTCTGTCGCTATCTCTATCATTCTCGCACTAGGGCGGCTATTAACAACAATTTGCCCCTGTCAGAGCTAGACCACCTGTACTTCTCAATCCTCACCGTAAATGAAGGTGCAACCTTCAGTTAAAGTGGCCATCTATGAATAAAGATAACTTTCAGAAGTAGGATACTCTCAAAAAAGATTTTATGTATTATAAAAAGTGTAAATAGAAAGTCAGTGTCCACCTGCGCTGAGCTCGTCAGTTCTGAATCCCTTGCTGTCCTGTCACTGACCTCTTCTGTCGTCTCGCACCATCCCAGTCTGTGCCGAGGGGTTAACCACTCGTCGGGAATCTCGTTGGGAATCATTGGTAATCTTTATGAAATCTCAGGGAATCTTGGAATTTTTTGGAGTGGTTATCCCTTCGGGGTTCATCTTTTTATGAATATCGTTGGGAATCTTTGGAAATCCTTATGGAATCTCAAGGAATCTATGGAGTGGTTACCTGGGCCCCTCGGCCTGTGATTTACTCTTGCCAGCTTCTTATATAATTTTGCATAGTAGGTCTTTGTACTGAAGCCGCTCCATCCCACTTTTCTTATCAAACCTGTTTTTGACTTGTTACCATACCTCAGTTTCCGATTTCCATTCGAATATTATACGAGTAGGTACATGTCCTCTCGGCGCCTTGCTCCGTTCAACTCGTACCTCTGGGCATTCGCTTCTTTTTAAGTTCTTCCGCTGTTACCAGCTTGTGGGTAACCATGAGACCAACCTTGTTTCAGTCAGTTCCTGTGAAACTTAACCGAAGAGGTGTGGCTCAGGGAAGATGCATTAATGTGCTGCATACGAGGATGTTAGAGAAACTAGGTCTAGGTCCAAGGGTGAGTTGAGTTCAGTTTTCCAGTTAGGATACACAACTGAACGGGAGTGTTTTTCTAGAATTGGTTGGTATGCGCTATATGGGTACTGACGGATACAGCAAACAGATGGCACAACCATACCGTGTCGAAAAAGGTCTCTTTCCTTTCACTCCTTTGCGTACAAGAATCAATTTCAGTGGCCTGCAGGTGTATTCCCTTTCTCAAACGCCAGAAAACACACTCAACTAACACCTCCAAAATTTACTGTAAGAAGATAAGGCACGCCATGATGCAGTATATGGAGAACAGTTCTTCTTACAATAAATTTTGGAGGTGTTAGTAGAGTGGGTTTTCTGGCGTTCGAGAAAGGGAATACACCTGCAGGTGTCACTGGATTTGACGTTAGTGTGAGCCATTTCTTCATCCAAGGTATACTTTCCCTTCCATTTTGATAACAAACCAAAGCATAATTATGAGGGAAGTAAGGAAACAGAACGGACTTTTGAATTGCCGACCGTTCGTTGCGCCTATGCCTGGCCATCTTGAATATCTTTGTTGCTATGATATTTGTATGAACGTACGCTAGTTACCACATACCTTTCGGCTTACGCACAGATGGATGTCATGATGGAGACAAGGCCGAAACTTGGAAGCTTTAGCCAAAAGCTCGTTGTATCTGCATTATCAACGCCACCTGGCATTTAAATACCTTATTTGGCCTTCTTCAGGAGATTTGCAGTGGGTTGGCACCGGATTGCGGTAGCTTGTGGTCACTTCCGTACGCGATGGAGGAATCGCCAAGTCGCAGGTCCCTCTGTTACCGGCCCTGACGGTCATACCTCGCTGGTGTTCAGGCCGGCGCGAGCTTGTATTTGCTGTGACGATTGGTAACTTAACAAAAACGTGGATTATGGGAATGTGATGTGCAACAACTTCTGTGGTTCGCATGTGAAAGTCGTAGTCTTTCTTTCCCAGTGGTTCCTAATTTCCCCCCTTTTCCCAAAAAAAAATTGAGTTAGGTCATTTCAGGACAACTGAAATCGAAGAATGACTGAGTTCGACCGTACTTTTCTAGGAAGTTTTTTTTAGGCTACGTCTTGGTGAAGTATGGAGTCTGCAATCAAAGGAAAAATTCGAGAGGTTAACCACTCCAGGAATCTCGTTGGGAATCTCAGGCAATCATTGGAAATCTTTATGAAGTTTCAGGGAATCTTGGAAATTTCTTGAGTATTTAACCCTTTGGGGTTCATCTTTCCACGAATCTCGCTGAGAATCACAGGAAATCTTTTGAAATCTTCAGGCAATCTCAAGCAATATCTGGAGTGAAAAATTGAAATGATACTCCTCTTGCAATTATTTCATGACGGCAGATGCATCGTCAGCAAAAGCCCAAACTTAGGGGGGTTGGAGCACAGTATTTCTCTCCCTCCAGATGTTCACCCTCATTTTGAAAAAAATGAATCAGAGTTAGTTTCTTCACGTATTTACGTTGGGCCATTTCCTTCTTTCCTGTGTCCTTGGCGTAACTATTATAATGATGTGTCTGTGTGTGCTGTCACACGACAACACCTTTGCAGTCGTCTGTGAAGAATTTAATATGTATCGTTTTGAAAATAGATATTGCGTCACAATCGTTTTTCGAAACGTCCTGGCTTTAGTGAGGTGACTCAGGTGACGCACTCGTTAGTAGGGTGATTCGTCATTGACTCGGGATAAAGTACAGTCCTCACCCATTTTTGTCACTGGCCCTTTTACTTGAGACGAGGACGCAAGCGACGCGGCTTTCTCAATGTTTGCCACTCGGTGGAAGGTCGACTGTCGACTGTGTGGTGTAGTGATAGGCTGTTAGGCTCGGGACCGGCTGCCCTCTGATGTGCCTATGATGAAGACTAATTACCTATGCGTGGTACATGAGTCGCATGGGCGTAGGGTGGGGGCCTTGCCCTCTTACGCCCCTTCTCTACCAAGGCCGAGACCTCATTAAGATGACAACACTGTTTGACCGTAAGAGGAATTCGCCACAATATGTTAGAGCCGTTACTTGACTGCTGGCGTTATCAGAGTTTCTCCCTTTGCTTTATAGCTGATATATTAAGGGTCCGCTATACCTGACGATGCATTTTTTGCCGCCCATAAGATTAACATTGCGAGCGGCGATTCATTTTCAAGGTTTACCCTTGGTTGGAAAGACACAAAATTTTGCCTGTGCCTAGTTCTAACAATGTTCTAGGGAGTGTTCGAAGCAGATTTCCCAATTTGTCACTGGTTTCTTTTATTGCAACTGTTTTGCAAATGCTAGCATCGCATACCTCAAGAAAAGTGCTGTATCTCGAAAACCAGTAAAAAAATGGGAAATCTGCTTCGAACACGCACTAGAACATTGTTAGGGCTAGGTACAGGCAAAATTTTGTGTCTTACCAACCAAGGGTAAACCTTGAAAATTAATCGCCGCTCGCAATGTTAATCTTATGGGCGGCAAAAAATGCATCGTCAGGTATAGCGTCCTCTTAATGATGATATCCGACATCAGACTATTTTGAAACAGTAAGGTGTGCTAGGACAAGGTACTGTCATGGGAATTAGCTGATTGTAATTGGGCTATTTCAAACGAACGTGTTTGACTGGCTCTCTTCTATGTTTTATGAGAGTACAGATGTATTTTTTTGCTAAATTATGTCTAGAGCTATGGGTAATGAGGTTCTCACACTTAAGTAAAACTTGATCTACGAGAATCTGGTGGGGGCTTCGTCCTTCTTCGCTTCCAATGAACGATCTGTCGAGCTGTAAACGGACAGTCCGCAAATCGCCCTGGTGGTAACTTATCGTTAGTTGCGCGAAAGTCTGTGCATCGCGAACAAGTTGTTCTTTAGTAGCGAAGTGCGAAATAACTTCCTTATTAGCGGGATTGAACAGTGCATCAACTGTTTCCTCTGTTGCCCATCTACCTCGGGTATGTCCGGATATTTCCAAAATATTTTGGGAAACTTTTGGCTGCCAAAAACTCAATATAGCATTCCTTTGTACTTTGCTGTAACTTGGAATTATACAGTCCCACCCGAGGGGTTAACCACTCGTTGGGAATCTCGTATCATTGGAAATCTTTCTGAAATCTCAGGGAATCTTGGAATTTTTTGGAGTGGTTACTCCTTCGGGGTTCATCTTTCTATGAATATCGTTGGGAATCTTTGGAAATCTTTATGGAATCTCAGTGGAATCTCAAGGAATCTCTGGAGTGGTTACCCCCTCGGTCCCACCTCACAGATTAATGTCACATTTTTTGCCTCGGATTTTTTTATATGAAAAGACTCCCAATTATAACTTAGTTCTTTTTACTTTCTCGCTAGCCATATATGGCGAGAAAGTATTGTTTTCGTGCAAAATTTCGAAATTGAGATTTTGGGTTTCCCATGATCCTGGGGGTCCCCTGAGTCCAAAAAAGTGGTTTCTGGAAAAAGTCTGTCCGTCCGTCAGTCCGTCAGTCAGTCCGTCCGTCAGTCCGTGCAGTGCTCTAGCGCCTATACCGTTCATCCGATTTTGATGAAATTTGGTATGGACCTGTCTAAAATTACTGCCGAGGGGCATTTTCAAGGATTTTTTTATTGGTCAAAAATTGCGGCCGCTATTGTCAAAAAACCGCCAAAATAATTCAAAAATCGTGTTTTTGGTTACTTAGACAAGCGCCGACGGTACACTTTTCAATCTATAACACTGAAAATTGGTATGTGTGTTGACAAATAGATGCTTCGAGGTCATTTTCAACTAAAATTGAATTGGTTGAAAATTACGGCCGTTCTGGACCAAAGTTCGATCGTTTCGGCGCCATTCACATTTATTGACCGATTGTCATGAAATTTGGTAAATTTGTGTAGAACCATGTAACTTAAACATCTGTCGAACAGAATTTTGTTATCTTCAAAATTACGGCCGTTTTTGTCAAAAAAGTGTCGAAAATGAGTTGAGAATGAGAAACCACGTTTTTGAATGGTTAGAACGCATTTGGGACTACAGTAATAGAATGACAGCCATGAAACTTGGTAGGAGTGATCTCAGATAGATGCTCTTGGGTCATTTTCAACCGATTTTGGATTGCTTAAAAATTACGCCCGCAAAAAAATCTCAAAAAAATAAAAAAAATAAAAATAAAAAAATCACATGGGGCGAGAAAGTTAAGTGCGACTGTTGTCGGACCCTTTATTTTTTCTTTTTTTAGTTCTAAGGTGAAATTTGTTGGGATTACGTCTTACTGTTGACAAAAAGTTGTAGATATTTGGCGTTCCTAAATTTTCCTATAAAGTTGCAACCCCCATATTATTCTGCATAATGCGCAGACGTTGAATAACTTCTCCAAGAAAATATTGATGTAAATATAATCTGCAGATGATTCGATAAGTACTACAAGTTGAGTTGCGCCTTTATTCCTTTGACACTACACTAGGGTAAACCCGCAGCATAACGGTGGCATAGACGTAATAAGAATTGAGAATATCGAGAGGGTAACCACTCCAGAGATTTCTTGAGATTCCCTGAGATTCCATTAAGATTTCCAAAGATTCCCAACGATATTCACAGAAAGATGAACCCCGAAGGGGTAACCACTCCAAAAAATTCCAAGATTCCCTGAGATTTCATAAAGATTTACAATGATTCCCAACAAGTGGTTAACCACTCGGGGAATATTTAGGTTGCTGTTTGCCTTTATTTTCTGGCAATAGTGGTGACGAGTGAGTGAGTGGGCCGTATGAATGGAAAAGGACTAACGCAGTATTGCATTGACGAATGTCGCAAGCAGTAATGGATGCTGGATGTTTGGATGTTCAGTGTCTGTGGTCTGATCTAATGGGTGCCTTGTTTTGTTTGCAGTGTTTTGGAACCAAGTCATAAGACTCCGCACTCCCACCGCGGCCATGGCGTTCATCCGCAACTATTACAATGACTTCACAGATCTTATGGACAGAACGGGAGGTAAGTCAAATTTAAGGGTAAACGTGCTACCAAAATTATTTTTGATGATACCTTTGCTGGACTTTAATTTTTTTTTCTGAAATGGGCAGAAAATTTGGTGGTACTGGGAGTTGAGTCGGGATACTCCGACGATACTCGGGATGTGGGTTATAATAGCTGAGGGTTGGGGGGGACAAGCCCAGCAACTAGACCGTTTCAAGAACTATCCATTGTGCTCAGCTGGCAGCACTACCAAATACCAGCTCCCCAGCCATCGAGTAAACGATGGGGACCTACAGTTTTAGGTGGGTTCCGAACCACCACAGCCTCGATATACATTTCACTTGACATGTTGAACATATCAGAGGTGAATGCCGAGCAGAAAAACTTTTTGGTAGGATCGGGATCGAACCGGTGTGACCTGGCTCTCACTGCTCCTCAAAAGTCGACCATTTAGTCCACTCGGCTATCGAGGCCTTCGGGATGTGGGCTACTTACTGACCAGTGTCGACCACTTGAAAGTCAGAATATTAGGGAAAACTTGGTGCATTTGTTGCATAGGCCCTCTAAAAGGGTACTATGGGAAAGCCCCAGCTCACACTGGTCAGTCGATTTTCACATACCTGGAAGATCGAAAGGGTGCATGGCACCTGTCTCAGTGACTTTCCAATTTATTCTTATTATTTTTGATCAAGGCAGTGACTGTAGATATACAACCAAAATCTTAAAAATAAATTTACTGCGACTGTAAAATGCGAAATTGTTTGGCCAGTGCTAACGTAGCATAACTCAATTTTCTAAGGGGAAAATGGGGAGATCTCGAAAACCAGGAGGAAATTGGGAATATGCTTTGCGACCTTGCTGGGAAATAACGTAGGTTACCTCTGAGAAAAATTATATGAGTCTCACTAACAAGAAAAACAATACTTTCTCACCATATTGGCTAGCGAGAAAGTGAAAAAGAAAAAAATGCTGCCATTGAATGATAGCAGTAGCAGGTACCTTTGGTTTGGGAATTATTGTCTGGACTGATTTGACCCCTTGACCTTATCTTATTATCTTATGAAGTTTACTTGAAGTTACTCCCTTGCGAAAGGTTACATTTGAGTCCTTTTTACGTCTCAGACTGTCACAATTTACAGCACAAGAGCGAGGCATTTTTCCAGACTTTTCATTGCTACGTCGTAGTAGCGTTAGTTTAAAATGTATGGTAATGGCAGCAGTAGATTTCGCTATATAGTTTTTATGTTACGTAATATAGCTCGTTGGGTGGCAGTAACCAACATCATAAACTGATGCCAACCCAAACAATTTTTTTAAAACATAATTAACGTACTTAAGGGGAAATACACCCATTTGGTTCGCAATGCTACGTACTTCAAGCCCTACTCCGAAGTTACAGGGCGAGTGAAAAGTGTTTATAGGGGGATGTACACCTGAGACTCTTTGTCGTGAGGTAGTGTTGTATTTTTGCATGAAATGGAGTAATAAGCCCACAGGAGCGATTTTAAACAGTCAACTACCAGTCCACATGTTTTTTTGACAGATCGCGAAAACACAACACTACCTCACGCGAAATATTTTTTTGTAACGTTTCGGATTAAAACAGTATGATTTTATCGTCACATTTAGTAGAAAAGCTTGATAAATGTTTGTAATATTTACCGCCGCCATGTTACATGTTGACAATTTTTATTTCACTTACGGAAGTTCGTAATTGCAACACCATTTTTCTACTTTTTCTCCTGTAAAAGCTAAACATAGTGTCCTACTTCCACTCGTTCGTTTCGCGTTCAAATATCACACTATGTTTAGCTTTTAGAGTAGACACAACCGATACGATATTGCAATTACCAGTCTCCGGTGGTACTAAAATGTAAACATTACTTTTGTCGAATATTTACTTTCGCACAGTGGTTTTGGCGGAGTTCGTCGAGAATGTATGGTGGCCCTTAAATAGTTAACGTAGAAATGGTAGTACCTATTATTAGTTTTAAATTGAAGAATAATTCATGGGACCCTAAATACATAGTTAATTCATAGAACTAGTTTCAAATTACCTATGCTGTATTTTGTTCAAACTTCTGATTAGCTATGTGCTTTGGACCTTGATCATGGTAATAAAATTATATTAAAGCAGGTTTTCGTGAAAAATGATATTTAATTGAACCCTTGCACCGATGTCTGCATTCCAGATGTCCTTGAGAATAGTGGAAAATCACTATCCAAGCATTAATGTAAATTTGAGCCCAAAAGGTATACCTATCTATTATCTCTAGGATGTTCTGAAATTTTGAACCTGTTCCTTTTCAGTCCAAATTGGCATTTATCGTAGATCCAGTTAGTACCCTCAGGCCCATAGTGACCTTCCTGGTCCCATCCATATTAAGGTTTTACATACAGTCCTTGTTTGTTGACGTTTCTCAGCGAAACTTTCGGACGTTTATTTGTTCTGAAACATATTTCTGTACTCTGTTTTTAACACCAGAATGTTGTGATTTTACAAGTGAGTATTTTTTGTCAAACTGTCAAAAAATCGCCGGATCATTGAATCACAAGATAATAAGTACTTCAACTAGCTTCTGTTCTGACGTTTAAGAGGGATTATTCGTTATTAGAGAAAAATGCAATAATTTCCTAAGAAATATGTCGTTATCCGAATAAACATAAGTGATTCTGAAATTGTGATATTTGTTTCAGACCCTAGAACAAACGACTGGCTGTTCATGTCTTCGCCCCTGCCTACCCTGTCCATCTGCCTAACTTACGTGTACATAGTGAAAGTACTTGGGCCCAAGTTGATGGAAAATAGAAAACCCTTCGAGCTTAGGAATACCCTCATCTATTATAATCTTATACAAGTCGTCTTCAGTTTATGGCTGTTCTATGAGGTAAGTCCATTTATATTTATTTTATTTTTAGAGATAGCTTTACTATAGTTTCAAATCTCCTTCAGACCAGTGGAGCTTGTCAGACCCAGAGCCCAACTTATGTCAGTGAAGATTCGTACGAAACGAACATCCTCAGCCTCATAAACTACTCTCTCCCGAAAATGAGTATTTTGCGAAGAAATCTGACAATAACAGCTTACGAACGTTTTAGCCACTTTTGAGGAGTTGACTGTTTTTTGTCACTTTTCGTGGACCTTCCTAAAAAAGTGGGAGTAAAGTACACAACGTCTCGATTTCCAGCAAAGTCACATTGAGAAATTAAAATTATTCTCGAATAAGTATGCTTTTAAATTTTTTAAAATAATACTGAACGGCAATGGCGCCCTTTTTTACGACCAAGAAATGCAGGAATCATGGTTCATGGTTTTGCAATTTTTCTGTGGCCTGCGTTTCGGGATCTTCCATCCCATTAACAGAATAATTGTGTAGGAAAGTAATTCGACTTGTGTAACCTTGTTTTTCGTAGACCTGTCATACCTTTGATTTTCTCCCAAAACAGGTTTCTTCGTCTTCTTTTTACCTCACACAAAGTTCCAGCGCTGGCGGATGTCATGGACCTTTACAACCTCAACAGTAATTTTATGTTTGTTTATATTTTACGTTTGCAGTGCCTCATGGGAGGCTGGTGGGGCGAATATTCGTTTAGGTGCCAGCCTGTGGACTACACTGGCTCCCCTTCTGCTACGAGGGTGAGTGGCACATTGGCCGCATTGGGAACCGTTATCGGGGCACACACATTACCCTGTACATATTATTCTGTACATAGTAGCGTACGAGGGGTTAACCACTCGTTGGGAATCTCGTTGGGAATCATTGGAAATCTTTCTGAAATCTCAGGGAATCTTGGAATTTTTTGGAGTGGTTACCCCTTCGGGGTTCATCTTTCTATGAATGCCGTTGGGAATATTGGGAAATCTTTATGGAATCTCAGGGAATCTCAAGGAATCTCTGGAGTGGTCACCCCCTCGGTAGAATACTTGCTGTCATTGCTTACCAAAATCAGTCCCATTGCTAGCTCGGGGAGAAGCAGTGGATCCTTTCTTCTTTTTCGACTGCCGCTATTCTGGAATTTCACCCGGTCAGAACTGCCGAAAGAGGCTCACGAAACAAAACAGTTTGCCGATATGCCGAAAACCCGTGGAGCCTTGTTCGTTGCCTTGGGAATGCACAACCGAAGCTATAAAAAAATCACTTTAAATGCCGGCGACGTCTATCTCGTAATTGTGGATAAAGGGGTTATTGCACTTTGGTTGCTGGAGATCACTATACTGTACTCTATTTTTCTGTCTCAGATTTAATCTTTTCGCGATTTAGTTTGTTTCTTCTGGAAATTTGTAATATTATGTGAAAAGCCAAAAACGCTCGACCAACGCGGAAGAAATTTGAGACTAATAAACCTAGCAAAGGTGCTGATAAGCTTTAAGGAACTGAACGCACTCGGGGATCCCATATAGGAAAGGGTTGCGTTTTTGCCGCCTCCTTTACAAGGTGTTGTGAAGTTGACGACACAAATTTTCGATACGCTGCTGCCTGATTGCTCTCTTTCTCTGCTCTCTGCCTTAGCGTGAAGTCTAGGTAGTCGGTCCTCGAAAATCTAAACACGAAATTTGAAAAAATGCAGAGATGGTATTTCTTGTTTACTTATACCATATTGTACTGCAAGCACCCCGAATCTCCAGAGCAAATGAGAAACCACAGCGCTCCTCATCCAAAGCGTGGAAATGTCCTCTGGTGCCCTCGAAAGATACCGACTACCTATAAGTACTTATGGGACCTTGTAAATACAATTTTTCGGGCTATGGTGACCAAAGTTGGGTTGGTTGCTTCATTGCTGCAGGCACAGGGGTATGGACTGATGAAATGCTGCAAATATTGCATGCCTTCCTAGATTGGTTGATGTACGAAAAAGAAGGAGTTTGCCTCGTTTAAATAGGAACTGTAAGGTCTCCTGATTAGGTAAATGACATTGGGTAGAGGTCTTGAGGACGTGGATGCTATAAGGTTAACTGTATGTATGATTATTTTTGAAGCCTTTGTAGTGAGAGAGTCGAGAGAAGTTGTTTTTGTAAGGCCAGCACTCGTGATTTTGAATCGCCGAAATCCTCCAAGCCTTCTCCCATCCGCTGCAAAAAAGTATAGCAGAAAGGGGGCTCTTGGTTCATTTTCTAAATTGAATGATCTTAGAAGACAGGAGCCCGTTTATTTTCCGAAAGTAACGATTTAATTTTCAAATACCTTTACCAGATGTACCTAGGTACAGGTATGCACTCTTAGATAGATATTAGAAAAAGAATACTTCGTCTAACAGTTTGTCAAAAACTCAAGTTTACAACTTGAGAGTTTAGGTTTGATCGTCCCTAAAAGCATACGGCATCCACTATTCTCCTTTGCCAACTGGGTCATCTTCAACTGCCTGTTGCAATAGAAAGAAAATAACAACCTTGAGACCAGTTCGACCTAAAATCATCCACCAAATCAATTCATGTTTTTCAAGCAAAATTTAGAAAGAATACGAACAGTAAAATTAAGATAGGTCAGGTTTCAGGCAGGTTCGGTTCCTTATGGGTCTGCAACGATCATTTTACTGATCTACCTTTAGAGAGAAGTTGTTCTTGCATGTGAACCGGATATATTGAGGCTGGAACTTGTTTTCAAACGGAAACGCAGGATAACAGATAAAAACATTGACGCTCGTTTGGAATGAGCTGGATACCTGTCTTGTCTAGTTCAAGTTCAGCTGATGCTAACCTGTTTTCAAGGTTTTTCCAAGCTCGTGACGTCATTTTTGTTCTGCCAGGGCGATTATACATGTCTGTGGTATCCCAGGTATCCCACACACCTGGTTGTTGCCTTTGTGGAAATACCAAAGTTCAGAGGTTATCAGCCTACGTTAGAGACCCTCTCGCTAAACCTGAGCGATTGTTTTCGCAAAATCCGTGATGTACTCGGAGAGATTGCAATTTTTTTTTTTTTTACTTTCTCGCAACCCTAAAAATTTGTTCTTGTGCAAAACTTTGAAATCGATATTTTGTGTTTCTCATGATCCTGGAAGTCCCCTGAGTCGAAAAAACTGGTTTTGGGAAAAACTTTCCATCCGTGCAGAGCCATAGCGGCCACACCATTCGCCTGACTTTTGGTACTTACGGACTAATCTAAAATTCAAATTATTTTGAGGAATAAATAAGTTATTGAAAATATTGATGAGAAAAATTCTTTCGATCCCTACGCCGCAAATTATACTGACCGAAAGAAGAAGAATTTCGACGATAGAGTAAACAATGAAAATCTGAAAGAATTCCAGTACTATTTGACCGAATTCTGTAAATTTGGTACGTAAATGTGTTTCGAATGCAAGAAAGTAAAGTTCGACCATTGTCGGATCCTTTACTATTTTGCGGCAACTCCAAAGATTGTGAGATAAGAACATTAGGGAATCCCTGTCTGACGTCAGAGACTTGGATTTGTTCACCTAGGTAGGTAGGATGATTATCCGTGCATTGTATATGCCAATTACCAACGAGTTTCGCCCTTTGAGGAAAAATAGGCAATGTGCGATAGACCTGGCGCACCTATACCTGTGGGTAACATAGGTAGGTACCTACTCATCAGAATCCCCTCCACAGAATCACCTCTGGTGAAAGTCACTTTTTCTAACGATGTTTTGAGGTGGTTGCTATTTTCTGTAACTTTCCTCCTGCCTAGTTCTCCAACGTTACCACTTTTCAAGATTATGTTCCGCAAAGCGGACGAAACACCCGAACGACCTCGCGCTCGTGCCCACTATACGTCTGTCTAGTGTCACCCTACGCAGATTTTATTCATTTTTGCAGTCAAGGGTCATAGCAAGGATTTGCGCTCGATAGGTGCGAAGTGAAACCAAAGGTCATTCTTGTACTCATTTTTTGCAAGATAGAAATGACATCAACTATTTTCTAAGTGTGATCAAAACCAAAACATTTATCCAGATAAGTAAGGGTGGGGCAATGCCCTCTCTTGGGCAAGGGTGGGTGGGATCATTAAACGAATGAAAATTGATCTGCTTAACCTGTCACTGGGATTTTCCTCATTGATCGACTAATCACACAGGAAAGAGTAAAATATCGTTGGAACAACGGTGAACCTGAATGACTTCTCCTAAGGTTCACATGACCTGGGTCACTAACCTTATGTTTAAAGTTTGGTGGCTTCGTCAAAGGTACCGCTGGCTGTGCGATGTCCAGTGATTGAGTGAGCTGTCAGATTTGGGGACGTGCCGACCCTTCCTAAACAACTGCTGATGTGCCTAGTGCCTAGTGTCCTAGGGACATGGAGGTACCCCAGTGGTACTCCTGTCTGAAGTAGATTGATGCCGAGCTCCCTTTGGAATATTAAATTTGCATTGAAATTCTTATGGTCTCCTCTCAGACTCATGTCAGGCAAATGTCCAGATATTAGAAGCACTGTTCTCCTTCTTTTTCATACACTGCCCCCTTGCGGTTTTATGTCGCCGCATGAATGCATTCATATTTGACAGCAAGGCGTGCGCATACTGCATTACATCTGTTGCTGGGAATACTGATTTTTTTTGACGTCACAGGCACTTGTTGCGCCCTAAGGTTTTTTGCTAAGCAAAAAATAATAGTTTTCCAAATTTGTTGGAAACCGGGAAATAACTATGACGCCAATGATGTGGATGATTATAACTTGACTTGGGGCGTCTAATTAGGTAGTAGTTATAGGTACGCAAACAATTTACGTGCCTACGAGCACTATATTTTGCATTCCGTGAACTTGATCTAGCAAAAACCAAATTATATGTATTGAGTTTTCCGCAAGTCATTATAGATCACAGTAATGATGGCTTCGCCAGTTTTAGGTAATTTTACGATTGTGGCTTGTGGTCGTTCATCTGTACCTATTCCTGCTATATTTTGCTAGGTTTTCTTGTACCTACAGCTTGCTTACGTAGATTACCTTTGTACCTGCCAATTCCTAATGTTGCCGTGGCTCTCACGTTCTCATATTGAATAGCATATACAAAAAATTGATATGGAGATTTTTTTGCCCTTCTCGTAAGGAATGGGACTCTGCGTTAGATGACCAGTCTGCTTCAATGTAAAGTGGGCGACTTTGCTATTCCCAAGTCACAGCTGTAACTAGGACATGGGATTATAACTGTATATAGATTAAGGGGAGTTTAAATTACGATTGCATGCCTATGTTTCAGACTCAGATGCTTCACCGGGCGTCCTCTGGAGCGCTGTACCATATTTGAGCCTTTGCTAACTTGTCTCTTTGTTCGGGGCAGCCGCCTTGAGTGAAAACAAGTGCTAACCTTTTAAACCTGTACAGACATCAGTGGTGATGGTGGGATTGCTTTGGCTGTTTGCAGATAGGCATGTCGGGGTGGTTTACGGGGCACTACAGCTACTCCTGTCAACCCGTCGATTACTCAAATCATCCCCTTACGTTAAGGGTAAGTCAGCTAAAAAGAGGGTGAAAAAACTTGAAAAGTGTCAGTACGCCCGATGGGGCTTCATATTTGATGTGAAACTATAGGTTGGGTGAAATTCTTTGCCAGTCATGCGATCCAATTGAAGTGAGTGCATGTTTTTTCGGAAGTTACTGCTCCTCTTAGCCCCATTTTCTCAAAAATAGGATACGTAAAAAACTGACAACCCCAAATTGCCACTTTATTCCATCAGCAGCTCTCTGTAGTTATATATCTTGTATACTATTTTGGTCGAACCGGCACTTAAATAGAAATCAACGGAGAAAACGTACCGGCTTCTGGTGAGCATTATTTTCAAAATTAACCAATATCATACGAAAATTGAGTGGTCGACTCGAGGTTCACTGAAAGCGTCTTCACAGCCTGTAAATACCGCTACTTACCTAATCACTATAATATGTTCCTTGCGTGGATTTCTCATGTTGCTAATGTTTACTACAGTGTCCCCATTACAAGCTGGCTATAGCGCGGCACTAATGCTTGTTTTCGAAGGATAACGCTACTCTTAATTTTTAGGGACACTGTCGCTGACTTTAGGAACTTGTGAAACCCACCCTTCGTGTTTAGAATAGATGTAATTTCAAATAATACCTGAACTTAAGGCCTTATTACAGGATATAATACAAAACTCAGGGAGGTTACCAGTTCAGTCGAAAAATTGAACAATCCCTGAAATACCTATTAGCTTGTTCTTGTTACACTAAACACTAAACAGTTGTTGATGTCACTCAGGTTACGTACCTGCTCGTCAATATACGGGGTAATAAGGCCTTACACATGGGGTTATTTAGCGTGGAACACACGCTCAGATGGATATACTAGGTGTTCTATCTTCTAGCCAGTGTTCTTGATATACCTGGCTACTTGTCTAGCTATACTCCACGCGCATCTTGGATGACAGTAACTTCACACATTGTTTTCAAAAAACACATGGTTCCCAAAATTATTTTTTGTTCAGAACCAGAAGTAGACTTGAGAGTAGGGTCACAATGATCTAAAAGAGTTTAACAACGACAATTCACATATCTGTAGCCTATCCACCCTTCGATAAGTCTGAATTTACTACCATCCAAGATGCGCGTGGAGTTATAGCTAGACAAGTAGCCAGGTATATCTAGAGCTAATGACTTTTAAGTTAGTAGGTAAGAACTCACTCCCGCCTAATATGTATAATGTTACTGACCCATCATTCCGCTTTTTCAGATGGTGCACGCTTGTTGGTGGTACTACTTTTCCAAATTCACGGAATTTTTTGACACGGTAAGAACATCTCGTCTTTTCACAGTTTAAAAAATTACCAATAGCTGTCCTTGTCCCGTAATTAGCTTTATTTTCTAGGGGGTAACCACTCCAGAGATTCCTTGTGATTCCATAAAGATTTCCAAAGATTACCAATCATATTCATAGAAAGATGAACCCCGAAAGGGTAACCACTCCAAAAAAATTCCAAGATTCCCTGAGATTTCATAAAGATTTCCAATGATTCCCAACGAGATTCCCAACGAGTGGTTAACCCCTCGTTTATTTTGTAGACTTTTGATCACGTTCTGTCACCACTTCGAAGTGTCATTTTTCTTTTCACCGGAGGAACGAAGTGGAACGAACATTCTTTGTTTGAATCGTCAAAGTATGAAACGAATTCAATCGAGGGTTAACCTTAAACTTCGTTAGTGGGACTGGGCCTTATTTGCAGTTCTAATTTGCTTCGTTTGCTTTTCAGTTTTTCTTTGTTCTCCGTAAGAAAAATCAGCACATTTCCACACTGCACGTTATTCATCACGGGGTGATGCCCATGTCAGTTTGGTTCGGTGTCAAGTTTACCCCCGGTAAGTAAATTTATAGGGGCTACAAGGAAAAAGTTTAACAGTGAGATAGATATCCAGTATCTCTTGTTAGTGAAGCTTTGAAAAAAGTAAGATTTTCCGCTTTTCTGTCGGTCTCAAAGCTTAGTAAAAAGATACATTGTTGTTCACAACAATATCATTCCCAACCTGCTTTCTAGGAAAGATGCCAGAATAAATTGCTAACAATTTTTTTATCGAGATGCTTTAATTTTCCTAAGAGCTTTTTCCTACTGGCCTCGTGTTTTCACATTTTTCACTTGTATTAAATGTTCGTGCTGCCCTCGCCCATCTTATTTCTTGTTTCCAATCTCGGGCAATCGGCCGCAGTGCCTACACGGCATGCAAGCACGTAAGCCTCAAACTTGACCTCGTTTTCTACGCGAATGTTTCTCTTTTTTGTTTCGATCTCCTTTCTGTTTATTGACGACCACATTTTACTCTTCCTCTTCATCCTTGTAATGTTTTATTATTTAAACTCCACAGTTGTTTTGTCAGGCTTAGTACCTATAGGAGTCTTCCAGCATGTTCACCTAACCGAATGAACCTGAGGAATTTGTTGTTGTTGTGGCTATGTTCAGGAGTTTCGAACTGAAGGACTGAGCGCTGAGCGATAGGGACCTAACCATAACTGACGCTATTTAGGCTCTTCGTTTCAGCAGGTAGCCTTGCCGTTCAGGGCACATAACGTAGCATTTTCTTACCAATCTGCTTAGTGTTAGAAATGCGCAACGTAGTCAGCGATAGTGTTTTGCACGCTGACTTGGAGTTGATGCCACAAGTTCGTCGTTTTGGTTTCAATAGTTTGAGGCAATCGACCAGCACTTCCTGTTGACTTGCTCTCATATGGTAATTTTTATGATAATCCGTTTACTTACTTGCCGTAATTATGCAGTATTTCACAACTCACCGTTGTAATGGTACAATAATGACAAACCGAGGCCTTGATTTCTTGCTCTTTCTTCATTTCGATGGTCAGCATTTCCTAACGGATTACTTGCTTTTTAATCAAAATTGGTACTGGTATATAAATCTCGAAATGGGCGAAGTAAGACACGAAGGAGAGGGGGGAGGAGGGGATATAAAATTTCCCTCATACCCCTGGATAGGTAGGTACTGGCAACGACCATAAAAAGGTTGAACCACTTTATTTTATTCTTTGTGCCTGTTCGTTGAAATTATAAAGGGAGCTTTGCTGAGTGCGGTCTAGCGCTTAAAACTTGCAAAATTTTCGCCACCGGAGTCAAAACCCGCTTATAGTGGAGTTTTATATGGAAATTGTTAACGGCATAAACACACACAATAGCTCTATTTGTATACTGTACTGTCGCTCCTGTTGTTCTACTGTGTAGTTGTTAAAACCTGTCCTCGTCCGCTTGAGGAAACCGGAACAATGTAGGTACCTAGCCTCCTGTTGCCTTGCACTTTGTCTCAAGGCCCATTAGGTACCTAGTTAGTGTACACTTCCCTTGAAACTACCAGATGGGTACCAAAGTACTTAGCCAGTTTGCCGAACTGAGCTTTGAACAAGGCCCTGACAACAAATGACGCGCGCTGCAAATCAAGTAAATTGCCGTTTGTAGTAATAATTGTCACCTGGTTAAGGAAGAGGAGGAACATACGTCATTCTTCTGTCGAATGGCTTGTCATATATGAGGATTTTTAGTATGTGTTCGTGCTGACTCTGTTTGAGTAATGCTTCCAAATGACTAAAGTCATACTCCCGATTCTTGACAACGCGTCACGTCAACGATTTATTGCATGAAGGAATAGGTACAAATAAACAGCTGTTTTTTTTTTTTTTTTTTTCAGGTGGTCACAGTACCTTCTTTGGTTTGTGCAATACTTTCGTTCACATCGTAATGTATACGTACTACCTGATCGCAGCCTTGGGACCTGAATACCAGAAGTACATCTGGTGGAAGAAGTACCTCACCGCCTTCCAGATGGTATGGCGCGTGTTTTAACTTAGTAGATACGTGATACATCTAATTGAGGCTATGAAGTAAAGGCGATTGCCTTGGTAATTGTTCAGTTAAGCTTTACCTAGCAAGTAGGAAGAGTTTTCAGTTAAATTTTCCTGAGGAAAATTTTTAGTGGGAAAGGAGGTAAACTAGAAACTAGGGTACAACGAGAGTTTCGTTTGTCAGAATCTCTATAAAAAATTAGGATGATTAAATAAGAAATTCCAGGTCAACTTTAGTGAACAAAACTAGTTGAACGGTACTGGAGCTATGGCAACGGACAGATGGTTGAACAAACAATTTTCACAAATCACTTTTCGACTGAGGGGATCTTGGAAAATACAAAATTTCATAATCGAAATTTACTTGCCAACCATACGAGATAGTAAAAAGCACTATATAAATTTCTAATGTTTACTTGGAGTAAATGATTTGTTTTTGACCTCAGGTGCAGTTCATCGCTATCATGGTGCACGCCTTCCAGCTCCTCTTCATCGACTGCAACTATCCCAAGGCCTTCGTCTGGTGGATCGGGATGCACGCAGTCATGTTCTACTTCCTCTTTAGCCAGTTTTACAAACAGTCCTACGTTTCCTCCAACAAAAGGGTGAGTATTTAAGTACAGAGATAAAACAATAGTATGACCGTGGCCAACCGGACCTCTGAGAGAATTTCAATGGTAATGAGAATGAGGCAGGTCCTGCTTAGCTTCGTCAGCTAACTGGATGTAGTGGACATGGGAGGATAAACTCCTAATCGTACGGAAACTTGCAAACTGATGAGGTACTTCTCGCTTAGATTAAATCAATATGTTTCTCCAACCAAATTAAAATAGAGTGGTCTTTGGATATTATATAGTGGCTAACTTGATATTTCATCATTCCTTCTGTTCGCCAATTAAGAAGTAACTGGTTCTAATGGCAGCCTAAATTAACTTAAGTGTTGCAAATTTTATTCTCTGACGCAGTCAAAACTGTCGTACCAACTGGTTGTCGAAACAAACTCAACATTATAACACCTGACTAGCGTGTGATCCACAGTAACACAAACATTTATTTTCTATTTTCAGAGGGAAGGAAGACAAGCCCAAAGTATTGAAAACAACCAAAGGGTAAATGGTGAACTGACGAATGGTTCTACCAAGAATGGGTCCGCGAACGGATCGATATCGAGCAAACGAAAAGCCTCTGACTACTACATCACACCAGACGAGGTGCGACAGAGGGCAGCAGCAGCAGCAGCAACAGCGGCACAGTGTGCAGAATAACGGCAACCTGTCTAGCGCAGCCTTCAACACTCATTTCACCCGCCTACTGGGTTGAGTATCAGAAAATCTCCGCCACGAGCTGAATAAGCTTTCAAACGTTCAGCTTGTGACAGATCTGTTGATATATATGAGACAGTGAATGGAGATCACTGTACCGAAATAATGTTAAAATAGGGCCAAGGACGCTACCATGTGATTCTGAGACCGCTGCCATTTTGAAACTCAAATTTGCCAACTCAAACCAAAATCAATATTTTTTCTACCAACTCCGTACCTACATTGAATAAAAGATACGATTTTTCGTCAGTACCTATTGGTATCTGCGCAGATAAATAATTTCAAAGAAAAGTTCCCGGAAGCTTTTTATTTTTGTAAATAGATCTTCTACGCTTCAGCTTCATAGAGGTTTCTCGCAACTTTCTTGTTATTTTCGACTCAGAACTCGGTTGTTAGCCATGCCTATGTGTGTGGGAAAGTCATGTTGAAATTGGTGTTGTGAGAAAAAGGAAGACCGTGCGATACTAAAGATCTGAGCACCAGAATCTGGCTGTATTAATGAGAGATTGTTTCGGAAATTACTTTTCAGTTATTATCCTTTTTTAGTAGATCACTTTTTGATTAGAAATGTACCATTCCAGCTATTTTCCTATTTATGGTGATCAGTGTAAACTGCCATATACATACCCTGTAGTAAAAATTCAAAAAAACCATATTCTAAATAGCAATATAAGGTTATATTGATATCGACTTGTGTGTCGCAGACAGGTTTAAAACCCTGAGGGAATTGTGTTGTCTCTAGTGTGCTCTAGTGTGCTCTAGTGTGCTCTAGTGTGCTCTAGTGTGCTCTAGTGTGCTCTAGTGTGCTCTAGTGTGCTCTAGTGTGCTCTAGTGTGCTCCTATATCTTTCCATTATTTAATTTAACAGTAGGAAAAGACAGTGTGCAAAGACAAGGGCGACAGGGCTCTGAAGGATATTTTCCAATGTCATATTTTATATTTCGTGATGCACCTGCCGTATGCCAGGTGATTATGTTTAAAAAAGTACTTACGTATTTTGAAAGTGCAATGTATTGGTCGGATTAGCGACTTAAGATAGTGACCGGGAAATGGGAGAATCGTGTCTAGTTACTGCGGTCTAAAACAAGAACACATTAAGGGTGACCACACAGTCTTGTTTGTTTATTTTTTTTCGATCATGTTGGATATTTATACGTTCTGAAAAATAAGGTGTCTTATCAGAATTAACTGGCTATGTTGTGCTGGCAATAGTGCTTTGAGGTTCCAGCGAGGCCTCCTACTTTCTATAAATATGAACTGTTCTATACTTTCATCATTTTAAAGTATCTCCCTAGAACGGCAAAAAAAAAACCTAAGTGTACCATTTCGTAATGTTGTATTTTGTACTTTCTGTCTCATTTTTAACTGATTCTGCAAGTTCTTCAAGCAAGTGTTCTTGTTGTTGTGAAAATGTTCCTCGGACAATCTAAAACCCAGTGGAAATACAGATGCTATAAGAACCTTCGGAATATAAAAACATTGTTTTATGGAACAAAAATACGTTAAAATCCAATAAGAGAGTTAAACCTTGAAAAGTCAACATCTGTTGTGTCAGCAGCAGTTAACGACGCTAGGCGCTAGGCTAAGGACTTTCATATTCCTCCCCAATGCACATAGCCTCGCTGTTATCCTGAGTATTTATCTGCAGTGCCAATGAGTTAATGATTGGACCAGTCCCCGAAGGACAGCATAATCTCTCAGTTTTTCCCGTTTTCCGCCCACCCAGGAAGGTAGATAGTGATTCCCGTTTCACTCCTGATTGTTTAAATGGCTTATAAATACAAAAAACCATTTTTTAGCCTGAGCCTAAAATTTATGTCAACAGCGGAGAGAAAGATACACAATCATATTACGTTGCTGCAGAACCCTGTGTTTTTGTTGACGTTTGCTGTATGCTGAATATTCTTCTCGTTTCTAGGTACATTGCTCAAACTATGTTTAAGGTCGCTAGTTGTATTAAATTAATTTTTGATAGCATAATAAAGGATTGTTTTATTTACAAAAACCTTATTTATGTGGCTTTTTTAAAATCCTTGACGTGTATCTGTTTAGTACTCAGGGGCGCGGGCGTAGCGAAGGGAGGGGGCAAGGGGAGGCACCCCCACCGCATACAGTAGCCGTTTCGAGGTAGCGAAGGAGGAGAAAATTCGATGAAAAATGCAACATTTATTCCTTCCATACTAAAAAATTCATTTAAACATTCTACGTATCATGAAACCAGAACAAACTGATGATTAATTAATTGCACTCTTCACTGTTTCCATCCTAACATAAATGATCTAGTCTAGTGTTTCGTATGTTTGCGCGTAATCCAGGTAAGTTTTGACGTAAACAACGTCTAACTCTTCCATTTTAGACAGCGTGTATGGTACTGCATTGCAGTACCTATTACATTAACCCAAAGTCAGTGGTACATAATTTTTAACTGGTAGTGAAAGAAACGGCAAAGAGTAGTTTGCCTATCTCGCTGACTTCTGTGCCTCACTAAAGCCTCCGATACATTGCTAGATTTTCCTCTGCCTTGAATTCCCAGTTTGATGCTGAATATGTGACCTAATCCACACATTCACTGACCAGGGTGTCTATCCAAGATTCCAGTGAAGCTCTAATCTTACTGGAAACATGAATAGCCCACTTAGCTGTTCTATGTTTAGGCACCTAATGGCTTCAAATCAACAAATACAAAAGTCTTTCAACCAAAAGCTAAATAGTTCCGACACAATAATTATAAAGGCTGTAGAAAACTTTCTGAAAACACCCCAAACAACCAAGACGAGCACTTTTTACTGACCAGAGTGGGGAAATTACTCAGCTTTGTTTTCCTTTCTTTTGGCCGGCGGGAAGATGAGCTTGCGCGCATAAGGGAGGCCGAAGATCAACGCGAGGAAGAAAATGTGGTAACTGTAGTAGAACACTCCATACACCTGCAGGTATCTGCAATCAGACGTTCATAATTATTAAGGGTCATCACATTTTGAGTTGAGAACCTATGTCGATATCATCTTTTTACTTTCTCGCTAGCCATATATGGCGAGAAAGTATTGTTTTCGTGCAAAATTTCGAAATTGAGATTTTGGGTTTCCCATGATCCTGGGGGTCCCCTGAGTCCAAAAAAGTGGTTTCTGGAAAAAGTCTGTCCGTCCGTCCGTCCGTCCGTCCGTCCGTCCGTCAGTCCGTCAGTCAGTCAGTCCGTGCAGTGCTCTAGCGCCTATACCGTTCATCCGATTTTGATGAAATTTGGTATGGACCTGTCTAAAATCACTGCCGAGACACATTTTTAAGGATTTTTTGATTGGTCAAAAATTGCGGCCGCTATTGTCAAAAAAGCGCCAAAATAATTCAAAAATCGTGTTTTTGGTTACTTAGACAAGCGCCGACGGTACACTTTTCAATCTATAACACTGAAAATTGGTATGTGTTGACAAATAGATGCTTCGAGGTCATTTTCAACTAAAATTGAATTGGTTGAAAATTACGGCCGTTCTGGACCAAAGTTCGATCGTTTCGGCGCCATTCACATTTATTGACCGATTGTCATGAAATTTGGTAAATTTGTGTAGAACCATGTAACTTAAACATCTGTCGAACATAATTTTGTTATCTTCAAAATTACGGCCGTTGTAGTCAAAAAAGTGTCGAAAATGAGTTGAGAATGAGAAACCACGTTTTTGAATGGTCGGAACGCATTTGGGACTACAGTAATAGCATGATAGCCATGAAACTTGGTGGGAGTGATCTCAGATAGATGCTCTTGGGTCATTTTCAACCGATTTTGGATTGCTTAAAAATTACGCCCGCAAAAAAATCTCAAAGAAATAAAAAAAAAAAAAAAAAAAAAAAATCACATGGGGCGAGAAAGTTTAGTGCGACTGTTGTCGGACCCTTTATTTTTTTGGTGTCTACTTGTTGCGTTTTGAAGTGGAGATCAGACCGACGCATGAAACAGAAAGTCCGAAGGTACCGAGTGGTACCTAGAAACCACACGGCGGCCACTATGGCCCAGAATTTGTACTTTCTACCATAGGCAAGGTACTGTGGGGAGTAATGTGTTATACCTGCGGTGTTTGAGTAGAATGAACGCAATCATGGCGAAGCCCATGCACGTGAAGGTATAAATGCGGAGAACGATGTACAGAAGTATTGATACTGGCTTCACTGAAAACAGCTCTTGTAGTTTGGGGTTACGCTCCACTGTCGTTATAACCTAGAAATCAACAACTTATGTTAAAAGGGTAAGAACAGAAATGGCACCAGAATTGTATTTGCTAGCGTTTTCTCAAAGGAAACTGCCGGAAAGAGAGCAGAGAACAGCACGATTCAACAGGAAAAAGGTGGCGATATTTCGGGACCCATTTTCTTTTAAATCTCAGCCAATAACGTGTATTTACGAAAGCAGGAAAAATATCTAGCCTCACCTCTTTTTCACCGAGAATACTGATGAACTCAAAGAAGAAGGTAGCGTAGTATCCAGAGTGGAAGCCATGCCAGATGGCAAGGAAGAACAGCACGCCGAGCTGAGAGAGGATTTTATTGTTCAAGAATTTCAGTCGTTTGTAAATGTACCTGCAAACAAAATAAGTTACTCCCAATCTGTTACAAATAAAATGCATTTACAAGCGTTGAGTTTCCTAAAAAAGCTTTAGACTTAGGTCCAGACTAGACGGTAACTTACTGAAAACTGTTCGCGAAATTCGTTTCACGTAATTTTCGTTATTTTGGGAGGGAAATCTTAAATGGGGTTACTCCTGTTCTTTGGTACTTGGTTCTTGGTTAAAAATATACTTCTAGGGCGACAACTTCTAGTTACATTACTGGGGCAGGAAATCACTCTACCACGATTGGGATTACAAATTTAGTTACATAATCTGCAATTGAAAGGAAATGTTGAATTTAAAGTTTGGGACAATTTTTCATGCAATTTAGTAATTTGATAATAGAAGATAATTTTTTGCCAACTGCCCTACTCCATCTGTCCAGAACTGTTTTTTTATTCCTTGAGATTTAAAACCTTAAAATACTTACTGAGCCACCCAGTGATTGGTGTTAATATTGAAGGAGTCGATGTAGTGATTCATTCTCGTTGCTGATTCAAACACGGATATTTTCACGTTGGAGCACCCGTCCCACTTATCTACGCCAGCTTCGTCCTTTCCATTGTAAGTCAGACCTGTTAAAAAAAAGTAGAAATCAAAACGTAAAGTTACATTTAACTGACACTCACTCGATTTAAATACCAGTATACGCACAGTCAAATAGTTTCGGACGTCAGAAAAGAGGATTGTATTTCAGAACAACAAAAGTATCTAGTAGTTGTGCCATTCGCGTTTTAAGCCTCAAAAAGACCAAAAAGTAGCACCTACCCGAAACAATGCAAGCGCCTTCCGTAATAAGCCAGCAGCAAATGTATTTGTAAAGGGCGATTCGACCCCACAGCCCCAGCAACACGAAACGTTTCCATAACGCAGCGTTGGTAAACTCTGATGACAAGATGTAGTCATCGCTGACGTATGCGGAGCCCAGGAGGTAGATGGTCAGGTACAAAGCGCCAAGCAGGCCACGCAGGAACCCCGCTCTCACCGAATCTGGCAGCTGGCTACTCTCCTATGGTATAAGAATTAAACCACATGTTATTTTCAAAATATCATCAGCTGCCGCTCAACTTTACGGTATTTCAAATAATCGGAAAAATGATTGGTCAGAATTTGGTTAATCATTCCTCTTTGACTTGAGACTCAAATACAGACACTGGTGATAAGGTATAATCAACAGCAGTAACTTGCACTACACTTGAGCTGATGCAAAAGATAACAGACGTTTGCAGCAACGCTTAAATCTCACTATTTTGGGACCGTGGAGATATTTATGTTTAGCTTTCTGATCAATTAAAAAATTTAATTAAGAAGCATCCCAATACAAGGTCCTAGACCTCAAGGGGAGCAAAATATTTGTAAAATTAACTGTGTAAATATAATAAAAATACTACTACTACTACTACTACTACTACAATGACAAATAAAAAATTGTTTGCCTTCATTTTTTGGCCACAAGTGTCACTTTGCTAAAAGACATTTTGCATGCCACGAAGCATATCAGTTGAATGGTGAAGTGTTCAGACCACTCGGTTGACGTAACAGAGTAACATACCTTTCCTCTTAGTGTGAGATTGACGAACTGACGGTAGCGTGTGATAGGAAGTTGAGGGCCAACCAAGAAGCTCGCAGGGAACAAACTGTGAGCAAACACCTCCAGCAGCCCCGGCGTGTCTCGGATTGCCACCTTCTTGTTCTCCGATGACAGCTTCTCCTGTAAGCATAAGTATTCAAATTATAGCTAAAACCAGGTCAAGGTATTTTTTTCAAACATTACTCACTAGAAAAAATTGCAACATACTAAACAAGAAATGCATTGTGTTGCGACTCGATACTTTTAAAGCCCACTTCTTTACGCCGGCATTTTAACTGTTGGCAGTGTTGGCCGACTGTTTATTGATACTATGGTATCATGTTACCTCAGGCTCCTGGCCGTCAGACATGTTGAAGGCCAGCCCAATAAGCCTGAGCGCTAGAACACATTGTGGCATGGTCCACTTGATGTCGTAGTCACTAGTCGCCGTCACCCAGTAACCAATGAGGAGGTGGGCCATATTGTATGTAAAGACCAATGCTAGAGACACTGCGCCCCCACCTAGCACAGCCAATATCGCGTACGTTATCGCGATCGCAGCAATGGGGTGCACCATATCCAAACCTGCAACAAAAATAATAAGTAGGTTTACAAATTCACTGGATTCATCACGAGAGTAGTGGGAAATCTAGAAATCAACCAGAATCAGATATAGCACATATTCATGGCACTTTCTACTTAGTGAACTGCACGAAATTAGTGTAAGTAGTCTTTTGAAGGCTAGGGAGGCTGTTCAGTACCTAGGTATATCTTAATCAATCACCACCTGTCGGCAAAACCTAGGTAGATTCCCACTTGCAGTGATAAGACTTAAGATTTTAAAGTAAAGTATAAGAGATCCTTACCAAAATTGAAGCATCCTAAAGCTAAGCCCGTAGTAATGAAATACAAATGTTGTAGCGTCGGTGACTTGCCATAAAAATAATATCTATGGACTAATGATATAGGATAACCTGAAAATTAAAAAAAGTAGCCATTAGTCTAAAAGTGATAACCCTGAACTAATGACTCTGTGAGGCCTAATACAGATCGCGAGTTCAATGATTTTCATCTGGCTCAATGTCTGCCATTTGTGACAACTGTGCTACCAACAAGTAGGTACCGATTGAGTACATTTCGACTAAAATATCAAGGGAAAATGATAAAACTTGGAAACAAAAATTTGAGACTAAGCTTAAAAAAATTGCTTTATCTTACCTGCAAGTATTGAGAGTAAAAGTCTAAGGGCATCTACAGAAGATCCCACGTAATTAGCAATACAGCCCAGCAAGCCAGCGCTCTCCTCCATTTTTGTTGTTACAAAAGTTGTCTGCTAGAAAATCACCTGATTCTCCCGCGCTTTTCTACGATGTTTTCAAAACTTTGAGAAAGTTTTGAAAACTTTTTTCTTTGTTCTGTTTGTCTTCATTTTTGGTAGAAAAATAGTTTTACCCTTTCAGTTATCATATTATCACTGTATAATCTTGTCTAGACTGTAGAGTCTTGTCTGGATGACCTGAGCTAATGTAATTTAACGGATCCGGCGCGGCACCATCGTCGTCACATAGGAAGCTTTTTTCTGGGGTCTGGGGTCTGAATCAGTGCTTTGCAACGTAAATCTCAACACAGATTTTCTGCACGATAACAGGTAGTACCTACCTACCTACATCATATGTACCTATGCATAGCCGTATCCACGGGGGGGGGGGGGGGGGGGTTTAGGGGGTTAAACCCCCCCCCCATGAGCGGAAAATTAACATGGTAATACCAACGTGAAGCAAAAAAAATATAGGCTAAACCCCCCCCCCCTCGACACTAAAACCCCCCCCATGACCGCTTTCTGGATACGGGCCTGCCTATGGGTAAGTAAAAACTTTCTCTCTATCTAAGTATAACCATGAAAGTGCTCGCAGATAAAGCTAACAAATGAACAAGGCAGTGCAAAGATTCTAAGAGAATCAATGAGAATAGGAAACTATACCCTATTCACAGAAAGAAGAGGAAATCGGACATTGTAAGGCATGAATCATGATTTAATAAGGAATCTAACAGGTAAGATACCTACTTATCAAAACATCTAAGGGTGCGTCCCACCATGCCCAGTTAAAATTAAACTGGAGAGTTACCATGTTAAATTTAATTTAAAAGTTAAATTTAACATGGTAAATAAATCTCCAGTTTAATTTTAACTGGGCATGGTGGGACGCACCCTTAATGTATAGGTACAACTGGTACAAATTCAAAGTCTTCAGAAGAGAAGTACCTATACATAGCAAGATCTCAGCGATCCCGATAAGAAGCGATAACAGCTGCTGTCAGCAGGGCTATCCTTTCATCAGTTAAACCCTTTCAGCACTTATAAAACGAGGCAGCAGGGCGCAACGCCCCTATCTGCAGTATCGAACTTATTCTCGATTTCCCGGAAGCTGAATTTATCTTCAATAATACACCAATTTTATTTTATTTCACAAGCTAGTGAACAAATTAAGGATTTAAAAATCCAGGAATAATTAATCAATGTTTGATAGAGCATAGGGGAGCAAGCGAAGGTTGCGTGGGAACAGGAATGAGGGGGTTGGCAGCACCACCGTAGTCAGTGTAGCGTCTTGCCGGGGTCAATACGCGATTTTCCTCCGATTTCCCACATATTTTTGTATGAAAACTTCCTATTTTTAAGAACTTGTAGCCATGTAAGTATCAAAGTGTTTCTGTGTATAAGGTGGCAATAGCTACTGGATGTTGTGCAGTGAAGATTTCGGGTTTTTCAAAGGATATTTTAAAATAACTGAAATTGAAGTGGAAAATTTCCCTTGAGGTTCAAAATGGTTGCCATTTTCTAATTTTTCTTAGCTCCTTTTGAAAACTCCAGCTATAAAACCACTGCTTTGCTTTCATAACTAACTTTTTCTTTATTATCCATTAGTTCACGACTCCTACGCACTGTAACTAAATTTTTCCTTCGACCCCAACAATCTTAAGAAAAGTAGGTCACATCATTGACAGCTCTGTGTATAGGCTTAAGTAATGTCATTACTTACCCACGTTAACTTGATTACAGAGAGTGTTGTATAATGCAGGTGAAACTTAACTTTCAGGGCGTCAGATGGTCCAGGAGGTCCTGGCGGTCCCCCCGGGACTCTACCCCCGCAAGTTGGCCCAGATGGAGAGCCCATCGGGGGGCCGCGGACCCCCCAACAGATTGCAGCCCAGAAACGGTTACAGCAGACTCAGGCGCAAGTTGACGAGGTGAGACACCGGATAAGAACAAGAACAGAATCAAGAAATAAACTTGAGTTGAGCTCTTTGCAGAAGGTCATGGAAAAGTAGGAACGAAGCTATACCTAAAGCATTGGATTGTGAAGCTCCTATATGTCCGGATCGGACCGTCCGACAGGGTTGGGAGTAAAAAAGGCATTGAGAAAATTCAGTGAAAAATGTCTAGGTGGATCATTTTTCTGCCTTTTTTTTAGTTGCCAGATAATGGAAACAGACTGGAAACGTATACCCTCACAGGGAATGCCTCAAAAGAAAATCCTTGAATCAGCCTAAAACCAGTAAACTAGGTACCCAGTTTCTTTTAAACCGGATCCAAAAATAATTATAGAAAATTAATGCGCCGAATTTACTTTTTTCAGGTGGTCGATATCATGAAGACTAACGTAGAAAAAGTTTTGGAAAGAGATCAAAAGCTTTCTGAACTAGATGACCGAGCAGGTGGGTAATTCGATTCATCAAGCCAGTGGTCAAATTCAACTCACTTCCATACAAATTCGAATGTTATGTTAAGAAACTAATGCGGCCGAGGTCAATACCACGCTCTAGCAGCTGTGACTCACCCTTCAGTATTTCAGCTGGGTGAATAATTGTTCTGTAGGAGTCGACCCCCATTAGGGCTGATAAGGGTTCACTCGGTGCTCTTGTTCATAGCCAAATCTTCATGTTCTACATTCAGATAGTTACAAATTCTACGTTTGTATAGAGAGTTAGGTATATAGTTTTCTTTTTGTGAGACACACAGCATAGGAAAGTATATTAAACAGCCGAAGCCGGGGAGTAGGTAGCTATAGCTAGCTAGCCTCAGCCAAAAAAAAACATCAGGAGCCGGAACTTGAATCCAAACAGACAGGATTGTTTGTCAGACATAAAAAGATCCATAATATGTCGCTTGTATCGTGAGTGCTGTCTGGAAAGGAGTCTACCAAGGAGTTTATAAATAATGTTCTAGACGCATTGCAACAGGGGGCTTCGCAGTTCGAGCAGCAGGCTGGCAAACTGAAAAGGAAGTTCTGGCTTCAGAATCTGAAAATGATGATAATAATGGGCGTCATCGTTCTTATCATATTGGCTATCATCGTGGGTAAGTACAATACATTATACAAGAAGCTTTTCTTCAGCCAAATCAGATCTTGGCCTACTACACAGAAGTTTCTTCACTAAGTATGCAGTGCAGTGATTTTAACGTTTTTCTGCTATACAAGTCAAGCGCCTAAAAAGCTCACAAAAACAATAAACGAGGCTGCTTAGTCAAACCTCGTATTATTTAAACATAAGCAATAAGTCATACTCAAGAATCAAGAATTACAATATTACAAAGTATAGGCATCTATCAAAGCGACAGTACTTCAACTTACATTAAAACCTTTTGTAAATATCTGTCCGGACGTGTGAATGTTTCAGAGAAACCCTCAACTTAAGAAAAGTAAATAACGGAGGTAATTCTGGTCGAATTACCCTTAAAAATTCACAACCCATATCTCACACTCTGAACACATAAGAAATTTGGGACTTTTTCCACTGGCGCCCACATGGGTTTTTTTTTACGGCTGTGGAGTTATTTTTTCTTTCTTTTTGGTTATTTCCCCCACCAACGCGTAGTTTTCAGTACCAGTCCCAACAAACCCAGCCTAACTGAGCCTGCAGGCGTTCTGTTAAGCATGGTTTTCGAGAAACCCCCATTCCCCCGACCTGAACCATAACTAGTCGCATTCCTTCAGTAATATCTTCCTAACTTTTCCTTTCTTTCTCTGTTCCCCTTTCCCCCCTTCCCACTGTCTCGCTAGCCTCATGATCTTGAGGGTGCTGAGTCGAGAAAAGTGGTTGCTAGAAATTGTCCGTTCGTTGCAACATTTGACCGACGTCAGTAAAGTGTGACACGTACGTAGAGCGGCTATTTCTCTCTCTTCTATACTTAGTTGGAATTTTTGTGTGGGTGCGCCAGTTCTATTTTAAACAGACCCTAGAGGTCACATTTTCCGAGAGTGGCACTGATCTCTGTGTGTTTTCTTTTTCTTACAGCAAACTTCATGTAACTTATGCGTACAGTAAAACTAGAGACCCTAAAAGTGAACATTTTTATGAAGAAAATGACTGTAAAAGGTTAGAAAAACCGTAGAGTTTGTTTACCTCAATGTGCCTTTAGATACAAAACGGTGATTCGCTGACTAGATCGGCAATGACTCAAAAAGAAAATGTTGATTGTTTGTTTCATTTTACATTTCATAATTTTATCCGTTGATTTTATCAAAATATCTCATTTTTGCAATTAAGCTGTGTCGAAGAATATAGAGAATTCGTTAGCTCTATTTTTCACCTAAAATCATTCAGTTGCCTGCCTGTTATTTAAAATCCGTTTTCTTACTGTTCAAATAATTTTCGTTGAGCTCTTGCTCAAGGCTTTCTCAAGGCTTTATAACTGAATTAATGTATTCAAACCAAACAACTATTCCAACTTTTCCATCTTTCCTAATTTCATTCTTCAATTTCATGTTTATTTTTTTTGTTTATCTACTCTTACCGACTGGAAGAAGCCATTGCCTTTCTAACAGAGGGTCCATTCTTCTAGAGTCAATGTTAAACTTTCCACTACCTATCAAATGATTTCTCTGGTAGTTTTTATCTGTGTGCGTTACCTCTCTACCCACGACTCCATTGCTTCGAAGTGGCGGTTTTTCAATATTTGAAGAAAAAGTGTACAGAACACATGGGTGTCGCATGAATACATATCACCGAATAATGTTGCGATGTAGAAAGTTCGTACAACGTTAACACCTACCTACATCACCGGAAACTAATTTTCTTCATAAAAATAAATAACGCAGAGGTACAAAAATACTGAGAATATTTCGCTAGTAGTTAGCTAGGCTGTACAGTTTATGTAGACAGAGTTTAACGACAATAACCGAAAAATAACGAAGACACATTTTAGGCAGGCTTATCGTCCACTTTCCGAAGTAATTTCTCCCTACCCCGAAGCTTTATTTTTTATTTATTTTTTTCTTTTTCTATCCTATCTATAGGTGTGTTCTCTGCAAGTGTAGTGGGTGTCCCTGCCTGCCGTAAGTAATACATTGACTGTCGCTCCTCAGGACAATGACTCATACTTTCCGCTCGGTTTTCAGTGAAATTCATGCCCGAAAATCAGGCGCAGCCTCCTCCGCAGATCATGTACCAGCCGCCTCCCCAGATCCCCATCGCTGCTCCTGTCGAACCAGGAAAAGGGGCCTAAGTCACTGTAGGAAACTCCTCTATACTGTCTTTCCGATTGTTGAATACCGTGGGAAATTTATTATAGATGTACGATTTTTTGATGAGAGAAAGCAATCGGGAAGATTATTCGTATAGGAAACGAATTTTTTTTGACTCTGTAACAATATTAAGGAATTCGACTATGTAAGCAGGGAGCTTACTTTAAGGGGTTGTTACATTTTATTGGATTCCACAGTCATGAAGCAAAGTTCGAGTCTTGGAATCCAGTAACTGAACACTTCTTTTAATTAACTACAATAGACTACAATGTAGAGGTGAGTGAATGAAAAATGTACGGAATATAGTTTATTTGGCAAGAACCTATAGCTCTAGCCAGACGCTTTCTACCAAAATAATGTAGAAGTCACCTTTAGGCTAAGTAAAACTACCTACGGCTTCGTAGTGACATTACCTTCTTGTCCTACAATTATTAGAAGGAAAGAGGGTGTTTCAATTTAGAACTCTGCATATATACATCATGTTGAGGACGGGACGAAAAGTAAATTTTCAAATTTTGGATTGCTGCCCTAAGAAAAGGGATAAAAAACAAAATCAGAGAGCGAAATCAATAAAAAAATATTCGCTATGCAGAAGCATACCTACCAGCCTAAACTCAACTCACCTACCAACCATATATTATTTGAGAATAATATTGTATGACAAGTAGTAATGAGTAATGCTGAAGGTTTACGGTAGTGTCAGAGGTACCCCTAAAAACTGCTTACAAAAACAGTTTATAGATAAGTATATTACCAGCTGACTGTAGTAATAAAACAATTAACGTATCAAACGACGAGAAAGGGAGGAAACGGAAGAGAAAAATGTAAAACTGTACCTCTAGAGTCTAGAAATAGATATGTTAGCCTGTAATAAAATAATATATGTATATTGATTATTGCATCATAAATAATTTAGAAACAGCATGTGTGTAAAACAACGATTTTCTTGACATAATAATAGAAGTCAGAAGAAATATTAAGAGCGCCCTAATAGTTTGGTGCCCAATTTTGCCCTGAGACCTATTGTTTGCGAAACCCTCGCTGCCTGTATACCTACTAACCAAAACTACGTAAAAAAGATGTTTTTAAGTTTTTGAATTACTATAATCAATCGAGTTTTACTACACATATAGCATCAGAAAGGACACCTATTAATTATGTGAATGTACAGTAGCATACCAAAGATTTTTGTCGTGCATGAATTAATTTAGTGAAAACACACCAAAGATGATTTCTTTGTGAGAAATCTATTGAAGAGTTTTATGCGCAGTTATTCATTTAAATTGAGTGCTATAGTTAAATGAAAAACTCTGTTAGATCAACCACTATGCTCTCTAGCTTGAATGTGCCTCAGTATAGGCTAACTTTCACGTCATTTCCTTCACCTTAACCTTTTTTCTTAATGTACATTATTTCTTATCTGTGTCTTGAAATTTCCAGAAAATAAATATACAACGTAATGGCAACTAATTTTAAATTAATAGTTTGGAAGTTCCATAAAAAGAGTGAACATTTGTTGAAACTAGATAATTATATCGAGACCCCCGCTATATAGCTCCATGGCTTCTGTGTATTCAACTTATGTCAATCAGATGATTCAGGTCAGCCCCTGTACATAATATATAAACGTGTAGGTGTTTTCCTGCACAAGAAGGAGAAGAAGAAGCAGAAGAATAAAAAGTACCAAAAGTATGCCTGCCACACTGCAGTGAGATCAACAATGATTGTTAAAATATCAATAAAAACAGCAGATTTGTCATCTTAAAGTACACCTGTGGCAGTGTCTGGTATGAAAAGGAAATATTTGAAATGAGGCTTATTTTCACCTTCGCCTGGTTGTACCCTTTTGCTTCCTTTCATGGATCGCCTATGTTTTGTTGAAATATGATGTAGAAAGTTGTGCGGGGTATGAAAATATAACTATGTTACCTGTCTTGATTTCGTTCATGTTCCTTTTAAAAGGTATCATCTGCTCGGATCTACGGTATAACTATAAAATTACGTATAGTTGGTGGAACGAATTAATGGCCATTTGAAGGGAGAAAATTCGAGAAAATCTCCCCCTCCAGGCACCAGCTCCCCTTCGTGTTGCCGTGGACAGTGCAGAAGATGCTGTTAGCTTAGCTGAGGGTTGGGGGGGACAAGCCCAGCAACTAGACCGTTTTCAAGAACTATCCATTGTGCTCAGCTGGCAGCACTACCAAATACCAGCTCCCCAGCCATCGAGTAAACGATGGGGACCTACAGTTTTAGGTGGGTTCCGAACCACCACAGCCTCGATATACATTTCACTTGACATGCTGAACATATCAGAGGTGAATGCCGAGCAGAAAAACTTTTTGGTAGGATCGGGATCGAACCGGTGTGATCCGGCTCTCACTGCTCCTCAAAAGTCGACCATTTAGTCCACTCGGCTATCGAGGCCGTTGCAGAAGATGCTGACTATAACACTGCGCTTCAGTTTGATGCTGAGGTGCCTAGAGTGGTGGTAACCTGCTGGTGGCCATTAATTCGTTCCACCTGCAATACGTAACGCAGCCTCCTACAGTGGCCGGCAACAGCAGAGAATGGCAGAAACTTCTTCACTAGTACGAGCTTTTTTGTATGATTTATACAGGTACAACCTCAGCATCTCTACCATTCATTAAGTGTAACCGGGTGATACGTGCAGGTACTGCGGTATAGTAGAGTTCTGTGACCATGGCGGCTCCGGCATCGGCGGGATCCTCCCCTTCCAACAAGGGTATACCGAGGCCATGTTCGGCTACTGAAATATTTTATCTACTCTCTAACTCGTCCTGAATGGTAGGAGGGTAATTTGCTGACCCAGACCAATAGGATTTAAGACCAGAAACCTATTACAACGGTTTGAGGGAGCGGCACAAGTAGGTATAGGATATATCCGAGGGAGTAACCACTCCAGAGATTCCCTGAGATTCCATAAAGATTTCCAAAGATTCCCAATGATATTCATAGAAAGATGAACCCCGAAGGGGTAACCATTCCAAAAAAGTTCCGAGATTCCCTGAGATTTCATAAAGATTTCCAATGATTCCCAACGAGATTCCCAACGAGATTCCTGGAATTGTCAACCCCTCGGATATAATATCAGCCAGTCCACCTACTCATTGAACAGACAACTGGCCGGTGGACAACTTTCCTATACGGAAAGCTCGTCGACTGGATAATGCGTCGGAAGAAAAAATCGTAAATAAATGCGCCAAATTTCTTTCTCCTCTAATTTTCTCTATGTTGCGAAAATTCTCCTTCACAAAATTTCTAATATCCACTAGTGTACTGACTCGTTACAGGAAAAAATAGCTGAATTGAGATGAGTTTGCAGATTTTCTTCACCCTCCCGTTTCTTCGTTGAACGAAGAACAAAAGAGTTCCTGTAGGATCTTTTCACTAATCTAGGAAGACATGGGTATGATGACAAATAAACGTCCTGAACGCATGCTGAATCAGAAAAAGCATTCCAAAACATAAAAGCTTTGAGAAGCGTGGGTGCTAAATCCGCAATGTCTGCAGTGCATTTCACCCGGAAATCCGAATACATTACTACAAAGGACATGAGGAAGGGCCAACGGGCCAACGAGAAATCAAACTTGTAGGAGTCCCAAAAGACGCCCACAATCTCGACCGAATGTAGTAGAAAGTATAGAACTTTATTTATGAGGCTGACAAAGGAGTTTTAGTTCGGGAGAAGAAGCGTCAGAGTGGGAAAACAAAACATAGCCGGGATGGCGCCAAAACTCCACGTCTTTCACCTCCCAATTCCAAAACCAAGTTAATCCTATGTTTTTGTTTCCTAATGTCGGCCCCAATATACGGATTCATTCATAGAAGACAAGAAGCAGGAAGTGAAGGATCCATCATATTATCCTGTAATGGACGCTAACGGATTTTGACTAGGGGCGGAACTCATTCTAACTTTCTAAACATTAATGTGAATGTTCCACCAAATAATGGAAGATAAAAAATGAGCTTCACTTGAACAGAAGTAGACAATCTCTTTTGGAAAACCAAGATGTATATAGATTAATAGATTCAGAAGCTTTTCACAACCAGAAGTTGGCTAGGAACGAAATCTCTAAAAGGGGGGAGTGAAATGACTGAAAGGATATAGGCATCGAACGGATGAGAACATAGGCACTTCGCATACCTATAGTTTTGCAAAGTGCTGGGAGGGGGGGGGGGGAGGGGGGGCCCTTCCCAAATGCTTATAGGTTACGCGTCTTGCAAAGAAGCAAAGGACCAACATCGGGGTCATCCTTACTTAAGAATTTTCCTAAGCCGATGTAGAAATCTATAGTAAAATGTTATACCTACCAACTGCATGATAAACAATTCCTTCTATGGGTGCGTCCCACCATACTCGGTTAACGTTAAACTCCAGTCAAATTCCAATTACTGCACGGTAAAAATCGAATTTAGCTGTTAACCGACTGTGGTGGGACGCAGTCTAAGTATTTTTAAAAGCAAATTATGAGACAGTCGGCATTTCTTCACCTTAACGACCTACCATAAAAACGATCTGGAGTTAGAAGGTTTTAGTAAAACCGTATCGCTCTCCAGAACCCCAAATGCACAGCAATGATGATAAAAACCCCCTCAAACTAAGGGTTTTAATGCTTAGCAAACTGTTAGACTGTAATTTAGAAAGTGATGTTGCTTTCGAGAAATCTTCATTACACTGGTGGCGGTGTGGCAAGCTAACCGTAAGCGCTTGAAACGAAGATAGGGCTGCCTCCTCTACGGTCACCAACGAAACAACTTTCCCAACTTTGTTGCAAATGTTAGGAAAATCCCAGGCTGACCCTTTTTAAGTTTTCTTATTTTGGGGAACGAACTAACCTCATTTTCGTAATGGCGGGCAGCCACAATTCTACCTGAGTCTTCCGAGATATACGTGAGTGAGGCTTAAGCCGCTTAAGAATAACACAAACAAAAATTTTGTCGCGACAAATCTACCTCTCGCTTGCCCTATATTGGCTGATTCAACGACAACAAAGTTTATCTCATGTCTGCAGTCAAGCCACAACTTTTATGAAAACTGCAGCAGTTACTTTTGCAAAGCAATATCAATTGGATTTACAAAAGTCAGTGAGGTGTGCTGAGATAACAAGATAGAAGTTGGAAAGGACTTCTCCCTAACCAGATCTCGCCATAACTCTTAAAATGTGAGAGGTCAGGGTAAAAAAGAGTCAAATCCAACTAGAGAGCCGGCTTCAATATTCCCTTCCCTTCCACATCTCCACTCTTCTCATTTGACTAATGGATAAATTAATCCGCTCATTTAAATTTAACGGGTGGTAAGGCAACCACGTGAGAAATCTTACTCGGTGAGAGAGAAGTATTTTCTTGATTTTTCGAGGTGAAAAAAGGAAGAAAATTTTTAATATCAAAAGATGAGATAACCTTCTCCTCACCTGAGGGAGAAGGAATGGCTTTATGTGACGTTAAGTGTAGGTCAGAAAATTCCTGGGGGGGGGGGGGGGGGGAGAGACCCACCCTTGCTACGCCTATGGATGAGACTCCCTTTCACATCTGATATCTGATGAAGTTCTAACTATACACCTCTAAAGAGTGAGCATTAGGGAGCTGTTTCCGACGTCAGTGTATCTATCAACAAGGTCATAAATAATCATGATCTGTGGAGGCCAAAGTAAAATTCGGTAAAATTACATCAACCAGTTCATGACGTAAAAAGAAAAATGGATTTCGCAAGGGAACGTGTACACCGACTTTTCAGCTACATAATCACAGTTTTCGCAGGCGAAGTGTTCGCCAGTCAGTGCACCATCACGTGTACACCGACTTTAAAATTACATAATCACAGTTTTCGCAGGCGAAGTGTTAGCCAGTCGGTGCACCGCCTCCTGTACACCGACTTTTAAATTACATAATCACGTTTTCGCAGGGGTACTAATTATGTGTACACTCACAGTTTAATTATTAGAAGCTAGGCAGAGTAGAGAGGCAGAAAGATCTTGACCAGTATATTATGTAAAATTGTGCAAAATAACTTCAGATATTTACAAGCTGCATTAAATAACGCAAGATCGTCGGTCAGGAGTTTAATAATTAGTCCGAGGGATTAACCACTCGGTGGGACTCTCGTTGGGAATCATTGGAAATCTTTATGAAATCTCTGGGAATCTTGGAATTTTTGGAGTGGTTACCCCTTCGGGGTTCATCTTTCTATGAATATCGTTTGGAATCTTTGGAAATCTTTGATATCGGAATCTCAGTGGAATCTCAAGGAATCTCTGGAGTGGTTACCCCCTCGAATTAGTCAATTCGAACCACGTAGAGAAACCAATTTCCTATATCCTGTTACCAAAGGAAAAATGGGCTTGAAACAACGAAAAATACAGTAGATGAATACTAATGGTTTCTTTCAATGAATCAGAAAAGAAATATCTAGTCCACGTAACAAATGAAAAGTCGGAAGAGTGAGTGAGTCCAGTGAGTTCCGGTTTGTAAACAAAACAAATGAACAAACTAATGGACAATGAATAATTAAATTTTGCGAATTGCGAATGCAAATCAATTCAATTTCACATTCAGTGACCTACTTATTTTTCAGGGTTTCAACTATTTTACCCCTCTGCTTTTACAGTGAAGCTAAACCATTATGTACCTAGCCAGGTACCACCTCAATAATAAAACAGAAACATTCACAATGTACCCATATGGGTACATTACAGTGTCTACAAACAATATTGTGAGTCACTTCAAAAAATAACTGCACCAGTTTCAATGAAATTTCACAAGTGGAAACATTCCTGTTTCCGAACCTTACACGCTTTGCATCCACAGCAGATTTTAGGGCTGGAGGGTAAGACAGGAAGCATGGCAGACGGGGAGGAAAAATTGAAGCCGGATAGCCAAACAAACTCTGCAAATATCTTATACGATAGGAAGGGAAGTATCAAAATTGGGAAAATCAGACACATACTTCAAACTGTATTTGATATGCGATATTACCCAACAGATATTTCGTATAGAAGCGATCAAGGGGAGGGGGGAACCCAAACCCAAACAGACAGACAATTCAAAAATTATCCACTGGCTGCACCTATACAGTCAAATGAATACAGTACTATCACCTGCTACTATTTCTGGACACTAGATCTTATCTAGGTCACACCCGGACATGGGTATATAACTGAAATTAAAATTCAGCAATCAGGAAACAACATCGCACTCAAACAAAATAAACAAATCGAAACAAATCCAATGAATGGGAAAACGGGAAAATCCAAACTCAAAAGTGAAACTTTGCAAGAAACAAGGGCACATCCATGGGATGGAAATAACCAATTGAGGCGCCGTCTTGTCTGCGATTTGTATGGTCTGCTTCCAAAACCATATCGCATTTAATCCCTTTTTGCATGAGAAACATGTGACGTCACTTGTAAGGTCCATCAGGAAAGCTGGCGCCAAGATTCGCCCCCTTTAGTACATCCGGTGCAATTCAGGACAGGAGCGACCCTGACACAGTCAATGCTAGTTTATCAGTTTGTCGGTCATACTTCCGATACGGCAATTTCTGTTCCCTGTCACCCAGCAACTCACGCTTTACACCCGTTTCTGCCATACGAGTTTAAGGTTGTACTTTTGTTGCTGACGCGTTTCTACCCCCCATATGATTCACATGCAGTGCTAGCGATGAATTATTCATTTTGATTTTTTCCAACAAGCGTTGGAAAGACTTCAAAGTACTAATGCGCATTCCCAAATTTCTCAACTATTTTGCTAGTTCTCTCAATGCATGATTCAGTTTTAAGTGGCAAAGATCTCGAAATCAACCTGAAAACTGGGGAGCCTGAGTCAGATTTTAGATAATCGTCTATACAACGCTCTCGAGGTTGAAATCAAATCTGAAGAAAGTTTAAAACAACATTTAAAAATTGCTGAAAGCGTATTTATTTGAAAATGTTTTTTATAGTTTCGATGAAATTCTGAACATGTAATATTTACGGAATTTCAGGTGTAATTTAATTTGGCTACACCTTTCTTGAGGAGGAACAAGCTCAACAAAACGTAAAAAACCGAGAAAAAAACCTACTAGAGGCAAACACACGACATTTGAAGCACCCGTACTAACATTTTCAACTACATACAGTATAACCAATTTTACCTTGCCGAGGGTAGGAGATTGTACATTACTAAGAGTGCATCCCACCATGCCCAGTTAGCCCAGTTAAGAGAAAACTGGAGATTTTCTCGGAAATTTAATATGGTAAACATGAGAAAAAATCTCCAGTTTTCTCTTAACTGGGCATGGTGGGACGCACCCTAACAATGTGGATGTGGATTATATAACAAGGTAGATAATAATAACTAGAAAACTGATAACAACGTATCCAATATACATAGAACACGAGCCACGACCTCATTAAAAATATACTGGCTATGAAAATTTTATTTTTCCATCCAGTCTTGTTATCTCATCACTGGAAACTGCGTCCCCGCCATGTCGCTCAAACAAATCCCGGAGGAATAGAATCGGTTATCAAATTATATCATGAATGGCGTATACCTGTACCTCGAAACTACATATTGTTCTCCGTCATTGAGTGGGTGTCCTTCAGTAATTTTCCTGACAAGATTGTAAAGGGGGATTTATCCAGACAAAGGGAAACCCGCAGGTTTTCTATAGAGAAATTACTTATGAAAGAACTAAACCTTTTCGACTTTGCTCAATGACTGATATTTTTCAAAAAAATAGAGCTTTCTTGCGGTTTTCAATAGTCACTCTCTCACAGAAATAAGATATCACACATTACATCGTATACTAAATTTACAAAAATTGAAACCTTTGGAGAAACGTCATGCATGGAAACCAAATAGCTTAATTTAGGATTATAGAAGACACTGTTACATTTAAAAATGAATTTACAGAATAAAAGTAGAAAAAGCTAAGCTATAATTTATAAAGCTACCAGGAGGTGTATTCTCTTTCTCGAACGCCAGCAAACCCACTCAACTAACACCTTCAAAATTTATTGTAAGAAGATAAGGCACGCCATGATGCAATATACGGGGAACAGTTCTTCTTACAATAAATTTTGAAGGTGTTAGTTGGGTGGGTTTGCTGGCGTTCGTGAAAGGGAATACACCTCCAGAAGGTTTTCAAAAACAGCGTCGGCCCTATTTTCCAATGTGAAAAAACGGAAAACAGCAGTGTCACCAGGGAGTGCTATGTACCTACCTAACCTATTCGTATATTTTGAAATAAATTGAACCAAATTTGTTTGTCCATAAATGCCCTCATTATGATTTTAATTATAATAGAAGCAATCCCAGTGAGAATAGATTGGTCAAAAGTTCTTGAAGAAAGACTCTCCGTCAGACAAACTTTTCCGTTATTTTTCATAGCCGTTGTATAAAAGAATCATATTAAGTTTGATGATAATGGTCAGAACAGAAGTAACTACGAAAAAGCATAAACAAACACAAAACTTGAAGCTCTAATGTTCGCTATTCGGTGCTGAAAGAATAGGAAGCTTCAACTTTCATAAAAGTTAATAGCAGAAATACATTTATTTATTTATCTGTAATAGAAAGAAACTAAGGGAGCTGTGTGTGAGAGAGAGGGGTGGGAGCAGGGAGCAACCACGCTTATAAAAGTCTTCGTCAGTCCTCCGCACGAGCCAGTCCTAGCAATACCCCCGTCATATCCACAGGTATGTACCAATCCAAATGTTTTCTCACTAGTTTAAGTCAGAGAAGTTCCAAGTAGATGCAATAAGCTGAAATATATATATTTTTTTAAATTTCATTTTGAGAGTTTCAAAATATGACATGACTTTTCCTTTCAGCAGTGAAATATTGTCCAAATGTGTTTATTTGTCAGCACTACAGACCTAATTTAAAATATTCCTGAGATGATGTGGTTGCTGTCTGTCTTCCCGGGCACGAATGCTTACGTAGGTAGGCGTATATCTATACTGGTACTTAGGAAGGTATGGAATGGGTAGGGTCAGAGCCGGAAAAATTCTCCAGGTTCCGGTCAAAAGGACCTGGGGTGGGCCCCTTGCTCTCTGGGCTGGACTCATCCCGGCCCTTTACGTAAAAAATGTTCGAAATTTTATTTTTCAAGTTTTCCAATTTTCCTATCCGAGGTGTTATGGAAAGATTTACAAATACAAACTTATAACTGAGAAATATCATACTTGACGTTGGTACCACGGGATAGTTTCATATTTAAGCCTATCACAGTAGGTAGGTATTTCTAAACTGTACGCCGCCGTTGGGTAGGTAGGTACCTATATTATGCAAACAAAATTTTTTTTAAACCTGCAGGGTAACCGATATCTCTGGTTTTTTAATGGCACTTTTCTCTTGATACTATTGGATTTTGAAATATAGGAGTAATAGGGAGGTGTATAAGTTAGGCAAAAGATGATATCAGTTGGCGAAATCCTGCTTTTAAACAACTACTCAAAACAAAGATTGGTTAGCATGAACTTGAAGGCAAATGTAGAATTAAGAAGGTTGGAAAGTCGAAATACTCTCATTATCAAAGCAGAAAATTGTTAAATTTGATCAGGGACGAACAGCCACACATTTTTTTATTTTTGCTGTGGAAGTGTACGAGAGAGCAAAAGAGTGGTTTCCCTATCCGATGACTTCTTTACACTCTACCTATAATGCTGGTGAAGCTAGAGAAAATACTTCAAAAATTCGACTTTGGTTTGGTTTTCTACATGAAAAATAAATAACCCTTCGGCGACCTGCTTTCATTCTTGAAAACGAAATAAAAAGGAGTGGGAAGTGGGCACTTGGTTGGCTCCTTCCCAGCGATTTTTTCAGCTGGAAAAGCAACGTCTCTCTTGTAATCGTGTTTTTAAACTTTTATCCCGTTTCAACTCGGTGATTACTTGAGATGATGGAAAAAGTTTTTTAAGTTAATGGAGGTTCGATTTCAAATTCCGATGAAGCTTATTTAACTCTCCAAAAATCTACAACCCATCTATCTAAAATAAAGACAAAACTTTCCCGTATCTAAATATACCCTGAGCTTTAAAACTTCAAATTGAGTTTCTTTTCCTTAAAGAGAAGATACTTAACTATTCCTTAGCGACGAGTTCTACTTAAAAAAATATACTTGTGTCACACAAGTTTGATGCAATTTTTAACAACAATGAAGTAAAGAAGTGCCACCATTGATGGCTCTGAACAGCGCTACTGTCTATGGCTAGAAGAGGTGGTGAAAAAGGCGAGCCGTATCTACAAGGAAACCCTATTGGAAAAAGATTTCAACCATAATACCATGAAATAACTTCTTAAATTGTTGGCCTTTTACTTCTGATGGGTTCAGTGCAATCTGATTAACTGATCAAGTGGCAAAAAAAATGTGGGTGTATTTACCCGATCTAGAAGTCAAGAAACAACCTACACTAAAGCCAGCGAAATAATTTCAGATTTAACAATCAAATTTTCTGTAAACAAAGGCCGAATAACCAAGTTTGAGTTTCATAAGTTTTCTCCCATGAGACCTCAAGAAGTTCAACGTCGGTTCAAACTTCAAACACAACGACCGACTTCCTTCCGAAGTTATTTATTCACAATTTTAGGTACCCAGAGATGGAGAGGCGCGTGCTGGTACTTCTAGCAGTGTTAGCAGCAGTTACCTGCGTCTCCTCCAGGTGGCTACCAACCAGAAGTCAGGAGGACAGACTGGACAAACTCAGGGAGATGTTGAAAGACGTAAGTTTTATTTGCTGGAGTATAGGGCTATGGAGCTAGACCAGTCAAACATGAACACTAGCAGGGTGGTTAATGTGGTAGAGTTGGTGTCTGCAAAGTCTTCTCCATATTTGCCGAACCTGATATTAAATCAATATCAGCCGAGTAAGGCTGAATTTCACCACCTCACGATAGTGCCTTTTATCGTTCGAATGGCTATCGATTCGAAAAAGCGGACATCCTCTCGTTAGGTTTTATTGTGTCAATAGAATTCGCCTGCTTTGTTTACGTCAAATTTATTTCAACAATTTCAATCTAAAAGTGGAAATATACGTAAAAAAACCCCTATTTTTCGGAGAAAGAAGTTAAAATGTTGATTAGACTACACCAAATGAGTCGCAGGTATGAAAATTATCGTTTTCGCTAACGCACGGAAAATCCACTCGAAAGCTAACGAAACGGTAACGGTTCATGGTGAAAGCCGTTAAAATGTTTTACCGATACGATAGCGCTATCTTGTACACGATAGTCTTCACGTTAAAGTGGTGAAATCCAGCCTAAGCAGAATAACTGAGGCGACTAAATTTCCGTACGAACTTCGCAACCTTGTGCTACAAGAAAATTATGAGTAGGTATAGCAAAACGCTTCAGAGTGCTGAGTAAAGCACACTATTCCAAAATTGAGTAACAATGGGGTGGGTCTCGGGAGACCATGAGCCGGAAACTCCAGAGACCCAAATGTAATCACGCTCTTGTGCATTAGCTCCATTTACTAATGGATCTAATGACGGATTTATTATTTATTACTAATAAAAGCCTCAAGCATGAGCCAGCCATGTTATAATCCTCGGCTTAAACTGGAAGGGGGCTGCATTAATAATGTTGCGTCGGACAACCCCTGCATGATCCCCTGAAGGCTCTTCTGGCCCCAAAAGTCCCTGGCTCATACATTATCATTTCAGCAACTGTAAGATTCATTACAGCAATAAAATACACAATTTAACTAATTATACTTAATTTATTTCCTCACAAATTCGCGAAGGGTTAACCACTCGTTGGGAACCATTGGAAATCTTAATGAAATCTCAGGGAATCTTGGAATTTTTTGGAGTGGTTACCCCTTCGGGGTTCATCTTTCTATGAATATCGTTTGGAATCTTTGGAAATCTTTATGGAATCTCAAGGAATCTCTGGAGTGGTTACCCACTCGCAAATTCGCTACACAAGAATGTGTACCTACTCCCTGTGAGCCCGATAAAAACCTCAAGTCCTTGTTGTGATCTGCAAAATATGGTGTCCTTCCAAAAAGGGTGTTCTTAAATATTTTCACGACGAACCACTGACATTTTGGAATTTTCCAGTTACTCGAGTCGGAGATCGACAAGGCCTACAACGACCGGAGGGCCATATTTAAACGAGAAATAGGCCCATCGCTGACGGAGACGACTGAAAAGGATCGACGATTGACAGCAACAAACTTTGTACAAAGCAATTAGCTACACTCCACCACAATGTGAGAGCTTGCAGCGAGTCATCCCTTGTTGGCACCAGCTAATCGCTGAAAAGCTACTGAAAAACTGAAAAACGATACTCACAAATAATAACTACTTAATTATTGTTGTCAGATGTAATTTCGCAATCTATTTTTCTTTCTTGTAAATTATTAAAACTTTTACTTCCGTTTCTCTTTCGCTACGATTTTTTTTTTTCAATTATGAGCCGGGTATTAATAGAATAAATTGTAATCTTAAAAACTTAATAGGTACTTAATGAGTTGAGTTCATTCATTACCGATCCCAAGGTTAAAAGTCTGAAATGGGTCGGAGGGGGAACAAAAAATGCTTAGGTAGGCATAGTCAGGACATGACAGCAAATTCTACTCATGTGGAAATGTTGTAGATAAAACTGTAGATTCTGTCGAGAAAACATTTCTCACTATGACTAAATATCATATTCATACGGCTCTCATTCTAGTTTACTCTAAGGCTCATTCCCATTATAATCCAAGTTAAAAATTAAACCGTATTTCTATTTCACAGCGATTTAATTGCATTTCAATATTAAAATAGGTACCTACCTAGAATTAGGTGAGCTATACGCCCCTAGTTATAGGTACCTATATACCTACACCCACTTTCTAGATTCTACCAGCAGTTCAGTTTATCTATCCAGCCTAGAAAGATAGTCAAGGTTCCGATATTCACAAGAACTCATCAGAAAAAATGGATAGTAAATCCGACAGTTTCATAACAGTTGGCAACGTGAAGGAAGTTTATCCAATGCTCTGAGGACAGATTTTAATGCGAGAGAGGTCGGAACAATATTTCCGGAGTTGGAAAAACATTTCACTCAAATGTCTCAACACATTTTCCGAATGACGGAACCAAAAATTATTTTCTTTTCTTCGGAAGTTTACTTTAGGTTAAGAAAATAAACATCTAACTTACATGCTTAGACATTTATTGTTGTTTATTACTGTGCAATCAGCTGATAGGTAGCTTTGAACTGAACCAGAATACTTTACCTTACGTATACTCCGTATACAGGTAAAGTAAAAAGGAGATACTACGATCGCTGCGTTAACGGCCACCATCCATTCTCGACGAACTCCGGCAAAACCACTGTGCGAAAGTAAATATTCGACAAAACTAATGTTTACAAATTAGTACAACCGGAGACTGGTAATTGCAATATCGTATTGATTGTGTCTACTCTAAAAGCTAAACATAGTGTGCTATTTGAACGCAAAACGAACGAGTAAAAGTAGGACACTATGTTTAGCTTTTACAGGAGAAAAGTAGAGAAATGCTGTTGAAATTAAAAATAAAAAATAAAAATTGCCAAAATGCAACATGGCTACGGTAAATAGTACAAACATTTATCAAGCTTTTCTACTAAATGTGACGATAAAATCATACATTTTTTAGTCCGAAAATTTTCAAAAAAATATTCCGCATGAGGTAGTGTTGTGTTTTTGCGATCTGTCAAAAAAACATGTGGACTGGTAGTTGACTGTTTAAAATCGCTCCTGTGGGCTTATTACTCCATTTCATGCAAAAATACAACACTACCTCACGACAAAGAGTCTCAGGTTTACATCCCCCTATAAACACTTTCCACTCGCCCTGTATCTTCGGAGTAGGGCTTGAAGTACTTAGCATTGCGAACCAAGTACGTGTAGTCGAAAATAGCGAATGTATATTCAGCCTTAAGAGTCTATGTAACCATATTTAGTGGCAGTGTACAGACTGAAGTAAGCAAGTATAAATTCCCTGGACGTGTACTCGCAATGTAATTATTGCGCCGGAGAGAGGGCTTACCAAGCTAAAACTTAAAATAATATAATTAAAAATAAATGGTCCGGCAAGGGTCGCACTTGACTTTCTCGCAATTTGGATGTTGGTCAACCCCCCGCGCAAGGTAACCTACTAGCCCAGGATTCTAAGAATAGGTAGTCACGAAAGGCTACTATTTTAAAATATTAGGTTGGTCAGAAAATTAGGCCAAACACACCATCGTGATCCCAAAAATATTCCTATTTAAAAGAACGAGACTGTAAAATATAAATAATGGTATAAGATACCTTACTGATGAAGGGGAAGGAAAGAAAGCAGCACACACACATAGAACGAAAACGCACTGACTGCAAAGAACGTCCACCCCCGGAGCGCGAGCGCGGCTGACTGAGGGGAGTGAGGGGTGAGGGGAGTATCGATCGCCCGACTGCGCGGCCCGGGGGAGGTTCGCGCGCTTTCGCCGCGCGCAGTTCTATTATGAATCTTTATTATTTCATCCTTTATGTATACCAGTTGTACCCAACCTTTTTTTATTCGACGTATTTTTTTAAGGTAAATCTTGCGAACCAGAACACACACAAAATTAAAATGTAAATTACCTAATTAATAAAAATGATTAATTAATTAATGCACTGCCAGCATGTTATTAATGGTTACCGTATCACGGACGGCCGGACATTTTTTAAAAACCAATTATTTTGGACTTGGCGGACCTGCAGGATCACGGGAACCCCAAAATCTCAAAATTGAAATTTTGCACGATGACATAACTTTCTCAGCCCATGTAAAGTAGGTAGGTAATAGGTACATACGGGCGAGAAAGTAAAATAAAGGGTCCGACAACAGTCGCACTTACTCGCCTCATATGATTTTTTTTTTTTTTTTTTTAGAATTTTAGAATTTTTTTTGCGGGCGTAATTTTCACTTTATCCAAAATCGGTTGAAAATGACCCACGAGCATCTATCTGAGATCACTCATAGCAAATCTCACGTCTGTCATTTTATTACTGTAGTCCCAAATGCGTTCCGACCATTCGAAAACGTGGTTTCTCATTCTCAACTCATTTTCGACACTTTTTTTGGCAAAAACGGCCGTAATTTTCAAGATAACAAAATTCTGTTCGACAGATGTTTAAGTTACATGGTTCTACACAAATTTACAAAATTTCATAACAATCGGTTAATAAATGTGAATATGGCGCCGAAACGATCGAACTTTGGTCCAGAACGGCCGTAATTTTCAACCAATTCAATTTTAGTTGCAAATGACCTCGAAGCATCTATTTGTCAACACACTTACCAATTTTCAGTGTTATAGATTGAATAGTGTACCGCCGGCGCTTGTCCGACTAACCAAAAACACGATTTTTGAATTATTTTGGCGGTTTTTTGACAATAGCGGCCGCAATTTTTGACCAATCAAAAAATCCTTGAAAATGTGTCTCGGCAGTAATTTTAGACAGGTCCATACCAAATTTCATCAAAATCGGATGAACGGTATAGGCGCTAGAGCACTGCACGGACTGACGGACGGACAGACTTTTTCCAGAAACCACTTTTTTGGACTCAGGGGACCCCCAGGATCATGGGAAACCCAAAATCTCAATTTCGAAATTTTGCACGAAAACAATACTTTCTCGCCATATATGGCTAGCGAGAAAGTAAAAACAGTACCTTAGTGGGACTAGAGGCGCAGACTAGACTGTTAACTGGTGGCAGCTGACGGCCCAGCGAAATAGATGTTCACGCAGAGCAAAAGAAAGCGGCTCCAGCTTTGAGCCATTCGTCTTTGGACCCGTCACAGGTGACTGGCAGATTGAGAATGAGATGCTGCCTTTCTGATGTTCGGTACAGTGGAATCTCAACCGATTCACTACCTTCCACGTTTACCTGAAAATAAAATCACTGAATTAAATAGGGCGATGTACGTTTTGAGGGGTAGCTCACTATCTTATAATGGAATTCCGAACTGCTATGCAAAAACAGCCTAAAAAATTCACAAAGCGGCCATTTCAGTGAAACTCAGCTACAGGTACTTTCGAATCCATAGAAATTCCTACCTACCGTACCTACTCGGTTTTCTCAGTCACAATTAAGTAGTTAGTATTTTTACTTTCATTTAAGGGTCCGCTATACCTGACGGTGCATTTTTTGCCGCCCATAAGATTAACATTGCGAGCGGCGATTCATTTTCAAGGTTTACCCTTGGTTGGAAAGACACAAAATTTTGCCTGTACCTAGCCCTAACAATGTTCTAGGGAGTGTTCGAAGCAGATTTCCCATTTTTTTACTGGTTTTCGAGATACAGCACTTTTCTTGAGGTATGCGATGCTAGCATTTGCAAAACAGTTGCAATAAATGAAACCAGTGAGAAATTGGGAAATCTGCTTCGAACACTCCCTAGAACATTGTTAGGGCTAGGTACAGGCAAAATTTTGTGTCTTTCCAACCAAGGGTAAACCTTGAAAATGAATCGCCGCTCGCAATGTTAATCTTATGGGCAACAAAAAATGCACCGTCAGGTATAGCGGACCCTTAAGCAAAACATAGTGCCCTCCGGTCCGTCATCTGTTTTGTGTACGAAAAGCTCCGAATTTTTTTAAACGAGATAACTAGCAAGAGGAAGTTTTACCGAATATTTTGAGAACCCACATGACAAATTTCGCAAACCTTCAATAACTCAACCCGGTGCGGAGTGGGGGGTCGGAAATTCTATGAGAACTTGTTTGACCGCATAACTCGCTTGAGAAAGTCTTTATCCGAGTATTTTGAATATCCATGCACATGGCATGTTTTGTGAACTTCAAAAAACTAACCCATCTCGGAAATTCGAGTTTTCCCAGATATACCGCTAATGGGGTATTTTTTCCCATAATATGCACTATTACCCCTGAGAAAATGAACGAAATCGTAGGAGCCAATTTTGATAAAAAAATAAAAAACCTGTTTTTTTGAGCTTTTTTGTGGGCAAGAGCCTTTCAATTTTCAACAATGGAAAATCGGAAAAGAGACTATCTGCATATTATTTTTTTACACCTGTGTACCAAATATGAACCAAATTGGCCGGATGGTTTGGGCCCAGGCTCTCCGTACCTACATACATACACACACACATGCATATTATACTTGCACACACAAACACAAACAAGGTGTTAAAAAAGCTTTTTTCAGGATCTGGCACCTCTGCTCGACGCTTTGAAATGAAAAACTCAAAATAAGTTATCCGCGCGATCACAATACTTTACTTTATACTACGTATTTAGAGACAGGTAGGTACATCACCATTTTTCTCTGTTACTTACTTAGTATGTTCATTTACTGGCACAGTCCATACCTTGTTAATGTAAGATAATGTGAGAGGTGGTGCTGTAGCTACGCTGGGCGACAACTCGTTGGTATGGACCAGCCGGGTGCCATCGAACGCACCCCCCTCCACCAGCAGGTTCACTACGTGGCAGCAAACGGGAGGACTGTTACTTTTCTTCTCCCACGTGCATACCAGGGAAAGCTCGTCTAAAGCCACGTCTTTCTTCCTGAAATTAAAAGAAACGAACCTAAAAATAACGATACGTAGAAAAACCAAATCAGTAAATATGTTCTAGTTCCGCGGAGAGAAGGATTGGCTTTTTCCAGAAACCAAATTTTTCAAAAATTGAATTTATGGGCGATCAGGTATAATATTTCCCCGCCACAGGCCACTGCTGAGGTACAAGACAACCGCGAAAACTAAAAATAATGGCACCAGCAGCCGAAAAAAAACAGCAGACAAGAAAGAATGAATAAAACTAGAACCTTACACTGGTGACTGCAACGGCAACTGAAAGGCGAAGATGTAGCAATTTTCCCATCATAAACTTTTTTCAGAAAAGAAACTTTCCAGACATGGAGTAAACTCTGACTTTATGAAACAATAGTCATGACCCCGCTCAAATTCTAGAGAGAGGAGCACCCACGCCACCCGAGGTAACAATATCCTCAGATTCCTTAAAAGCGAATAGATTTTCGCCTGAAAGACCTTCAGTTTGGATCAACTTCTCCCTTAAACTCAAAATGGGTGTTAAGTAATGCAGGAGCTTCATAAAAGGATAGCGAACGGGGAAATATTCTCATCACAGACCATGAACCAACAAACGACAAGAAGAAGATCGCGTTTGAGGAGAAGAACTTAGGAATATTCCTGGAAGCCCATAATTTCATATTACCTTTCTGATAACAATTTGGAGCGACTTCCGTTTCCTTTGTCTCATAAATATTTTAGATGAGGTTGCATGTTTTCACTCTGTTAATAATAAATTAATTTGTGGCAGCGTCAGCGTCTCTTAATTACAAAGGGGGTAAAGACACGGCAGTAGCAGGAAAAATAAGTGGTGGTTTAAAAAAGGGGGGGGGGGGGAGTAAACAAAACTGGTGCCATTTTTGTTGCTCCAACACACTTTGAACACTTTTTACATTCTTATCAATTTTATCTAATTTTTTTGTCAATAAGTGTCTAAGGCCTAAGCTAAGCACATCTATCGAAAACCCTTCTGGCTCGGCACCAAAAGCAAATCCATCATAAAAAGGTCGACAGTTATTATAAAGGTATTCAGCTGTGTACCGTCGATCCTCTGGGGCACAGTGGGGCAAACTTTATTCAAAATAAACATTTGTGCTTTCAAACTGTTTTGCTTTTGTCGTCGGAAATGGTACCTTCGCTCCTTGGAGATGGAAAAACATCCGCCGGCTATTTTATTTGTAAGCAGTAAGCAAACACCCGGTTGCACCGCTATGTGGAGCAAGCTCGCAGGCGAGCTCGCAGGGTAGTTTTCACAACCGTTCTGTTCTTACTATATCTGCCCTGTTATCTTGAGAGCGAAAAAACAATAAAATAATGAATAAGTTATAATTATAATTTCAAGATTAGACCAAAAGAGATACAGGTTCCAGGCGCCCTTGCCGCTCGGGGCCTCACCCCATGCCCTTCTTTAGGTTAACCCGCCATGGTCATGGATGATTTCAAATCCCGAATAAAAAAAAACCAGCTTTCCGCCATACGATAAATTTTAAAATTACCAAACAAATAAACAATAATAATCCGAAACTTTATTAGAACCCCTCACAGTAGCCGGGCAAGGAGTGAGATCCCGAACGACAGGTTTTTAAACCGTTACAAAGTAGGTTGTGTGTGAATATTCAGTCAAATTAAAAAAAAAAAATCGTATTTCAACTGACCTTGCTGTAAGTTGCTTGACGGCCATGAAAAGTGCTTCTGGATGGAAAAACAGGGATAAGTCAACAGGCGAGCTCAACAGCTGCCCCTGCTGCAGCTTCTGCAGCCCTGCCGTCTTGGTGACCACTGCCCGCAGATAGCGCCGAGGGTTGTCAGGTCCAGACCACGCCCGTAGCCAGTCCACGGGGCACTCCTGCTGAATCAGCGAGTGTGCCACACGCACCGTCGCTGCATCTGCAACAAATATGCAAACCACTGAACACTTGGTGCTGACGATATTGTGGACAATCATGTCCTCCTAAGCAAAGGTAGCTTTTTTTAAAAATTATATCTGAACCCCCCCCCCAAACCTTGTCAGTATACCTATACTCAAGAAGGGATGGTACCTGGGTTAGCAGTGCGACGCATGGCTTTGCTGATGGTAGCTAGTGCTTTATGTATTCTCAGCACTAGCCGCACCCCACCACGGAATTCCCGCGTGAGGTAAGCAGTGACAGGGTCCGTCCCCTCTGCGTGAACCTCATGAGGCAACTTCAGCTGCAGGAGGGATAACCCCTGATGAAGGCTCTTCCATAAGTCAAGTATCGGTGCAAGCGGCTCGTTCCATCCTTCTACTGCGAGATGAATGGAGTCAGCACTTGGACTGGCCAAACCTGAAACAGAAGTTTTACCTCGGGCAGTCACTTTTTCCTTTTTGCTCACTATCAAAGGAAAAATTAAAAAACTGGTAGGTAAGTGAAGTGTGTTTGTGGGTTTTTCACTTCCACTCCAAAGCGCTTTAAGCCTTTTAAGTTAAAGAAAGTACAGAAGTTCAAAATATTAAATTCCTTACTTTTTAACTGACGAATGACATCAGAGCTAGCAATTTTCTGCCAGGATCGTTGAATGTTCCCAGCCAGGCCGAGTGTTTGGGGGGAATCAGCATCGGGGAGACCATGCACAAGCTCCAGATAGTCGGCATAGGCGTCCGTGTTGGGGAGACTAACTCCAGGTGGGAATCCTCGACCAGACAAGGCACGCTCGGAGAAAAGTTCGCGCAGGTACGCACCAAGAACGCTCTGATCCTGAGGACTATCGATACGCCCGCCGTACACTGATTGCTCCAACAGACCGCGAATCCATTCCCAGGCAACTGTGTTTGATCCTGCAGTGGATTTAAAGTAATTCCAAGAACAATAAGTAGATAGAACATTTCATACAATTATGGATTATATTTTTTATACGGATGGAGCCACTATTGGGAGATATACCCGATAACACAGTGTGCCTATTAGTGCTTACACAAATCATCCTTTTTACCAACTTTTGCGAGAAAACAGTCACAATACTATCGCATCGTAAGTAAAGTGAAGATATAAGGTAACTATGTATAACGAAAACGGCCCAGGACTAACGAAATAGACGTGAAGACTTCTACCAGAAACATTTATTTTCAACTCGAGGGATCATCAGGGAATCACCATTGGAAATTTAAAATTTCAAAATTGAATTTCTGCATGAAAACAATAACTTTCTTGACTTTTATGGCCAGCTAGAAGGTAAAAAGTTGGATATTTGGAGGGGCAACCATCCAACATGAAACCTATACTAAGGGCGCTTAGAAGAAATGTAGAGATGTAGCAGAAACGGAGAGAGGAAATTGGGAGGGGGGAGGGTGGGGATCCGCCCCCTCCCCCTACTTTTCTCGGAGATTTCCCAATTGACCCAGCATACAAAAAAATATGAGTTTAACTCGGTTACAGGCTGTTTATCTAGCGGTTAATTTGGTTGTCAGTTTGAGCTCCCGTCCCCCGTCCCCCATCCCCCATCCCGAGAGGTCCCAGAACACACACGATGTTATTTTAATGGTTGTTTGTATAGTGACAATTCTACCCACATACGCCCCCTACTGACCTCCCCTCCCTCCTGTGACCTGTGCTTTGGGGCTTCTGGGATTCAACTGTCGGCATTTTTGACCAACTTACCACTTAAAAACAAAAAAGAAAAGAAAAAAGTTTAAAAGTAACCTCCAAGAAGCCCAGAGAAAACTTTCTTCAGAGACAAACTTACCAGAGGTGTAAATACGATGCAATAAATCCTTGGCAGCCGCCAAATCAGCGTCCGTGATCTCGTAGAATTTGGACCATCCCTGTGGAATGAACGTCCTTCTCTCCTGGACGATGGCATGGAACCAGGCAGCAGTGAAGAGTAATCGGCCGAAGAGAGCACCGCGACCTCTCAGCACTTCCGGTGACCAGCCAGCATACGTTCTTTGAAGGTTCTTTTTAATACCTGGAGGAGCCTATCATAATTTTCGGGAATTAGTTTTATAATTTGTGAGCGTCTAGTGGGGCAAGAAATAAGAAAAACATAAGAAGGCCTTCATTTTTATTTATTTTTTTTTTTTTAACGCGCGACGTTCAGAGAACATATGCGCCGATGAGTTGGTTTGTTGGATGTTTTTGGCCGAAGCCGAATATGAGTGGGCCGAAGCCAGTTTAGTAGTGGGCCGAAGCCAATACATCCATGTCGGAAGCGGAAAATTTTTCCATTCCGCCGGGATTCGAACCCGGACCTCTCAGGACACAAAGCGGACACCTTGACCACTCGGCCACTGAGAGGCACAAGAAGGCCTTCAGTATATATCTTTAGGTTTTTACCTACTTCTGATTTTTCATTTTTGTGTTTAGGTAATCTTTCCCAATTAATTCTACACTGCAAATAACAAAGTTGAAAACACGGACACTTTCATGATGGCGCCCTTTACGCTGGCAACGTCGCACCGTACAAAGCTGCAATTAATACAAACCTCATAGCTAAGTTTAAGGCTAATCCTTGCAAGAACCGAGGGGAATCGGTCGTGCGGTTCGGAGGTCAGCCATAACCGGAACGGTTCTTGTGGTTCCACTTCCCTCCATGTCTCCTCCAGCTCACTCATCCAGTCAGGCATGAGATGGCAGTTCTTCAGAAGTAGCCACGCCCCGCTGGCAGCGCAGGAAGTCAGCAATGACAGGGCAGCTGACGCTTGACCTTGCCCCAAAGACACTTCCGACAAGGCGACTCCTTTGACAGCAGCCAAATCTCGAACTTGCTCCGATGGGTCAGCTCCCGCACTCGACACTAAGAGGATCGGCTCCTTGCTCGTTGACTCCGCATGTACCTGGAAATATTGAGGAGCCGCTACATCAAAAATGAATGTCTCAGCATTCCAGTATTTCATCATGGTGTAATGATAGATTCGGACATGATAACTATATTTTTTCGGAATAAAAGAGCGGGATTCTGCGATTTAGCCATTTTAAATTGAAAGGGACTACGTACGACCTACGATCCGCCACTTGTACCAGAGAATCGGACGAAAGAGGTTCCGCGACAAATAAATATCTTCTTGCTGCATGAAGTAGAAAGTTAGAGAAGATAAAGAATTGAAAACCCCCACCTGAGATATGTTAGCGCTGCTAGGTGTAAGGGAGTTGACGCCTAGGTTGCGGCACACAAAGCTCGTCAGCACCGAATGCAGTCTGTCGGGGCGAAAAGCCTGGATGACCAGAACTAGCTGCAGTGGTGACAGGTTCGACCTGACCGCGTCTGGGATGCGGCCCTCGCAGTGCGCAGCCCGGGCGAAATCTCGCCACTGCGTATCGGACAATTGTAAGGAGGAGTAGAGATTAGGGAGAGTTTCTCGGAGAGTGGACACGTCTTGCTCTCGTTCTTCTTCTAGCCAGTCCGGTAACGAGGATGAGTTGGAGCTGGGAATAGCGTCCCCCAAAAAAAGCTCCCATTCCTAAAAGAGAAAATAACGCGTCAATTTGCAGCTGCATACAATGCACTGAAAACGTCCGTAAACTAGAGTTTAGATGATGTGAAGGTAACGAAGGTTCTTACCTGCCCAGTGCCAACTTCTTTGAAACAGCATCTCAAGATTTGCAGGGCGAATGTGAGTCGGTTAGCTTTGAAAAGAGAGCGACTAACGTACTGGAATATCATTTTGACTAATATGCTCTTCTGTTCCAGAAACGTCTCAGATTGCTGGCCAAGGCTTTTCAGGAAAATCTGTCTGAGTGCCACGACAGAATATCTGTACATATTGCTGATCAGCGAAAGCGGCCCCAGTGCGAAATAAACCGTAGCAGCGAAATCTGCGATTGGTTTGTAGGAGGCGCACTCCACGTTTAGTTGGACTTCTAACGTGGAACTTTTTTCAAGAGCGGCAGATATTTCTTCACTACTCGCTTTCGTCTCGTTGAGAGAACGCAACAGATCTGCATTTTGTAAGATATCGCCCTGTGCAGTTCCAAGCTCCGTTAGCAGAGCGTGCTGCAGATCGAAAAGTCGTGCTTGGAGCTCCTCTTTGTCTTTGAGGAGGGCATTTCGTTGAGACCCAAGATCAGGTCTCTCTTGGTCGATCGCCGCATTTAACAGCTGGCCTGCCAAACCCAACTCCGTAGTTGTGAAATCTACTGTTGTTGTGTCGAAGCACGGAGTGAAATTCGAATCACGGGTTATGAGAAACAGGCGGAAGTCTTTATTGTAGTCGAGAAGAGAGTCTCCCAGACGAACAATACTTCTAGTTCCTTGTGTTAAAACACTGTGACGAAGAAGAGGAGCTAGTAGCGGATGAACTTTGCGGACGTCGGTCACTAGAAGAGTTTTTCCAAATCTTACAGCCAGTTCCAGAGTCCTGCCAAAACGGGCACTGCTTTGGGAAACCACTTCTATCGCACCATAATGACGAGCCAACCAAGAGGTGGCCTCTCCGTCAGGATCAACCAGGCGAGGACAAAGCCAAGAATGGAGGAGTACTACGCTATTCTCTACGCTGCGGCGGTCTGTAGAAAGTCCTTCGGAAGCGAGACGGGCCCTGTCTCGTTCAGACGACAGGAGATTCAGGATATTAAACTCCATCTTCCGCAGCATCTGCTTCCACTTTTCTAGTACCTCTTCTCGCTCAGCGTACGACACAGCTCCAAGATACGTGATGAACCCAGCCGCCAAAAATGCGTCTTTAGCCAAGTCACCAAGACTATCGGACAGTTCCGTTAACTGCTCTTGCCAGCGAGTGTATTCTCCTTGAAGCTTCGCCACCAAGTCCTGCGCCGCAGCCATTGTCTCGCGTTCACGTGTTAACCCGACCTCAATGATTGCAGCTTCCCGTGTATACGTATTTAGTTGATCCTTCAGTTCGGCAACTCTTCGATCCACCTCTCCGAGCCCTGTACTCAGCTTTCCAACTTGAGCCTCGGCTGACGCTAGGTTTTCCTCAAGGCTAGCCTGCTCTCTTTCCAACGGGCGAATCTTTTCCACAACGCGAGCATATTGCACATTGGCTCTGACCCACGCCGCTAGAGGTGCCGCAGCAACAGACGCTCTCTTCGCCACACGCGGATCAAACGAATCAGACCGGGCTGAAATAAGATTCTCTGCCGCCTCTCGGCTGGCCGTTGATATACGATGTGCATCAAAAGTGCGTATATCCTCCTTCACCCCACGCTTCGCCAAAAACGTTTTCATAGAATTCCATGAAGTGTCTTGAATCCCCATTAGTCTAAGTACTCCTTCCAAAATGTCTCGGATAACATCAGGTGGAGCGCGCAGGGATCGGATTTCAGACAAGGACTCATTCTTAATATTACCCACAGCCTGCCGAGCTTCTTCAATCAGCGGCTCCACCTCAGCAAGCTCAAGTTCTATTTCCTTTTTGCGTTCTTTCAGAGTAACGCTCTTACTCTCGGTTTGCTCTTTCAGTTTCTCCATTTCTCCCTTATGTAGATTGGCATTCTTCATGGTCTCGCCGATCAGATCCAAAGCAGAGGCAGCTTTGGCTTGTTTTTCTGCAAGTTTCTCTTCCTGCTCAGCTGCCTGACGTTGAAGCTTGTCCACAACTATTTTAGCGTCTGTAAGTTTCGAAACTCCAGCATGTAGCACCTCTGTCAATTTAACAATTTCCCTCTTCTTGGATTCGTAAATCTGAGCAAAGAGTCGAATAAAAGCGAGGTACCTCCTGGGTGTAGCGGACACGTGAGTTAGATCTTTTGCAACAGTTACGAAATGTGGCACCATAGCTATGGCATCTCCAGCTGATTCCGAAAGCCCACCTAAAATAACCTTTGGAATTTGGAGAAGGGTGGCGTCCGACCATCCTCCAAGCCACATCACTTCACACTTGGTGAATAAACTCGGACTTTTCTCTAACAGTTCAGAAAATCCGTTTTCTTCAAAATCCATGACCAGTACAACGTGAAGATTAGCAAGAACACGCTCGCTGAAGTAGGCAGCCACCGAACCAGAATAACCCTCTCGAACAGCAGTGTCGGCCAGAGGTGCAACCATCGCTTCCAGTTCCTCAGCGCTGTATAACCCTAACACTTCACCCGAACTTATGAGGTTTGCAACCATTTGTAAAAACAACGGGTCTATCAATTCTATATCTTCCAGCATGAGATGAACTGACTGGGCATCGACGCCTGCAGTCTGCAGTGCCGTTTTTAAATCCGTTTTGAAGTTCTTGGTGGAGTACTGATGAGTGACATGAAGGGTGACTAGTCGGGCATTGTGCAAGCTGGCGACTGCGCGGGCCGCTGACTTGCGGCCGACACCAGCCCGCCCCAGTAGAAGGATGCTACCAGATGGTAGGGACACCGCCCGAGACACCGCTGCCCCAATTTGCAGCACTTCTTTGGTTATAATAAGTTCAGCCTCGCCCCCTCGAGCTATCATATCCCCTTTCCTCAATAAATCCTCCCATTCCTCCAAACTCAGACGTTCCAGACTCTCCCGACCAAGAGCAGAACCCACAAAAGAACCTTGTGCTTCATCAACAAGGTCCCCAGCGTTCCAGTCTGACGCCATAACGTTTTTAAATATCGACAACAAGTCTTCTCGGTCTTTTTCACTGGACAGTCGGTCACCAAAAATCCTCAAACCTTCGTAGATGAAGGCAAATAGGAGCGCTTTGACTGTGTCTGTTCCATCCGAGGGATGCCTTGTGACTCCTTCAAACCATCGCGACAGGGTTCTTGGTGAGAACCGATAGTGCCGTTGCTGAGATGCTATGAACCGAGTGGTCAGTTGCTTAAATATCGAGATGATGGAATCGAGAATCGCGGTAGGACGCGTCGATGATGGCAGATTCCTTGTTTTGGTTAAAGCCTTCACTTGCGGGGTGAGAATGATATTTAAATCAGCAACGTTAGGCCCAACGAAGTTGTAAATGAGCATGTGTGACGTCATACGAAGACTCGGCTTATGGCCTTGGAGGTCCAGGCTCACCACAACCTGAGAACAAAAGAATCAAAAAAATGTCTAGCGTAAATAGAACCATTGACTTTTCACGAAGCTTACAGATACATCAATGGTAGTGCTAATCAATTATTTCTGTTCTGGTGTCACTTGTGTTTCTACCCTTCTGCTTCTTTCGAATACCTTCGGTAAATAAAAATATAATTCAAACCTGAACCCGATCCAATGTAGCCCACTCCAAATCTGTATCATGGAATCCCCCATGAGCAAACAGCTGCTGTAGCCATGCTATCAGGATATTTGTGCCATATTTGTCAGGTGCGGCCAGTTCCAGCCCTTTAAGGTACAACAGGAGGAGGCTCGCGTTCTTAGGGCGGTACACACGACCAGCGGGCCCCACAGAGGCGACGCAAACCTGTCGCAACTTGTAGAGCACGTGTTGCGGGCATGTGAGAGCACTACAGTAGATTGTCGCCACTTCTGCATTTGGAAGCCGCTCGAAGCAATGTCGCAAAAGCAAACTGTGGGAATAACCACAAAGGGGTGTTGAGAGTGAGTCTTGTTATTTTTTCATCTCCCTTTTCTTCACTAGATAAATAGTCGAGCGTTGAGAACCTTGCTCACTCTTAGCGATAGGTATTATTTATGCCAGTTGCTACCGATGCCGATGCCACCATTACTTCATCAAACGCAACTTTGTGTTTATTATTTCATAATAGGTTAAATACACGAGGAGCAGAGATTTCATGCCGAACACCTAACCTTTCTACTACAGGCGAAAAATAAATATTTATTTGTGGTCTCATGGTATCTGCTCCTGTTATATCGGTGAATGGTCAACAGTTTATAATTATTTACCCTTTGCCACTACCCTGAGGCCCGCATACGAGAATTGGCTTCATGACCTGCAACCAACGATTCAGTGTCGCCACGCTCCTCCTGGCGGCAGCAGTGAGAACTAACGTCCCTGAAGGTTGCTCAGCTATATCGTCCATGTACAAGTCAATTCGTTTTCTTTCTGTGTTGAAGTAGCAGTCCAGGATATGGTCTGGGTTAGGTATGTACTCGCCCGCTAGCTCCAGTACCTGAAAAGATGTCCAATAACGATCAACAAAAATTATGAAACTGACTTTAGGTAGCTGGCTAACAACTAACAAGGAGGAGCGACTCTTTAGGTATCATTACTTTCTTGGTTGCTAAATGTTCCTATGGACGTTGGCGATCTCTCCAGAATGCAAATAAATTTCCATAAGTACCGTACCTTTTGTGCTATTTGCTTTCGGGAATTGATATCCATGTTGGCTCCTAGACCGTGAATAAGACCGACCGCCATCTCGGGTTTGGATGTAACGCCGTGCAGAAGGCTCAGAGCACTCCTAGTGAGAGCCAGGGGCGAGTAGGGCACCATCAACCCACCACTTTTCAGGGCCACATCCAAACAACTAGGGAGTATGTCATCCAAGTAGTTGCCGAGGAAATCTGCCACATCCTCGGACTGGTCTTTCAACCATGTTTTTATTATAGTACTGGAATCTACTGCAGCATCACTAAAAAACAAAAACCAAGTACTTAGTACCTATTGGTAAGGTACGAAGGAAACTGAATCATAAAATTTATAAGATGTACCTACCTGAGGAATATGGTCCCCATTCGAGAGACTGTGGCAGGTGAGGCGTGCGTTAAGTCTGCAGTTTCGAACAAAAAGTTGACATTGGGTCCGAACTGTATCCGCCAACCTGATGGCAGGGTAAGCAATCTGTTGTCATCGAGCACCGAATTCAGGGACTCCACCCACTCTGGGTCCACATCACCATCGCAAATGAGCCACGCACGCACGTCTGAAACGGAAAAATCGGTAGGTACAGTTTCTGATTTTTTTGTTCTGAAAAATTATTTCGGGACTTTTTGGTCAGTAACAAATCCCCCTCCTTTAACGCACCGTGAGGGACAGCAGCGCATTGGGCGGCACAGCTCGTCAGCACTCCTTCAGTCCACTGCCTAGTATCGACATCAACGTGGCCCAGCAGTTCAACACGCGGCATCGCTTTCGGGTTCAGAGTTCGAGTCTCAACAGGAGTTCCCATTTTTGCCAAGGCGAGCCGGAGAAGGCGTAGTATCGTACTCTTTCCCACCCCTGGAGGACCCACCAGCGCCACCCCCATGCGCTGCTGCATCTGTTCCCACACTTCCACACATTTTGATATCTGAAAGATAAGACCAGTTAGTGAGGATAGTATTAAGAAGCATCCAGTTTCGTGAGAAGAGAACAATGTTTTTTTTTTTTTTAAGTTTAGTAATAGGACCCTAAACACAACAGATATAAATTTATAACTGCACGACAAACAGAAACTCCCAGTTCTAAAATGAATAATCAGAAGTCACTTCTCAGAGAACTGATGTAGGTAGTCCCTACCTCCTACTGACTTTTCCTTCCAGGATAGGTGAAACCTGTAAGAGGTCAGGTGAGAATGCATACCTGTCGTTCGATATACTGAAGCCCCAACTCTTGGCATGATTGAGCAAGAGCAGCAGTAAGGTCAGCAAAACCAGAAGTGACGAACTCCACCCCCTTAAACACATCCCGAACCAACTGGTCGAAAGCCTGAGCATCAGAAAATGTCAACTTTGACAATGTGTTAAATCTGACAGCCTCCACTGCAGTCTCGAGCTCTTCACGTTCACTGACTACGCCTTTTTCACGCAGTAAAGACCCGCAACTGCCAAGAACCGTCTTGAGCGCACGAAGGCCCCAATCATAGTGGTCTTGCTGTGATAAAGAGTGCTGACAAAAGTCAAATAGCTCAACTAGTTTCCGTCCGATGGTTTTGGCATGTGCATATCCGTCACAGAGGAGGCTGACTTGGGCAATAATGAGGTTATCTGGTGCGGACATGGCTACAGGACGGAAAAGAGCTTTCAGATTGTCGGGGAGCTTCTGGCGACCTCCGTAACCTTTCCCAGCGGGATTCAAAGTCACATAGATGGCACAGTTGAGGTCCATGGGAACATCTTGATCCAGCAGGTGTACAGTAGGTTGGCCTTTCTTCAAAGCGCTCAGGATTGGTTGAATTAACATGGACACCCCTGATAGGGTGGTTTCTTCAAGTCGGTTGAATTCATCGAAGCACCCCCAAGCACCGCACTTGACCAGACCAATGAATATACGGCCCATGCTTTCTACGTCGATTCCCTGCAAACGTACAATACAGTACTTAATTATTATGCTACTGATCAAGAAAACAGTTAGATTTTTTGTTCAGAATTATTATACGTTTTAACATCAGGGACTGGGGAATTATTCCTGATTTATTGAAAAATGACAATACTTAAAGAAAATACTCAGTAGTTTTCTGGGAAGATAACACTGTTCACAGTAGTCATTCTACAAAGGAATTACTAATAGAATTGTTCTCACCTCATCACAGTTGAAAACTAAAACTTGGCGGCCCAACAACGCCCCCAGGGCTTTGACTGACTCCGTTTTGCCTGTACCAGCGGGTCCATAAGGATTACCTCCCAACCCACCCCTCATGGCCTGTGTGAGGGTAAGAAAGCAGCGCTCAGTGAGAGGTGTGCGCACGAGTTTCGCAGCCACCCCTTGGTACTCGTACGAGTAGCTGAACTCAGCGTCTACCATCCGAGCTACAGTGCGTCCATCGCCATCCAGGTAAAACCGAAGGCGTTTCTGCCACAGCCAGTCGTCCACGCGCGTCACATTGTGTTCCACCAAAGCTTCCACTATATCAACATGGTGGACTGCGTCTCCTAGGAGACTTTTAAGTTTTAACGCCAAAACCGGTTCCTCTTTCCAGTCTACTTTTGCACCGGAGTACGACGTAAGTTTTGCTCTTAGGCTCTCCAAGAAATCGCGTAATTTTCTGCTGCTTATTGCAGTTTCGCAATTTTTGGCGAAGCGAATGGACTCGGTTAAACACAAAATCTGGCAAGGGTACGAATTCGGGTCATTGTCTTTCATACAGGCCATAAGTAAATTTTCCAAGGTAGACTTCAGTTCCAAATTCAAGGCACTTAGCCACTCCTCTATGCTATTCGTAACTTTTACTGGATTTTTCAGCCGAACAACTTCACCCTGAAGTGATGACACGCTTTTCAGAAACCCGTCCTCAATATATACTGAATGTACACCAGCAAAGAGTTTCTTTAAGTGGGCTTGAATTACACGCTCCTTGGCAGCTTGCCCCAATAACTCAAGGAGATCGTCGTCACCAAGAAAATAAAAACGAGGGAAACTGGAGCGTTTTTCTTGCAGATACTGATCCAGTCCAGCCTGACACCGTGCTAGCTGGTCTATACACACTGTTAGTGTTTGCCGAAGATTGGCAATTCTGGCTATCTGGGCCACATGGCTGTCTTGCGCGATCTGCGTCATTACATGGCGGAAGTCTTGGTCCACCCGCTGGAAGCGAGGCTGTTCCATGGTGAATGAGCCGTTTCCAAAGATAGGCTCCAAGTAAATCCATTTCCTCTGAACAGTACTGAGCGCCTTCACGCAGTCCTCCAAGAGCACAAGTTTTCGTTCCCACGCTTCTGCCCTGTCTGCTAGACCTCCACTTCCTCCACCTCCACTACGAGCCACGCTCTGTACTAAGCACTGTTGATCAGCCAGTTTCCCCAGTACCTGCACAATTTAATTATTTTTAAATGGTATTTTTCACAGACAACATAGAGGAAGTCATGGTATACACTGAAAGTCATGGTCTCAAAAATAAGATTGGATTTCACCCCAAGACCACTAAAACGTTGTTCTACGTTACTGACATGACTATAATGTTGAGTGAACAATAATTGGTTTACATTTTTAAGACATTTTTTTAATGAAGCCACTGGATAGTTTTTAGTCTTAAACTTCTTACCTCCCCAAAGTCTTTAACAACAGACAGCTCCGCACCAGCCGCGTCTTGATGGGGCGCCAGAGTGAATCGAGCCGTTACCTCCCAAGCATCCAGTTCACTCAGCGCTTGCCGCACCGCAATTTCACTCGCAGCGCGTGCATTTAGTTCTTGAAGCACTTCTTCAGAGGTGACGATGCGATCTCGAGCCGCCAAAAAATCGCTCAATGTCAGCTTCTCTGGGGGTTTCTGTGGCATTTCCAGCAGGGAAAGAAGTTCCACCCAATGACGGTCGCTAAAGGCGTCCCCCCGCACGTATTTCAGAAGGGGAAGTACATTTTTATAGCTTTGAATTTCATGTAGAAGTCTTACAGCGAGGGGGGTTACTCCTTCAACCTCAACTTTAGTTTCCCATGATTTCAAAAGGTCATCTAGCCGGTACGTTTTACTTCGGAATATGATCCAGTCCTCCTCAGTGAGAACACCAAGTTCGGTTGTAAAGTTTTCATAAAGACTCCAAACTGAGCAACTTTTTTCTAAATCCTCACCTACTTCTGTTACAGAGGCAAGATCCGGAGGCGGCAAACCTAGCTGTTCATAGTCGCTTTTTAGCTTTGCTTCCTCATCTTTCAGAGCCTTGAACTCTTCTGTTTTTTCCTTGATGAGGGCCAGACTGCGCTGTAGCTGCTGGGGAGAGGCGTCTTGTAGATCGGTATCACGGGGACGGACTTGCTCCCACCGCAATTTGAACTTCTCTGCTTCTGAAATGAGGTTTTCAGTCTGCCCTTGCACAGTTACTTTCATACTTTCCACCTATAACCAAGGATTACGGCGTTAATCACACATACGTTCCACAAAGGTAGGTACATCTTCTACAACTGAAATGAAAACCTCAAAATCGATTCTTTCTTTCTCAAAATACACTTTCATAATATTAGGCATACTAAACATGAATGGGAAATACTCTGTCCTGAAGTACAGTACGTTATAACATACGTACTTGTCTCCCAATAATAGCCTCAAAATTTTGTAGCTGTGACTGAAACTGGTCCCATTTCACAGCCACTTCCGCCACAGCATCCATTTTCTCCTTAGTCCAACTAGAGAGAGTTTTGTTCATCTTTATTGTTTCCTCGAGAGATTTTAGCATGTCACCCGATGAACTGAGGACCCGTGCGTGGTTCCTGTAGGCTTCGGCCACCTGATCCATGGAGTGACGCGGTGCGTTTAGCGTGGCACTGGCTTCTTCTATGTAGCTCGACACTGCCCTCGCACGACGCAGCACTGAACTCTGTAGGGACGAGGCCAGGGCGTCCCAGTACCGCCTGTTCTGGAGCTCCATTTCCGTGCGGATGGGCAGGAGGCTCACTGTCACACATCCTACTTTTACGTCGTCACTGTAATAACAAAAACAATAGCCTCTCGCTGTGAAAAATTGATTTCTGATGTCCTCATAGTAAAAACAGAGGTGAGCTCAGTTTAATGCAGAAAAATAGGGGCAAGAACACTTTGCCACAACTTACCAAGGAAGTTTAGCTATTTCTTGGCCGAGGTTCTTGGAGGCACGAAAGTTGAAGTCCCAGTCGTCAGCCTTATCCAAGCTATCCGCCGCGAGCTCCTCCAAGCTGAAGCCTCCCAGTGCAACCCAGCGGCGCCAACTCATGCGAACTGCCTCCAGTCTCTCAAACAGATGCTCCGCCTCAGAAAATACTCCCCCAAACCGGTGAGCATTCCTGAAACAATGCCATTTACTGTAAAAACACAAATGACACCAAAATGATAATTGCTATTATTGCACAGAGTAATGGTACTTAAACATGAAGAGTAAACATGAACGTTAACAATTCTTTAACTTACCGTTCAACAATTGTGGGGAACAAAGCTCCCGTATTGTCAGCCACACCCCGGAACGAGTTCGGTAGGTTCAGAAACCTCTTGACCTGACCGTAGTACTTCATCTTAATCTCCTCCAGTGGAGGCTGAAACTGAAGCTTTTGCTGCCTGTAGACGAGCTGCACTTTCATTTCAGGAAGGTTGGTATGAAGGTCAGCTAGACTCAGTTGGTACTGATGTTCCAGGGCTTTGTAAATCTGCAGGTCCCAATGAGCGCGCCAAGACTTCATGTTCGTAAAATTCATCTCCTCTACCTGAAATTTCAGTAACTTTGAAAAATAGAACAACTTGAAAATGGAACAGCACTCGTTGCCACTGTAGCGAATCAGCAGTTTGTATTGGATTTTTTCTCTTGAGTCATTACTACTTATAAGAAGAATAGAGAAACTGATCTTATCTTACCTGCATAATGATATCCCTGATATCGCGAAGTCCAGATTTCCAGCCAGCTTGCTGCTTAATCAAATCTGTCTCCATTAGCTGCACCACTTTCTGGGTTATTTGCCCGTGGTGGAAGGCAAGTTTGTTGTTTTGGCGACTCAGGTCCTCGACAGCGGTCTGTAACTTGGCTATATACGCGTCCACTTCGTCCGTCTGCGACCAAGTGACGCCGGTCTGAGTGGTTATTAGACGCTCCAGGTTCTGTGCAGCTGACAGCATCATGGGCCTTTGGGACGGAATCATTCGGTCACCTATGGTGTTGTGAAAATGCGCGATCTGCTCCAGTGTGTTGGCTTGTTTTACAAGTTCCACCGCTTTGTAGTACAGTTCTTGTATTTTTGCTGGGATAGCTAGACCAAGTACAGACAGCTGTTGCACCTGAAATATATGAAATATATAAAAACAAAAACAAATTAAGGGAGTGAAAATCATCATCGAAGCAATAACAGTTTCCAAGAAAAGATGTAAGATAGTCTTAAGTAATAATTGACACATTAATAATTGTTTAAATTACTCTCGTTCCTCATAATTTTCTTTCTTATGAATTAAGAAAACTACGAGACCTCTCTGACCAGCCGACCCAAGCGAGGACTGTAGTTGACGACGACCATTCGGCCATTCATGTCTAGGACTTTCCCATCTCCGGACAGAGCAAGGTGTTCAGTTTTCATTCCGGTGTGGATTTCCCTCACCCAGGAATCGAACTCGTCACTTTCGTAAGTCGTCAGCTCAGTGACTACTGCCTCTGTTTTCTGCTGCAGGTTCTGGCTGCCCTTCAGATCACTCAAACACTGCGTATTCGTGTCTATTATGTCTGCCATCTAACAAACGACAAATAGTGAAGTTATTGCGAATAAAAAGCAGCTATTGTGCTGTGAAAAGTAGGAGCGTACCACGTGTGAGCCAGACTAATTTCGGATTAAAAATGACAATTCAAAACATTTCTTTTTTCAGAAATGAAATCCCTACATTCGCTTAATGCCAGAGTTTTTAACTAACCCTGGCCTTAAGCTGGCGCGCCCAGTAGATGTTGCTGACGACAGGTGGCATATCTATCAGAGGCAGCTTATCCCCCCCACTGACGTCCAGACCACCGACGTACTCTGTCAATAGACCCAGCAAGTTCTCTCGCTCAGCAACCAACTCGGCAGCTATGCGAGGTCTCTTTAGTAGTTCCTGGTACCTGCGCAACTCTTGCAAAAGCTGTGGGCAAAAAACGAGATAATATATTATGTACTTACGTATTTGGGGCACGTGAACGGACGTCTCATTTTAACTCTACCTATCTGAGAAGAAATTTATTTTCTATTCTCACCTGAAGAGTGTTAGCATTAAGATGTCTCAGCTGTGAGCGAAGTTTACTGGCAACCCTCTGCTCAGTGGCCTGCAAAGCTTTGTCGAACTGGGCAACAGCTAACTTCCAATCCTCTTCGGTGTACGGACTCCATACGCCAGGTTGCAGCTCTGAATTATGTTTGAATGCAAACAAATAAACAGATGAGACAGAAGAGGTGGCCGAAAGAATTTCGTGAGTTATTTCGAATATTATTCGCTATAGTTTCAAGGAAAGGGGTTAAAAAATGGCCTTGAATTTGTTGGAAAGCCCTACTTCGATCAAGAGGAACGTAAAATCAATAAGAAAGAATTTCTACCTTTGAAGAAATCAAACAACAAGGTCGTAGCCAGCTCTTTTTGCTCAGATGAGGACAGCAGACGCGTTAGCTGGCGGTGAATAGACCGCACTTGTAACACCTCCCGGGCTTTGCCGGCCAGCTTGGTGCACAGCTCATGTTCAGGGGGAATCCCTGGCCAGGGCCGCTCGCTGGAGGGGCCCCAGAACACTGAGCACAGTTGATGAGTGTTCTTCGCCCATTTTTCACAAGCAGCAATTCCCTGAAATGTATACATAGGTTTCATTCAATGGGCCACTACGACAGAGGCCTGAAGTTCGAAGCCTGAATATAAATCTCCAACAATGCATATCTGCCTGACAGCAGAGCCGTCCACATATGCGACTAATTCAGTATGGTCGGAACTGACATTAGAGTTTATTTCCAGCAACTAACCGTAGTGAGCGTGTCCTGGACGGAAGTAAAGTCCCCATGCCAGACATCCAGGGCTGTGACTTGTCTCTGAACATGGATAGCCAAGAGATCTCCGACAAGGGAGAGAAGACGCTGCATGCGGTCAGGAGGGAAGGCAAGCCCCTCCATCCGCCACAGTTCATCCAAGCAAGTCACCCCATTCTCTACCACCTCGTCCAACTCTGCTGACCCACCTCCACGTAGACCGCTAAAGTCACATTGCAAATTACACATATTAAGATCGACTGATAAGTAGTGTTTTTGTCTCTTAACAAATAGCGGAATTTTTATAGCACTTACTTTATGTCAGAGTCGAATGGCTGCAGAACCTCTACGAATGCCTTCGCTGCTTCCCGCTCACTATGCCTCTTTGGCCCGTCCAGAAACGATTTCCAGTAAGCAATCTCATCCGAAATTTTTGTTACAACTGAAAGAAAATCTTACACTGCTAAAAAGCCATCCATATGGTAGAAATAAGGGGAACCTAGACTTCAGGCACACTGTACCTACCTAGGCTTGTTTTTACCTCGAGGGTTTAAAGAAAAAACTTACAAAACAAATTCGTGGTGTTGTCCTCAGAGTTAAGGACTCGTGTGAGACCTGCATCCAGTGCAGCTGCAAGTTGTTCCAGTTGTGGTTCTTGTGCAGAAGTCTGTCGCAACAATGGGATGAACACCCCTTGAAGAGTTGCATGAAAAGAGCCAAGAGGACTGCCTTGCAGGGTAATAACAGTTACAGCGCTCTCAATATTTTCAGGACCCAAAACCTGGCCCAAGATTTTGCGAAACACTACATGTTTTCCATCCTCCACCGGAATCTGGAATCAATAAGGTACAGGTCGAGACAGTTTTGAGACGACCCATGCTGATTAATCAGTGTTCGCTCATATTGAAGCGAACACCTCGGTACCTACCACCCAGTACCTCCACACCTTCTTGGGACTGTTGCGGCAATGTTGTGAAATGGTTGGCATGAGAGAGAGCACAAAAGGGTCCAGCGTTGTTCTGTACCTATGGTCATGATTCCATGGGATATGGGATCCTACGTAGGTACCTAGATCCATTTAGGTACAATACAACTGTCTCAGAGGATTATTTTCTGCCTCAGATCTTCTCCCAACCGGATTCTTTATTTATTTTCCAAATATAGCAATAAATACTCACCTTATTTGCAAATTTAAATGCTTCACCGGCCTGCGAAACTGAGAACACTTCAGTAGCAACATCATTCACAAAATTATTAAAACTATCATTTCCCTCGAGCTTTTGCACAGTTTCTTCACTTATAATCCCAAAAAGACTCGTCACTACTTGAGTTAGGTAGTTTTTAGGCAAATTCATAATTATTTTAACTATTAGAATTAGAGAAAAAGAGAAAATTTCAAATTAGGTATTTTGTGGACAGTTGGTTTCATCAAGTTGCCATAGTTTCCATCAGAGGTATCAACATAACAAAGTCAAAGGAAAAGTAGAATTCAAATTTGCGCTAATATTGCTGCTAAAGTACTAAAATAGTGAAATGTATAATAATGTATATAAAATTTTATTAAGTAATTAGTTTTCAAAAATTTACTTGTTTTAATTTGTCGATTTATTTTAGAAGTAGTATTTTGGTAAATTCTGGGTAAATTTTTGGTTGTTTTTGGTAAAAGTTTATGTTGGCGTTATGGAGCTATCACATGGAAATGACATGTAAACAACATTTTCTAATATAAATACACTTGATTACTCATACCTACGTTTCAGTCGTATCAGTTAATACCATTTTGAACGCGCTTCAGTGATATTTTCAACCAGTCATCGTAGTTTTCAAGAAGATGAGCCAAATACACAATCCTGTAAGTGTTGAAGCTGAATCTTCTGTGTGTGACCCAGTTTCTGTTATGTAGGAACCAAGTGGAGGGTGGAGGCCTGCCTAATATGGTAAAGGATTGTACGTTTAGGTTATCTATTGCTTGTGGCTGTAGCTCTTGAGTCCTGATAGAGAAGCTCAGGTTAACGTGGCTGTGGCTGTTGCCACACCTTTTGTCAACATCCCCGCCTCAACCTCGCTCGGAAGATATTTTGCTAAGGGTGATTGGTTGCGTGCATTCCTGTAAAAGTAGGTACACCAGTTTTTGGCGGACGCAGAGGTGGACTTGTCAATACCAAACTATGAAATCTAGATGAAATATATTTTAAACGTCATCTTTATTTATAGAAGACTTATTTCGGAGAAAATACGTTACCATTTATTGCTATGTCTGCACACGCCCTGATGTGGGCTCACCCTAAAATGTGCTACATTATTTCAGGGTATTCCATACAATGGGCCGATTCCAGGAGGAATGTTTCCTGGGAGGATTGTCCGAGTGCAAGGTAGCATCCCTTCAAACTCGCAAAAGTGAGTACCTATATATGTAGCCCCTCATTTGGTTCGTTAAATAGTTCTTCTGCCACTCTGCTTGGCAGTAACATTAAATAGGGTCATGGCATAGCCGGGGGGGGGGGGGGGGGTTAAAGGGTTAACCCCCTGCCATGAACGGAAAATTAACACGGTAATGCCAACGTGAAGCAAAAAAATATAGACTAACCCCCCCCCCCCCCCCCAAGACCCTAACACCCCCTCCCCCCATGACCGATTTCTGGATACGGGCCTGAATCATGGTATGGTAGATCTGTATAGTAATATTGTCAACTTCTGTTTGATAGTTCACGTAGGAACGTAAGAACTGTTTTCAGAAAGAGCACAAAACTAGCTATTTCTTGAAAGCCCATCTTATCTCACTAACTTCTTGGCTTTAAATATATGAAATAGTGGAAGTTTAATAAAATCACGTCCTGTCGATGTACTATTTAAACCCTCCCATGAGCGGCTTCTGGACTGACTCAATTTGGGCCTGTGACGTTTAATCATGTCTTGAATTCATCTTTACTGTTCCACATCCAGATTTGCCGTGAACTTGCTGTGCGCGGCTACGGGAGACATCGCCCTTCACGTCTCCCCACACTTGCACAGTGGTCACATCGTCAGAAACTCTGTGCAGCACATGAACTGGGGCCATGAGGAGAAACATGGCGGCATGCCTCTCCGACAAGGTCAAGGTTTCGAAATGGTCATTTTGTGTGAACTCCAGTTTTATAAGGTTGGTACCTACTAGTAAGTGGTTCCGATTCCGAATGCTGTCCCGGTTTTCATAGAATCATACTTGACCGCATCTTTCATCTATACTAATATCGGATTATTTAAGCTTTATAAGATCGTCGCGAATGAAACCTGTCTCACTCAGTTTGTCTCTATTTTATGTGAGCAATTACAGACGAGGCTTCGTAACTAATTTTGCTTCATCTTTTCTTTCAGATTGCTATAAATGGCGTTCATTTCACTGAGTTCCACCACCGGCTGCCTTACAATAGTGTGACCAATTTGGCGATTGACGGCCAGGTGACGGTCACTTTGGTTTCCTTCGAAGGTGGACCCTCAGCGCCGGGAGCTGTTGGGGGTGTGGGGGGCTTTGCTCCTCCGATGCACCATTCGCCCAGTGTTCCGTACCATCCCCCTCCTGGTTAGTTTCTTCCTAGAACACAGTAATCTTCATTTGATGTTGCAATCAGTACCACAGTATGTCTGTTAAAAACAATGAAACTATGTTTTTTGTTCTAATATATTATTGTATTATATATATTATTATAATACGATATACTTTTAACATCTGAAATAAGGTTACTGTATTGAGATTTAGTAATCAAGTGACTGGCTTTTTTCACATGTGTCCTTTGAAGGATGTCAGTAAAAACCCATCCGGTGTCACTTGTGTTTTTACCCGGTTTACTTCTGCTTATTTTCCAGGAGCTGGGAGCTATCCAGCTCACGGTGCCGCCCCCTACCCTACACCAGGGGTAGGAGCTGCTCCCTATCCCTCCCAGCCAGGAGTGCCGACGTATGGTCCACAACCAGGCTACCCAAGCCATGCTGGTTATCCAACACAACCTGGTTATCCAACACAACCGGGGTATCCGACACAACCAGGTTATCCAACACAGCCAGGGTATCCGACACAACCCGGATATCCCACCCAACCAGGGTATCCTGGACATCCGACGCATGCATCGGTTTGTATTTGGTTTTGTCACTCCCTCTCTTATTGATTTATAACGATTATATACACCTACGTTTTGCTTGAGAGGAAGGACTTTTGCAGCTCCCATGGTGTCTACAAAACCAATGAGACCATTGGAGGATTGTTGCTTGCCAGTTCTGCGAGTGTCACTGAACGACTTGTACAGAGTATTCTGTTAAGTTTTTGGCGCTGTTTTTTTGAAGTCTATTTCAGATCAAAGAAAATATCCAAGTGTTCCTTCGGAGAGCAGTCATTCTTAATTCCTTACAAAATTTTACTTACAATATTTATGATTTTCAGCATGGGACGTCATTCCCCCACTCTCCTACGGGTCACAAAAAGACTGGCATTCTGGACAAGGCGGGAATGGCTGTAGCAGGTGCCCTCGGGGCCTCGTCTCTCATGGGAGGCGGTGGAGTAAGCTTTTGCATTTCTTTGAAAATCTTCTTTCAGTTTCACGAGGCTTTTACTGTGTCAAAGTTCGGGAAAATGAGGCCTTGCGACAGAACTATACGAAATGATGCCTTTTCCCGTAGAACGTTGACCAAACTACCATACATACCCATCAAATCCTACTGCCACTGGTCCAGCAGCTCCGACTTCAACTGTTTGGTGTTTAAATGCTTAGTAATGTCCACCTTTACCTAATGGGTCGTATCTTTTGTCTTTGGGTACCTTATGATGCTATTATATTTTGTTACAGCACAAATACAACAAATTGGGTGTTTTGGGTGGAGGCGGCCTCGGGACTGTTTTGGCAGGCGCTGCAATGACTGGCCACCTGAACCCGGTATCTCACATTGTTACCTTTCTTTCAGAAACTTACAACACAACCACCCACTAACGCTGTATCTTATGCACTTAGGTCTTCTAACCAGGAGGTGTTGGTTTTATAATTGCATGAAACGTAGCTGGGAGTTCCACTTGTCATATAATATGATTGACCTTATTCTGACATACTAACGTTTCTTTTTAACCTTTTTGTTTTTACACTACCAGCAGCATGCTTACGATACTTTACTGTATAGGTGCTTCCTTTTTTAGTTTTAAGTTGGGTTTGGTACCGTCTTTTCCGTCCCTCAAACCTTTTCCTCGCCTGTGGAATCCCTTAGTTACCTTAGTAAATACTTACCTTAGAAGTAAATATGTGGATAGGATGCTGGCTTCCAAAAGGCGATCCCCAGTCCCATTCCACCGTCATGACTTTGAAAAAATGAGACACACCTGTTCAATTGGAATTCTGTTTTTTATGCAGCATCCTTACTGAACGACCATCTGTATTGTTTCTAGAAAAAGGCGATGAAGAAACAAGCAAAAGCACACAAGAAGGCGCTGAAGTATGGTTTACCCATTGCGGGGGCAGGACTGGGGGCCTACGCACTTCATAAAGGCATGCATAAGATGGGGCATCATCACCGTTCCAGCAGCTCCAGTAGCTCTTCCAGTAGTGATTAGCCCACCAGCAGAAGCACGGACCAAGTAATCCAAAGTGTATCACACCCTAGCCTAGACTACCGGGAGGCTATCTATCACCAACATCTCTGCATTAGCGGACGGTGATACATAACGTCGCGTCACCTGTTCGCAATGTCCAGATCTTTCTGCTGTTAACCTAAGCCTTCTCTCACCTTGTTTCGTGCTAAATAAGGTCAGGTTTCCTAAATCTGAGCATTTACTAATATTAATTCAAACAGTCCATCTGGTTAACCAATATGACTGCAACTAACCCAAAGGAAAATTTGCGCTGTGCAACTTATGCCGGCTAAGTAGGTACTGAAAAAGGCTATATTGTTTATTTTTGTACATGCAAAATTAGACTTAGGTACTGTTTTCGACTGTTTTATTACACTTAAAACGTTTTATCGTGTCAGTTTACATTACTGTCCCATTGCTCTTTTTTTCGTGATAGAATTCCAAGGTCTTGACGGCCAGCGCCAGGGCACCTTCCCTAGTTTTAGCTCCACCTATGAAGCCATTGGCGTGCACGAACACAGCTCCTGCAACGCCGCTTTTTTTCTCCAGCTCTTCGTCACGAAACCCTTGCCATCCCTTATATAAGGGTACACGTAGGATAAAATTGCCGGGTGTCAGAGGGACAGTTGAGGTGCGCCAACTACCGTCACTTTGGAAAATAGCAAACTTGATTGCCCCTTCGATCCCCTGCTCCTTTTCCAGCTCAAATACATGAGACTTCCAGGGACAGAACTGGAGTTCAATTATTTCCCCAGACGGATGAATTTTGAAGCGCTCGTCGACAGCTGTCTGGACCAGTGTTCGTGCCGGCCACCAAGTGTCCCTAAATCGAAACACACACTCTTCAAATTCCTTCCCCACCAGTTCCATTGCTTTTTCAAACAACTCCATGGTGCACGTAGTGTCGGTCGCGTTCCAGGGTGGATGCAGGCGAGCCACTCTAGAAGACAAGTCCGTGTGGTAACCAAACCGAGGCTCCCCCACCTCGTACATAGGTACACCATTATCTACAGCGTCTAATTCTTGTACGAAATTAAAGTAAACGTAGGAGAAGAGCTTATCTAGCAGTGTCTTATCCAACGGTTTGCCCATGACAGCTTCCAAGATTTTTTCACCGAAGTGGTGGTATACAAGCCCGGCACTACTAAGTTTTATAGAAGAAACTAGGTCCGGTCTTAGGGTTTGCAAGGTCTCAGCAAAACTGTTCTGGTGATGGTCATAGCGATGGATAGAAGGGTCGTACACACCTCCCACGTCAACGACTATTTCGCACGGTTCCAGAATTGTAGGATCTCGACTTCTTACGATTTCAGCTTTAGCGTACTCCGGTAATTTACGCAGCATAAAGCAGGCTAGTGCTTCGTCAGTGTGGAACACTCCACTATGCGTGCCAATTTTAATTATTGAGCTCATTTTACGATGTATTATTTGCAGTAAACTGTGGGAAAACCTCATTCCAGGTTAGGTTATGTTTAGGTTTTTTGTTGTGCTTTTTCAAGTCGGTGATTTTAAATAGTTTTTGTAAATAATTTAATAATAATTAAAATTTATATTAAATAAATAATTTATTTTAATTTGTACTGAAATTGGAAATGAAAAGAGTAAAATTCGAGAGTTTATGGTCTGTGGCTATTTTTGCTATTTTAACATGTAAACAAAGCAAATTCAAAATGTCTGCCAAAAAGAAACCAAAAATTACAGAAATTCGAAAAATTCGTAAAGAACTGTTTGATGATTCTTGCATTAACTTAATACAGACCCTCTGGAAAGGTTCAGGGAGGAAAAATGAAGAAAAATATTCGTTTTTCAAAGTAGCTCAGTGTGATGTCGATATAATACAAACCCCCTTCCCGGTGTGCCTTGTTCGAAATTTAGTCCCCGTTGAAACCCTCAGAGCTGTTATTGAAGAAATACCCCGTGTTAATTTCTACGAGAAGAGTAATGACTTGTATCAGTTCCATCAAACGGCTGATGTTGCCAATTTTAAAGACTTGAAAGCTATTACCAGCCTCTACTCATTGATCTGTTCTGACGTTTTTGAATGGGTGGAGAAAACATTAGTTCCAAGTGGTTTGCGGCCGGGCATTGCTGCTACCCTGTCCTGCTACGCTTTGGGAGGTGAGTATATAAATACCCTTTTGGTTACGACTTGCTATAGTTGGAAGTAGATGGTTCTTTGGGCCATAGGAGAACCTACTGTGGTGTACAACCACCGAGGTCCTGGGTTTTAATCCAGGTTCCCGCGAATTTCCTTCAATGTTCTACTGGGTGACCGCCCCATTGAGTAACTGCCCCGTCAGGGGAGGAATGTCTCTTGCCTATTTGACTGTTTAAAGGAATATAGGTATCCGTGAATTTTATAGATTTAAGTAGATATTTTTAATTTGTACTTGGAATAAATAATCATGAACCGTTGCTTAATTGTAACGACTAATGTAAGCCAAAACTTTCAGATCGATTGCTGTGTCACGATGACAAGTGTGAGGATCGCCACATAGCTTTTGTTCTGTACCTCACGGAAGGGTGGACTGCGGAAGACGGCGGGAACCTGGAGCTGCTTGAAACCGATGAGAAGGGTGATCCTCTGCGTCCTGTTGTGTCCATACCCGCTGTATACAACACGCTCGTCCTGTTCGAGGTTTCTCCCACGTCTTACCATCAGGTCATTTCATTTCTTCCTCCTTGAAGCCTTATTAATTGATTAACAAAAGCAGGTAAGGCTACCATTGTCACTTAAAAATTTTATTCGGTTTCTTCTTGCGACTTATCAGGTACAACCGTACAAAAGACACGCTGAAGTAATAAAAAGTAGGTCCTGCTCTCCAGCAGGACTTCCTAACTCTAGCTGGCTCACTATCTTGGATTTATTTGCTTTCAAAAACGGCAAAAATGTAACTTATGATTTTTTTATGATAGGTAACGGAAGTCACGTCCACAACCAAAAAGCGGCTATCAATCAATGGCTGGTTCCATAAGAATAATCTTCAGGAGTGGTCGGATGGACCTCCTCGGGCTCTTCTGACATTCCCACCATCAACTTCCGAGTTTCAGCTGCATGAATCTATGTTTATCAAGTACCTCAGCTTCAAGAACCAGCTAGATATCAAGACCATGTTTGTCAAAAACTCTGAAATTCAACTTGATGAATTCCTACTGCCTGCCATATTTCAAGAGATTAAACAAGATTTCATCAGTTCTGCAATTAACTGGCGAATGGTTGGCCCTGCCAATATCAGGTACCAAGTTAATGTTTATTTTGTATATTTTGTTACCCTGAACAGACGTTACTGAACTGAGGCCTGTGATGTGAAGGAAACGTCTTATTTTTCAAAGATTTTTTATTTATTTAGGTGAAATGAGAAACGAAATGTGTTCACTCACTGTCATTTCCAGACTCCGTGCCCTTTCCTTTTCCCTCTTTTCTATTTCCAAAAACATAAATGTTTTTGTATGTTATCTCAGGCATTATGAAATAGCAGATGTCGCTTCACTTCCGCGTGGGCTGTGTTGCCTCTGGTCTTTACTGCAGTCTGTAACGTGGCTCCGCTTCCTCAAGAGTATCACTGGCCTGGACTTTCTTCCACACCCCACGTCGAATATGACGGCATGGCAGAAGGTAAGGCAAAACATCGAGGAAATGAATTTAGGCCATAAATGTACCTTTAACTTCCCCAAATATTCTTTGAGAGTGAGGACCAGCCATCTTAGCATAGCGAGTTCACTTTTGCCGCTCTCAAGACCAAATTCATACAGCTGTGGCCATTTTACCTGATCCTTGGTGTGTGGTCAAGACTTACGGGCTAAAATACATTCGCTAATTGTTTAAATGTTTACTTCCAACTTTGTGAGGAAACTACTGGATATTTAAATAGCAAATGTTTATTCCGTCTTAACAAAAAGACTGTAACAGGGTATCGAGCCGTCGTGCCGCGTAGAGCTGCAGAGGTGGTTGCCAGGATCTTATACCCTGGTACACGACAAAGACCCCGAATTTCACACCGCTGCCCTGGACGTGTTCATCCGGGTCCCCATGAAGGAGGAAGCCCCTGAAAGTGACGATGATACTCCTGAATCAGGGCACATCATCTATATTGACAAGCAGCAGTCTCAGGATGAAGGATGTGTAAGTTGTTATTGTCCAAGTATCATTGTTGCGCCGTTTTCTTTTGCAAGTGAAGTACTTTGATGAACAATTATTGGCATTAATAGGGATTAGTAAGGTACATTTTGGCTTCAGTCGCTCCATTCCGTGGCAAATAGCAACAAGAATTTACTTACAAATCACAATTTACGTTGTCAAATTATTGAGATCAAACGTGATATTTAGGGTGCGTCCCACCATGCCCAGTTAAAATTAAACTGGAGATTTTGTCCTATGTTTACCATGTTAAATATAACTTTTAAGTTAAATTTAAAATGGTAAATTTCCAGTTTAATTTTAACTGGGCATGGTGGGACGCACCCTAAGTTGAAAATCTCATGAAGGTTGGTGGTGTGCACTTCACCTGTAGGGTGTTTTAGATTCTTAATAACATACAGTTATTTTTTTAGCTCCTTCACCTAGGCTACAAGATGAATTCTCTCGGGCTTATCTACCGTGTGCCTGAAACTTTCCGCTTTACGAAATATCTGGATTACAGCGCTGCTCCATTTTATCAGGTACTTACACTTTAAACAATTACTGAAGTATTGTTCTCCAGGAGAAACTGCTGACCATTCGGAAACTTATTTTGATGACATTATAATGATCAGGGGTGCTTGAGGAAGTGGCTCTCCGTGTTAGTTTTTTCTTCATTTCATTGTAAGAGAATGATAGGCATTTACAGTACAGTTTTCTTTCAGCTGTACCTTCTTATCCGTATTAAAGTCCATGATAGTCACTCTGAAAACGTGTATTTGTTTATTCCAGGTTCAATGCTTGTACATTCCTTGGGCTCCCCCCGAAGACGAGCCGGACTTGAAGCACGTAGAAAGTGAGGCTGAGAATGAGCCCGAAGACAGCCCTGACGAAGCTTACGAACTGATTGAGGAACTCGAGGTAAAACTGGAATACGATGAAGACGGTGAGGAGGTGAAAGAGGAACAACCGGAATACGAAGATGAAGACGGAGAGGATGAGGAAGAAGGAGATGCCGGATCAGAAGGCAGCATACAACCTGAGGATTCTGACGAAGGATCCCGCCAACCTTGAAAGGTGCGGAAAACACACGGTAGCTGCCTCGCACGCTACAAAAACGAACCCACATCTCTTGAAATTCAGAAAAACAACAAAAATAAAAAATAATATTTAAAATTTGGTTGTGAATAGGAACGTTTTCAAGACTCCCCGAACAGCCATTCGAAATACGGAACCCACCCCTGATCTTTATATGCAAATGAAAGGGAAAATTAATTAAGAATTTTGTCCATAAAAACCATAACAGCTTCCAAGACAAAAACAAAGTATTGTCTAAAATTAGTAACGGAATGAGAGATCACCCACTAAATTACAAAACTCCAAGACAGTTTGATACAAGAATGACCCACCAAAGTGTGTAGTAATAATCGAGTTATATATATCCCTAGTCAAATCCGGTAAATGCTATTATCGGGTAAAAATAATACATTTTAAAGACAACATTCCTTAGGCGCCCCCCGAAGACGAGCCGGACTGGAAGCACGTAGAAAGTGAGGCTGAGAATGAGCCCGAAGACAGCCCTGACGAACTGGATGGGATTTTGGAGGAAAAATTGGAATACCTGGAAGACGATGAGGAGGTGAAAGTGGAACAACTGGTAAACGAAGATGAAGACGGAGGAGATGTCAGATCAGAAGGCAGCATGCAACCTGACGATTCTGACGAAGGCTGTGTTAAGAAGTCTTGACAAGTCAAGGTATATTCACGTTTGTAAACCTGTCCGCATCTTCTGTACTGTCAGTGGAACCAAAATAAAATGATTGGCTTAAGCGGTATTTGCTTAGATGAGGCGCTGAGTCGCCTGTTCATTAATGACCTCAAAAATACCTTCTCGCCTTCAAATATATGGCTAGAGAGGAAGCGAAAAGGTGTCGTTTTGGTTCATGGTGTTAAGGAGACACGGAACACTGGATACTGTAATACCGAGGGTAATTTCTCGAATTCTATTATCTTACTAATGCCCGCCTAAGTACCTACCCTGTCCTGCCTGCCTAAGTACCTACCCTGTCCTATATCCTCTCATTTAAGCTGATTCTGGATACGGCCAGTACGGTGAATGTGCTTTCTGACGAAAGAAAATGAAAAGCAGACTCTAAATTTGGAGAAACCGATTCGGAACTCTAGAATAGAGAAAACTGGAAAATGTTTTGAAGGGGAGGTACTTAGCAAGTAAAATATAGCCCCAGGCTCGCCCTAGAGCGCTGATGAATAGCCCAAAAGAGAATGGAGGAGCCGAGCCCAATAAAAATAGATCGAAAGAGAAATGAATGCAAAGCGAGTTATCGGAAATCAATTACGGGGTTTGATTTGTACCCCAAGACGCGTATTTTCGCATTCTTTTGTTGTGTTTTGCCTAAACATTCCAGCACTAAAATCTTATCTGCCATGCCATGAAACATGCGGCAGGTGACGAGCATTTTTTTCGTCGTCAGCAAACATTTCTTTTAGTGGCAGCTTATGCTGTACTTACCATAAGCTGAAAACTGCTCAGTGCTTGCCACTGTACTGTATTCTAGTTGACTTATAATATAATATGTCTGTGGCGATACATATTAAGAGGTAAGTAAGGAAGGAAGGAAAGAGTACGAAAAATAAAAAAGGTAGAGGTAGTAGGTATGAGGTCTGGCCCTACCTATTGGATAATGAATGAAAAGTTCAAAGAGGAACAAAAAATTGCATTCAACATTTTTCATTAGCCTTCACTTCACAGCCAGCAACTCAGAGGTTTCAAAGTTCTTATTAAAAACCAGTACCCCCCCCCCCCCCCCCCCCCCCTCTCCCTCCGTTACTGACGGAAGCAGATATTTCCCCACTGGTTTCCTGCACCGGTAACCTTTGCTTTGCTGTAATGAATTATAAAAACCCTCGCAGCTTGTGATTCTAACAAACATTTCCCTGCAATTTTCCTCTGCTTTGCATTCTCTGCCTTGGTCCTTGGTAAAGGTTTGTTACGGCGGGAAAATAAAAGTCACCCCTTCATAAAAAAATGACTTGATTTGTAAGTAAATAAAAATTACAGTACGGCATAAATGTGGTGCAGAAAAGCGCATTGAAATCGCGGCCACCTCACGGCTGATTTATCGCCTCTTGGCGGGTCTTAAATAACATGGAGCACTGCACGTCCAGCCCAGACGGCCTTAAGCGGCATTTTTGCCATTCATGGCCCATCATGTTCATTCATCTCGTTGAGCTGAACCTCTCGTTGAGTTACGACCCTCGTACGCAATCGTTAATCTGGCAACAGCCATGCCCCTGTTATTTTGTCACTGCTTTTCCGGCGCATTCTGCTTTGGATAATTTAAGGGGTTCAAGTGTCACTACGTCTCTACACTCTTATTATGTTTTAAAGCAAATATTTGCTACCCCACTATGGTAGGTCCCTAAGGACATTTTATGGCTCTGCTTGAAACTTCAAACACCAGAGTGACAAACTAGACGAACTTGACAGATTTTTGGCAATGCCTGCATGAAGCTGGAAAACGAGTACAAGTGGAAAAAAGGTGAATGGAGAAAAACGAAAGCCCCTCTTAAAAATTGGTGAAGTAATTTCATACCCAACCATTTCGAAGGGAAAGAAACCCTTACCCCGTATACCTACATAAAATAATAAGAAAAAATGTCAAAGCGATAAAGTTAGTGAAAGGAAACATTTGATTATGAAGGTCATTTCCCGGAACTGCGACCTTTTCCCGCCACCTTACACCTCGCGCGTCTTTCACTTAAACAACCAAAAAGTTCTCTAACTTCGCGATAAGCTTTCTTTTCACTTTCCAGTTTTTACTAAATAGGGCTTAGAGAAGCGGCCCGGTGAAAAAGTGTACCAGGATTATATTTTTTATGTAAAAGTAATAACGATATTGTTGTCAAACTTTCTACCTCTTTTTGAAGTTTGAAGAGTTTAACTTTTGTTTTAAGGCTGAACCAGTTATACCCTACCGTGCCTACCTTATATTCTGCTGAACCAGCTATACCTTAGCGTAGGTATCTTATCATGCTACTCCCAAATCCAAACAATAAAAGGTACAATTCTTGAAATAAAGCACTGTTTCTTGGGTTTTCATGGAAATGTAGGAAATTTGAAACTAAAGGTTGTGCTGAAGGCATCGCTTAAATTTTCATTAACTACCTACGTACAATATAACCTTAGGGTGACTTTTACCAGTTGCTTACCGTTCAGATAAAGTTAATGAATTTACCTTCCCGAAAAAGTAGCTGAAAAACTTTATCTTGCTGTTGAAAGTCCAGTTATGAGAAGGCCGCTATCGGCAGGATGGAGAAAGACAAAAGACACCGACTTTTCTTTTCGGGAAGATGACGCTACATTGAACTTTTATATAGGAGACTTTAGGACATGGTGAAATCTACCTTAAATACAACTGGTGTACCTACCTACCTACCTAAAGGTAAGTTAAACTACTTACAATAAATTGAGACGTCTTCTATCATCATTTTTTATTAAAATAATTGATATAGGTATAATGATTCAAAGGAAAATTTTCTTCTTTGAAATTTTTCTTTTCCTACCTAGGTTTGCTACCTAGTAGATTGTAATTTTAAGAAAGTGTCCATATAGACCTCGCTGTCACGTATCGTACAGTAGAAGCATTTAAAACAGAAAAATAATCTAAACGTCTTTAACGTAAAACCTTAAATAAAGTTACAACAAATTCATCCATTTGCATAAATGGTGATACAGACACCCCTATAATATTCCTCTCGGACTTCAGAGGGTCAGACGATCCTCAGGTTTTTAATGTGCTCTTTTAGGCAGGTATTGCAGTAACTAAGAATCGTAGGACTGAGCCTAAGGAATGACTTTTTGAGTTGTGTACCTACCTACATCATTCAATCACACAGTCTATAGATTCAAGGTAGCTGAAGTGAACCCGCGGAGCTAAACAAATGAGTTAGCTGGTTGTCAATTATATGATATCATAAAAAACAACCGATAAATAATTAAATAAAAATAAATATAGGACTTAAAAATGTGAATGTTTCATTCAATTAATTCGTGTCAGCAACTTGCGTGTACCTACCCAAAATATTTAATTTCTACAGCCGTAACTTCTGCATTTCCAGATTCGGTACGTAAAAATATATGTTTAAAAAAGTAAAAATATTAAGTTTATAATGAGTTTAAACAGAAAAACCTCCTAATCTCTTTTGTTTTGCATCATGCTCCCATTTACCCATAAATCGCTTAACTGCCAATATGAATGTGAAAAAAAGACTGAAATATCGCTGCTCGTACATATGTTGTAAATATGAAAATAATCATGATTAACATAATCTGATGGCATTTCTGTTCGCTACATCCCTCCAACCTACGCTAGGTACTATAGATGGTAATGGAAGAAGCAGCAGGTAACCACTGTTTCATTTTAATTTAATGGACCCAGACAAAAAGATAAAGAAAAATTTAAAATCACATCATTTTTACAATGTTAACATTTGTGTAAGTAACCTGCACTTATGCCGAGTCGAAGTTCAACAAGTCAGAGCTGATTGAGATAGAACTGAGATAGAGACCAAACCAGTCTGCACGACTGTTCTTCAGAAAATATACAAGTAAAAAATAAGAAATAAAGCACTTTACCTCCACCAAGCGTTGCAACTTTTTATTTATATAAAAACGTAACAGCTACCATTTGAATAGGATTTTGACTTAAAAAAATAAATTATACATACAAACTGTTTTTGAATCCCTACAAACCAGGTCCCAACCAAAATAATAGGTCAAGTAAAACATACTAACGTCTCTGTTAAAATGACTATTTACAGCTTTTGGAAATAAAAACGTAAACGTGCAAATGTATATTTACAGTTGACGCAAGCTAATCCTGCCCACAGTCTGACCAAATAAACGATTCATTTTTAAATGCTTGCAGTCATTGCAGTCGAGACGAATAATAGTTTATTTTCTACTTGTTTTCTGTCTAGTTAGTTTCTAGACTTGTTTAGAAAAGTGACGTATTTGCAGTGCACCTACCTATGTTCGGCCAAATTCAGACCTTCAGTCTTCACGAAAATATTTAGCTAAATCTAAGTCATCTTAAAGTTCAGTTCTCCTGAAAGACTTCAAGCAGGATTAGAGCGACACTATACAAAGTCTGGTAGGTAGCTAGGTCTTAACCCCACTCTGGAGGTAGCACTAATTCAAATAATTCAATGGAAACTTAAAATAACACAAATGTTTTCATACTTAAAACTAAGCAAAACCATAAAAATCACCACTGGCACTGGATTTTTGTTGAGCCAGAAGCAACGTTACCTTTTTGGCTTATCCAAACCAATCGTCAGTCCACTTAAATAATGCAATGTTCGAAGCAGTCAGATAGAAAGAGTTAAGGGATGCCCGAAACCCTCGAAAAGGGAGATTTAGAAGCAAAAAAAACTCTGAGCCTCTTGGGGAAACATCCTAGCTAAGTCGGCACAAAGGGTAACTCAAGAAAACACTCACTAGCACTGGACCAAATAAAGGAATATTTCCCTGAAAAAGAAAGAGAGAGAAATAATTGACATTCGCCTGTCTTGTAAAAACCGAAGTTACAGCATAGCCGTCATTAAGATATTGTTCAAAATGAGAGGCAGAAGAGCCTGATGCCTGGGTGGTTAGGCAGGATTAAAAAATGTCATTAGCACTGCTGCAATTTCTTACTTTTTTGAGGTGACCAGCCCGAGAAAATTGCTTCTTCACGAGACAAGTATTCCATGCTGGGCAGTTACTCCAGTCACGTTTCGAAAAGTGAGAAAATAGCTCTATCTCAAGTCTTCCCTACCTCCCTGTTAAGTTTTAAACTGCGGAAGGGTACGACTGCATCTCTGCAGTCAGCAGAAACATAATAGTATTTTCTACATTTCGCAGAATGACTCAGAACCCCCTGCATTGAAATGCTTTGGTTTCTTGTCATTGTTTCGACACTGCAACACTTGAAGTCGATTGTTTCGTCTGATCTAGTTCGGATTCCATGGAATATTATATCGTCTCATATCGCTGATAGTTCGTTCGAGGGTAATAACCTCACCACTCCAGAAATAAGCGTAATAGGTCGTACGAATAAGAAAGTATTCAAACTCATAAACATTTCCTAAATCAGGAAGCGGTTGGACAGGTGTAATAAGCTGCATTCGCTACTGAAAACAAAGTCTGTCAATTCTAGAGGTTGTCTTGTTTGAATGTTAAGTAGGGTCTCAAGATGACGTCACATGACACTGACTAATCAAGCTCAAGCATTCTGATTGGCCCGTTTTCTTGAGAACCCACACCTCTGGAAATTACAGATCTTGACCGAAAATATCCCTGGCAATTGGAAGCTCAAACCTCTGTACCATCCTCCCCCTCATCTTCGTACACACTCTTTTTCTTCTTGGGCTTGGGCGGTGGATTGGGCGGGGTTTTCTTGACAGGTGCGACAGAAGCATGGGGGGACGCAGCAATCAACATCTCCCGCTCGTCGCCGCCTTCGGGCGTGGATCGCGCCCAACTCTGTCGTCGCTCGGAGATGGGTTCGTAGGGGGTGAGCGGCAGTGGTCGATTCTTGTACGCCGGAGGCGCCAGGTCCATTTTATTAAGGCTGAGAACGGAGCTGCCGTTAACGGTGGTTCGGGGGCCTAAGTTGTCATAGACAGGTTCGCAATAGCTTTCTTCGGGGCTGACGAGGACTGGGGAAAGGGAGGCGGTCCAGCTGGGAACCCGTGGCCTGCGGGGGATGGTCACGTAGCCAGCTCTGGGTACGACGGGTGCTGGTGGGCTGAAGGGGCTGTGAGATCGGGCGTATGGCAGAGTCCCGAACTGGGCCAGGCCAGCTGGTCTGCTGCTGGGGGAGCCCAAAGTCCCGAGCGCTGTTCCTCCTGAAGAACCTTTGCCCGGGAAGGCTAGGAGGTCCGGTGGGTCCGCACTATCTTGGCCCCGAGACCGCCCCAACGTCCCCATTGGCGTCGACTGGCTGTCTGCAAGCGATGTACCTGCAGCAAAACAAGATGGTATTGAAGGCAAGGGAGTGTAGACAGGGTGTTAAGAGAAGACGGTATTGAAGGCCAGGGGGTGTAGACAGAAAGAGAAGGAAACAAACAAAACAATTAAGGTGTTGCAGAAGGAACTCTTAGGGGATTCCTCGCGTTTTCGTAACACAGAAGTCATCTTACTCATTAAAAAGATGAACAAGGCAATCAGCACGACCTATATTCAAGAAAGAAAGGGAGCTCCAAGTTTCCAACAGAGTTGCGTGGATTTTGTTTTCAAGAAAGACCAAATCCAATTAATATTTAATTCAGATTTAGATGAATTTAAAACCAAGTACAATCCATTTTTTAGAGTGCATCCTTGGCAAAAATGCCAAGATAAACTCGATGACGTCAAAAAAGACAAAACCTTGCTAAACCTATGAAGAAAGAAAAAGGCGATGATGGTTTTCCTTTTTGTCCTCAAGAGAAGCTGCAAGGTTTTCAAGTTTTTCAATAAGCAGCCCCGCCCCGTAATCAAACTTTCGCCCTCGGAGAGTTAATTCCACTTTTGCTCATTCCCGCCACAGCACACAGCGATATTTACATCAAAACTTTTCCCGCTCCTCGTTACTGTTTTACAGCACATACTCCCCTCAATCACTATCACCCTTCGCAACCTACATCCTTTACAGAGTTTTAATAAAAATCCTTAGTGTTAATACAGCTGAGGGTTGGGGGGGACAAGCCCAGCAGCTAGACCGTTTTCAAGAACTATCCATTGTGCTCAGCTGGCAGCACTACCAAATACCAGCTCCCCAGCCATCGAGTAAATGATGGAGACCTACAGTTTTAGGTGGGTTCCGGACCACCACAGCCTCGATATACATTTCACTTGACATGCTGAACATATCAGAGGTGAATGCCGAGCGGAAAAACTTTTTGGTAGGATCGGGATCGAACCGGTGTGACCCGGCTCTCACTGCTCCTCAAAAGTCGACCATTTAGTCCACTCGGCTATCGAGGCCGTAATCCTTAGTGTTGCAGCCGACACTGATTTTTCAGAGAACCGGATATCTGGATCGAAGGACCAAACAGTGGAGTCGACCCGACCGATAAAACCTCCTCCTAAACACATGGAAACTGTTAGAGAAATTTATATTTTATGTTTCATCATAGACATAAACGTAATTATGCGAGAAAGATTTCAAAAATTCAGAAAGAGAGGGAGAGGGAACGTCCTTTAAAACTCTGGATAACATCAACATCGTCCTATTTCCTACCTTTAACTTTTTTCAGCAGAAAGAACTCCCTTTTACAATTTCATTTATTTTTCATTTTTATGAGCACTAACTTTTGAATTTTATCTTTTCATGTCCTCGTCTCGGAGCACATGGAATAAAACTGGCAGAAGTTCTGTAAAACAAGATATGTAAAGGTTATAAAAGTGTGTTTGGAAGGTCACACGCAACCTATACCCATAGGTATACACATATATCATCCATATGTTCATAATTTTAGATCTAACGTGAATTAACACATTTTTCGTTTCAAAATCCCCGTTTTAGGCTCACCTGCGAATCAAAAATAATAATTATTATTATTAACCGTAAAACACCAAGTGAGAGCGGTGGTAGGAGGGTGAGTAACGGAATCGAACAGACCAGGTCAAAAGCAAGGCGAGCCTTTCGGCCTATCTGCCCATTAATATCCATTATCCGCCGTCAAATAACAACGCACGTCTACGCCCCCCTTCCGCACAGGCCCCGAAAAGTAAAAGCCTCGCGGAAATCCAAAAAATAAACCGCCACCAGACCCCCAAGGACGCTGGAGTGAAAATTAAGAAATAGAAGAACTTGGAAATAAATAAATTCAAAAAATTCTTTTATAATCGCGTCAGCGCTATCTCACAATCTCGCAACAGCGGAAATAAATCTTATGGACTGTGTACTCTAAGGAGATGGGTGCCAGGGAAATGTAAGCTAGATTAGACCAGTCCTTCTTATATTTCGTCAAAGAGGTTTTCTCACTGGTATACAAACAAATAAAAACTCATTCAAATCAGCTTCAAGTCAGATAAAGGTGTAAACGCATCCCTATTCAAAGCCAAGAACCGTTTCTCCCAAAATCACCAGATTAAAAATTTTCCCGCTTGCACTGGAGAAAGGCATGTAGGTACGAGGGAAAATTTTGTACATAATTTGGAAAGAATTGAAAAAATTTGGTCTGCCTGTCGTTATTAAAATAAGCGGCCTTATCGCTGCTTACCAGGCGCGGCTGTAAAGTTTACAACCGTCGCGTCATCCTACGCCAGGAACTTCTATTATCTCTACAATATGAAACAACGAACAAATTCAACAGACAAGTCAACAAATCAGTAGGTAGGTATTGCATGAAAAGCCTTAAGCATAAATTCTTGCAAGTAGAAATGATCCACCACAAAACTTCACAATAAACCTATTTTCATACTAAGACGTAAGAAGGGAAAGAATCAGCTGACTAGAACAAATAAGGCTTTGCCTTTGCAACTCAAAGAAGGTATTAGGGCTCATTATCCTCCGGCAAAAAGTCAAGAAAGACAAACCTTTTGAAATTTTCAAACTACTCCCAAATGAAAGGAGAAACGAATGGGGTGAGGAGGCAGGGTGGGGGAACACGGAACCCTTTGCGCAATATTTACACGGTCCCAACTAATTTTCGCCTACCAGGTAGCAGCGAACATAGAATTAACTATGGTATTTCTCATTTAGCAATGCACTATTTATCATGTTCATTACTGGCTCCAACATTCCATTTATTTACAAGCCATTCATACTTCTAGTTGAATTCCGGTTCACGCTGTAGGAAAATGAAAGAGCAGTTGTTCCAGCATCGTTCTATTTTCAGCCACAGAGGGAAAGACAACATATATATATAAAACATATAAAACAAATATATACCCTCCCCAAAGAAATAAATATCCCTTTGGAACAGAAATTGTAAACAAAACATCGTTTTTCTAAATTTCACATCCATAAATGTCAAAACTACAGGTCAATTCGGATGATTTTCAGGCGACCGGGGCGAACTCTCTCGGATAGCCGATACGTTAGAAAGAAACGACGCGGGAGCCATGATGGATGTGAAACCTGTCACTAGCTGTGGTACGGTCAGCCAAAAAACGGGCAGAAAAACCAACGAAAACCCGACTATCACCGACCCATGACAAGCTACCGTCCTTTTTTTTCTGGCTGCTGGTCAAATCTGTTTCCCCTTCCTTTTCCCGGCGGCTATTCAGTGATTTGATACGCCGATGAGCCTTCACCAGCTCCCGAATCATCATCGACTATACTTCTATTTCAGAAGCGCTTTAATAGAGGCGCGGCTCTTCTCTTCCTTTTTCCAATTTTCGTCATCTCTGTACCTACTCTACTTTGACACACCATAAGGCAAGCAGATTTCCCAATTTCTCACTGGCTTCTTTTATTGCAACTGTTTTGCAAATGCTAGCATCGCATACCTCAAGAAAAGTGCTGTATCTCGAAAACCAGTAGAAAAATGGGAAATCTGCTTCGAACACTCCCTAGAACATTGTTAGTTTGTTAGGGCTAGGTACAGGCAAAATTTTGTGTCTTTCCAACCAAGGGTAAACCTTGAAAATGAATCGCCGCTGGCAGTGTTAATCTTATGGGCGGCAAAAAATGCACCGTCAGGTATAGCGTCCTCTTAAACTGGTCTTCAACACTAAAATCTGCAGTGGAATTCGCAACGAGGCGTACCTATAGCTTGAATTTTCAGCTGAGATCGAAGGTACAGGTTCAGCAAACTACGTAGGTATTTATTTTTATAACAATCTTCCAAATGAAATGAACAATTCCAAATCCATGTATAGTTTTAGGAAAACGGTCTCTGAATTGCTAAAAAAATAAATAATAACATTGTACTTACATAGCTCACAACGTGATTACCTCATCTATACCTCATCTATTTATTTTATTCTTTTAAACGAATTTATTGAGTAAGCTGATATTAAGTTTTGCTTATATGTGAATATTGCGATCGGTCGTTGTTTTGTGCCACTTGCTCACTCAGCGCACGGGCCCTGCCAAGCAGACGAACATTTTTTAGCGGAAATATTACTAGTGAAAACCTCAACATGGAGGTGAGTTCCCTAATCGGTCCAAGACAGCGAACACCACCTCGAGGAAAAAAAATCTAGGTTCGTTCCTGAAAAAGCGGAATGAAATAGCAGAACAGAGTGTAACTTTTAGAGTCAAGGCACAATTATGGTACGAGTGCAAACTAAACAAGGCCAACTTAGCCCAGAATCTATTCAAAATAGTTCACAAACTCGACAACTGCGACCATTTATTCTGAGTCCCGCGACGTACAAGTCGTGGGGAAAAACTTTTACAGGAACCAAAACGCCTCTTTAATTATTCAGTTTTTTTTTAAATGGCGCCCTTACTGTGAAATTAAAGTTGTTTTTTAATTGTTACATTTTTTAGTAGCATTGAAAATGACCGGGAGTGTTAATTGCTTAGCTAAAGGCGAGTCCTTTCGCAGTATGGAAGTAATTTTAGAGGGAAAAGTGAGAAGGAGTTATTTAGCTTTTTCGCGGTCCTCCCGTTTGACTTTCACCCTCCATCCAGTGCCGTAGGTCAGGCACTCACTAACTATTTGTTCAGGTGCACACAATGAAACAGAATACGACATAATTGGGTTTGTAACTCCTGAGCATTCCGTATTTAGTTAATCGTTAGTGGTACCCACCACCGGCCTCAACCAGAGTTAGTAATAAGAACCACCACCGAAAAACTGTCAAAGATTAACTTTGTCAAATCCACGAAAAATAATAATAAACCCTACGCGCTTTCGACCTAGACGGTCATCATCAGAGGGGTACAAGAGAGAGAAAAGACAGATAAACCTACTTGGGTGTTAGCAGACCCGAAGTAAGTTGATCTTCGGGCCTGCTAACATCCAAGTAGGTTTATCTGTCTCTTTTCTCTCTGATGATAACCGTCTAGGTCGAAAGCGCTTAGGGTTTATTATTATTTTTCGTGGATTTGACAAAGTTAATCTTTGACAGTTTTTCGGTGGTGGTTCTTATTACTAACTCTGGTTGAGGCCGGTGGATGGTACCACCAACGATTAACTAAATATGGATTGCAGAAAATACCACAAAGTTACGAGTTCCCTCTTAAATCAAACTTTTGAGCAGTGACCAAAGGTGTTTAGAGGTCTATAGTTGTAGGCCTATGTACACCTGGTTTCAGGCATTTCTCTACATACCTATGTAGAATAAGACCCCTAGGGGTATGGACGAACGACGCTCAGACGCAGACGTCGACAGCAATATTATTGCACCCTGTCTGCGGGGCTGTAATTTACTCCTGACCCACTACCTCTGTGTGTCCGCAATGTGCTTTATTTCCCACCCAATTCGCAATTGTTACCATTTCCACAGGGGCACTGGGGAGTTTTATCACGTACTTTTACCTACCCAAACCAACTGCAGGGCTAGGGCCACTAGTGGGACTAGGGGTACTCAAAATTTTGAACTTGAATGGAGTAACTACAGATACGAGAATTTTTCTCGTACTTTCGCACGTGAGGGGTGAATCTAAAGAACCCTTCCCGGTATCTTGCCGATACCGAGACATGAAAAAGTGGCAATATGACGGAACTCGGACTCGAACACGGGCTATTCCGGTAGACCCCACCCAAATGTAATGTAAATGGTTAGCGTGTCCCAAAACCTCCGTCTGGGGTTAACCCTGAATTCGAAATCGTAGAATGATGTAGTGCAACTGCTGCGGAAGTTAACTCTAGGAACGAAGATCTGATGGTAAGCAATAATATAGGTAGAAACGTGCATGGTAACGAACACATCACTTCAGTTCTCACATCATAACTACGAGGACCCTTTTTACTTGAAAGCACTAATTTACATATCTTTTTCTCAGTAAGAATTAAGAAAGTAGATAACGAATGGCGCAGAAAGTAGACAGAATGGGAAAGTCCTCATGTCAAAACTTTTTCGTCTTGGCCAACATTATTTCAAGTCATGCTACTTTCTCGTCGCAGCGTATTTTTCTCCAAACTGTTATTTCTACTGAAGTTAGCGTAATTAGTGGAGCACTCTATTCTTAAACACAATTCACTCCAAAACTTCAGACGAGTAAAAAAGCCTCCTCCTAACAAATTGGGTTAATTTAAAATACGAGTCTCCACGGTACCTTCCCGACTTCTTCCAGTCCTTTCATATAGCGGACTCCTTCTTCAACATACTCCTCATCAAAACAGGATCTGCCAAGTAGTGGCAACTATTTTAAGCTTATCTGCAGCACTGTAGCTACGGGGAGCTAAGAGGGCAGCAACCCCCATTTAAAACTAAAAAAATGAAGAGAAAAAAATAAAAGGAAAAAGGAAGGCCAATAAAGTAAAGTAAAAAGAGAAGGAAGAGAAATAAATAAGGTAGTAAGAAACAAGTAGGAACCCAGCTGCCAGAAGTGCGAACAATACTGACCCTATTACTCCCAACACAACAATTTGGCTATTAAATAAACTTTCAAGAACGTAAATAATTGAAAAGTAAAATCAACAGTTTACAAAAATAAAATGAAAAAGTTAAAAAAGTCTTCGACATCACTGGGTGAGCCCAACATATAAAACATGGAAAATTGATGTTTTTATCTCTATACAATAAGCAGTCACTATTTTATGAAACCTATTTGGTACTTCCTGATGAAAACCTACACTCGGACTCGTAAACGACCTTGAATGGAAATAGACTGGAGTGTGGATGACAGGAAATGTGGTGATAGGGAGTACGGCGGATATGCGGCATGAGAGTGGGGGCTGCAACGCTAACAGCCAGGTTAATATGCTAATTTTACGAGACCCCTGTTGTTGTCGACGTAAGGTGTAAGCTATGCTAACGGTAATGGAGCTACCTCCGACTCAGCAATGAGTATACCCCTTGTATAAGGCGCCGACTGTCTTATGAGTTTGTATCACCAGGCGCCAAACTTGACAGTTCGCCTGCAGATTCATGATTATGTAATTATAAAGTCGGTGTACACGTCTTCTTAACTATGTTTCCGGAAAAACTGTCTGTATGAGAACTTCAGATCAGACCGTACACAATTCTTCAGAATGAGGGGTCTTACAGTACAAAAAAGGCAGAACAAAGGGTTGGCTTGAGTTGCCAAGTTGCTTGACTTACCGCGCCAAAATTATCCATACTTTAAGGGGGGAAAGGCGCACTTTCTGCTCATATTTTGGGCCCTCGCTGTGTTACCAGCTAAGAATGATGGATATTTCGATACCTACCCTATAATAGTTCCAGGACTATCTCCCCCACCACTTACTACCCCTATCCCAACCACTAAGTAGGTGTAAGCGATGGATAAATTGAACCTAGAACAAGCTGTCAGCGACCCACAGCAAGTAAAGGAAAACTGCACCAGAATAAAGTCTGAAATAACCTTTGCAGGGGTCACTCATAATTTGTCAAAAGTTGGAAAAGTTTCTACACTCGTAGGTTGAAAAAAAAAACAGACTCAGCAGCGGGTACAGCAGAAAAAATCTCTTCAACTTAAACTGAATAAGCAAGTTGTAATTGTAATCACAGCAGTTTTCTCGTCTCTCTTGGCTCCCATCGGAAGGTACAAGCACCCTTTAGCAATGCTTGTTTTAGTCTAGTTCCTGTCACCCTGAACCGCGGCCACCACTCCGACATCCCCACTTCTGAACTACACTTCATTTGTTTTTACTTTCTCGCTAGCCAATATGCCGAGAAAGTAATATTTTCGTGTAAGTTTTGAAATCGAGTTTTGAATGTCCTCCGATTTTAGGAGTTCGTCCATAACGCTCTCCCACTGAAGTTAAATCTGAAGATATGTGCCAAGAATAATTTTACTGGAAAAGCAGGCAACTTTTACTTTTAATCCACCTTTATTCAGGACAATAGAAAATGTTGCTTGAAGAGGGCTTTACCGAGGTAAGTTAGCGAGTAAAACAAAACGCAAATCACTTTTCACAACCTACTAATTTGGATAAAAAAAGTTTAAAATTCCTGGACAGGCTGGTTTATCCAGCAACATTACAGCTACTTACTTGCTTTTCACTCTTTTTTTCAAAAAAGGTATCCTCTTCAACAAACTGCGTTAAAGCAGATAAGAAAAATTTATTAGGCCCTAACCCCTCCATCTGAGGTTGGTGGAAGGTATCACAACCTTTTCCCGCTGTTTAATATTTCCTGTACACTATCATAAACATATGCAAAATAACTTAAAATAAATAAGCGTGACAGAGAAACTTTTAAATTTTTCCTTTGATAGTACGAGAAGCAGCAAAAGAGTGATGGTTATGGACCTCTGATGAGTTCAAAAACGCAATATTTCCAAATATAACGATGGGAATGGGTCGAGGGTCACCTAAAAATTTTATTTAAATGATTTTTAATCGATTCAGGACCGGAAAGTTGAGCGGAAATGGATTTAGAAATCAATACCTAGGCCTTCCGGCTGGTGATCCACTCACGAGCATCTCAAAAAGAATAGACAAGCCTACACACTATCTGACTTCCAATGAATATTTTCTTAGAAGTGACTTTTATCGACAAAGGAATCCTGAAAGATGTAGGAAGACATCAAATCTGCAAACAGGCATTGGGATGGATTGATCAATGTATTCGGAAGTCTCATAAAGCCTCTAAGATCAGAAAACTCCAGAAGAAATTCGACAGTTTTCGAATACCTAATGGTATTGAGAAAACAAGAAAGGTTTCCAATTCATACACTCGAGTTCGGTTAGAGACGGAACATTCCAACATAGTTTAACTATTTAATTCGATTGCACGACTTGTGATTCTGGAAAGATACAGAATGATACCTAATAGTAGGTACATAACTGCTGAAACAGGTTCCAAAATGAATGCTACCTCTGTTAGTCATTTACTTTATATATGGGTATATCCAACTTTTTACAAGAGAAAAGTCAGGCGAAACACATGAGAATATATTCAGATAAAATTGAATCAAAATGGAACTATGGGGAGAATTCAATTGAAAAGGCGTTATAACTATAAATGGGTTAGTAGTCCTGTTTCGAGCTCTAGCGGGCAGGTTAGGTGAGAGGCATTAGTAGAATAGAGCTGGGTGTCATATCATTAGAATAGAGCTGGGTGTCATATCATTAGAATAGAGCTGGGTGTCATATCATTAGAATAGAGCTGGGTGTCATATCATTAGAATAGAGCTGGGTGTCATATCATTAAAACGGATGAGACGACTCTGATGACGTAGACGAGGATTAGCCCCTCATTTAAGCTCTCTCCTTCAGCCCCCTTCTCCTTCTGTCAAATATAATTATCGAATACTTGAGAACAGTAAGAAGGTGCTCATTTGCATTTAAACTGGTTAGTGGTGCGTTATTTGAGCTTAGAGCGGCTCGAGATCTATCCATGGAGCAGGGAACCGGATTCCACGAACATACGCTCTTCCTGTTTGTGTCGATTTAGTTTATCTCTATTTTCTGATAGAGGTTTTGAAAAATTAATAGTAAATAACGCAGACAACGTTATCATGTTCAGTACAGTCAACAATTCTTCCAAGATTTTTGCAATAAAAGTAGAGAAAGCTGAGACCGAGGGGGTAACCACTCCAGAGATTCCTTGAGTTTCCTTGAGATTCCATAAAGATTTCCAAAGATTCCTAACGATATTTATAGAAAGATGAACCCCGAAGGGGTAACCACACCAAAAAATTCCAAGATTCCCTGAGATTTAATAAAGATTTCCAATGATTCCCAACGAGATTCCCAACGAGTGGTTAACCCCTCGGCTGAGACCGTGATACGAATACTTTCAATGAGCAAGTGTTTTGGACCTCTTCTCAGTCTATTAATTATGATGATATAGGCCCCAAGGCATGCTCCGCCTAGGGTGAGTTACGTTTAATAGTATTATGCAAGCAAACACAAGAAAAGGCAATAAATAAAACCTTCTTCAAGTTCCCCAAAAGGGCAGAGAGCATATAAGCAAGGTGGCGTAAATTCCAAAATTGGTTCATCGCCTCGACATGGAACCTTTGGAGGTGACATCGCTAGTGCCATCATCAATTCAGCTCATTTTATATTAAATTACCTCCCTAATTTGCTGACGCATCGGCGATGGAGCTGACTGAGTTTTATTATCGAATAAATTAATGGCTTCTACCCCCACCACCTGTTCATAAAGTCAGCAACAAGAGACAAAAGACGCACCTCGCTTACAAATTACCGCTACCGTCGCTACACTTACTTTCCTACCGCACTGCGGCCCAACGTTTTCCCGTTATATTTCTTCATAGTCATTCAACTTTTTTATTTATTTAAATCAGTATCATTTCTCCCTGGCATCTGCATCCATAATATTCACATTCTAAGCCGACACAATTACTTTTGTGAACTGTTTATACGGAGGAATTTTAAGATTCCTCTTCGCACTTGCTCACGGCTCATAAATTTTACTTTTCCCAAGGTCTTCCATGGTGTTTGGACGCTTAGCATGAGTTTGAATTCAAATCCCGGTACCATAAAATTCTGTTCATTGCATGAAAGTGAACACCAAACATTCAAAAATGATAATCGGATCACTGCATGAGGTGGATTTAGGGAGGCCCAATGTCATAGTTATTTGACACATTTATTTATTATTTACTTTACTACTCCCTGAAACATGGCAAGGTATTCAAACAGTGGAGCAAACCTCAAAATAGAGGAAGTAAATGAACTGAAATAGCATCTAAAAGTGAACAACAAAAAAATTCTGGATTTTATTTATTTTTACCAAAGGATCATAAAATCTACAATAACCTCAGAAGACCGGAAATGGAATTTTTCATGAATTCAATTGAAAAGCAAAATCAAAGATGTCTCCCGACAAAGTAAGAGGCTCAGGCTCAGTTTCGTATTGGATTTTCCATTCTCTGGCCCATCTCTCATTCCGTTAATGTGCCCGTAAACAGAGCGCCATTATTCCTGTCAAGTGCCCTACTATAAAAACGTTATTGTGGCTTTCCAGATATTTCACTTTTTATTCCACAATACTCAAATTTAATTCCAGCCTGCTATTTTCTAACACACCTTCCAGTTGCCTACCACAGCAACAGTTCGTAAAAAAGAATAAACGAAATAATATATTCAGGAGATAAGCACCTTAGTAAGACATTCTTCAATATAGTTCACCTCTGCCTGTTGAAAATAAACCTTTCTCTTCCCTGGCCTGGACCTCTGAGACCGTGAATCATCCCTTAGGATCCATCCATCGAAATATTCATTTCCCGCGTCACATGCCTTTTGTCCGGGAAATCCTTTGATGAAATGACGGGTTTCGGAAAAATGAACGGCTTCCTTTGCCCCTTTGCCCTGTTTTATGTCTCGTCTTTTCTGCCCACATTTTTTCTCAACCACACTTTTTTTAAAGAAAAATATAAAAAATAATATGCTTTGCTTTTTGAATGAAGAGATAGAATAAATAAAGTTGTATGGAATATGTCTGTGTTAATCCCCAGTACTCTTTAGAGCCAGAGCTCCCCTTAATACTCTTGCACAGTTTCTATCCAACTCAACCGTTGTGTGGTTGCTGAAGAAAAAAAAAAGACATCTAACTGATTTTTGTACTATCACTTCCACCGAGCTCTGAATGTATCAAATGCTCTGAATGATTTTATTTCAAAAGAAGCTTCAATATTTCCTGCTTCAATAATAAAAATCCATTCAAAATTCTTTAGGGTGCGAAATCGGTCAACTTTTATTTCAACAGAATATAATTAATTACAAAGCTTTTTCGTGCGTTTATTTCTCAGAGATGAATCCTTTAAGGAAAGGTACCGTGAAAGGGATAGGATCGATCAAACTACTCAGCACAAATTAAAAATGTAACGGACAGAAATGTATTAGAAATTCTCCACTGAAATTGCCGTGAACTGCGCAACGCTTCCTAAAAAAATTCTCTCATGAGCCTTTGAGATTTTTATTGCTGACCAGGAACAGGCAACCCCGTTAAAAAAACATCATATGTTACATGTAAGCGTTTACTCTTTTTTTCAGACCCCATTTTAAATTATTCTTTATGAAGTCAAATTTTCCAATAGTAGAAATGTTCTCGAAAGAGGGAAACGAGCTTGAGCTGATATAGAGTCATCTTTTCAGACAAAATGTAAAATTCAAATAAAATATGTTAACATAAAACTTCACAAAAAGTCAAATTTCATGAAATGCTTTACAATACCTAGTGGTGGGCCATAGTTATTTTATTGAAACCGCCGCGATCGACCTTTGTAATTGAAAAGTCCAGTGAATTTTCAAACCAAATTCTACCCGAGTCTTGTGAGATTACGGGATCAGCCTGAAAATATAAAATCTCAGATCCAAGAAGTTTAAGACAAAAGGGGTAAGGGAGGGTTTAAAATAAAAGACCCGACCCCATTGTCTATGAGCAATTTTCAGCTCCCCACATGGAGGGGACTTGTGCTGCACCCCTTTCCATAGAGGGTGGAGGGGTCTTGGATGCGACTATAAGGTGATTAATTAATAATAGCTCCCCAGGGGATAATTAGGGGCTGTCATCAATGCGATGGATGGGGGCATCGCACAGGTTATTACATTCTGGAGAACAGTACTACTGTAGGCCATTCTTAAATTAATTATACCATCAAGATTTCCCTCCTGATTTTTTTATTCACCCTAGGACAAGTATGGTGCATAGTCCAAGTATTCCCAAAGAAACAAACCAGAAGGAAATGTTCAGAATATAACCAAACTCTTATTTTAAGTCAGAAAACCATTTGAATCGTGAAAATCATGTCACTTGAGGTAGCAGAGAGCATTTCCATAATAACCTCCATGCGCGGTATCGTCTAGTCCAGTGGTTCTCAAACTGTGTTCCGCGGAACCATTAGGTTCCGCGAAGCCATGCCGGGGTTCCGCGAAGCCTTCTCCGTGCTTCAGGGAATACAATTTTAGTTTAGTTTAGAAAAATTGAAATAGAAAAATGTATCGTGTGAAATAAAAAGAACATAAACACATTCACATATCGTGAAATATTTATTATTCTCATTAAATAACGATTTCAATGTTAATGGTTGTTATTTCCTAAAAAACCTGTGAAATCGACGATCCAATGTTTAAGGTTCCACGAAAGAATTCCCGACTAAACTTGGTTCCGCCTGCCAAAAAGTTTGAGAACCACTGCTCTAGTCTAAGGTATGTAACGGTTACGGTACCTAAACTTTGATCTACCCGGATGTGTGCCACAGCGATAAAGCAACACAATCATCTTTAGTTACTGGGAAGTGAGGGAAATTAGACTCGCTAGTGAGCCGCGTGAAAGGGCTGGTGGGTAACATACCGCAGAGATTATGGGGTTGCGGGAAATATCAAATCACAAACAAAAGAATGGCATTATGTATAAAAGTAGTTCTATAATGTGGGTTTCAAGAACACTGAGCTTGAAGAAACGGAGTTATAAAAATAGGAACTAACACTTTTCAGAGATTCCTGGTGGGGAGTGTAAGATATTGTTAAAAATCAAAGAGGGTCCTATTCAGGAAAAAATTACGTGGCAAACTTTCTTTTTACAATTTCGGTCACCTAGCAAGAACGTGCTCCAACAGCACGTTTCACTACTTTCACGTAAAAAAGAATGCTTTATACCGCACGCTCCAGAACGTTTCCAACTAACACCCTTTTCCTTCACATTTTTTCAGTCCTCTTCCAAATAGGTCAAGGCTCGCAAAGAGGCATTTACCCCACGAAAGCTCAAAAGACTGAACGCACTGACTGTTTGATAATTAGGTATTACCTCTCAATAAAAATGGTGTCTCTAATAAATAAATAAACAAATACAAGAGCTCTAAAAGCCTGTAAATTTTCTATCCTGCACTCTAAAATGTTATGAAATCAGCCGGTGGTTGGCTGAAAAAAGGTTCCATCCAACTTTTTGATTAGAATAATGTTTTAAGTAAATAATCCAACCGTGTCACATATTTCAACTAGGAACCTAACTTCCGATTCAGTTACTATTTATTTACAGTGTGTTCGCTAGGGAGTAAAAACCGGGGAAGCTGGTGGACTGGAAGACATACTGCTCGTTCTGTTTGTTTGGCGAGAAACAACCCCCGATTAAAGGGGAAAATATTACACCCAATATTTCGACTGTGAACAAAAACTCTTCGGGTTAAGTGCTCCCCCCCCCCCCCCCCCCCAAACTTGTCAAGTTTCCATCGGAATCGTGCCAAAGCAGAAAGGGCTGAGTCAGCAGCGAAGTGAATCATGTCATAGACCGATTGCAGCTTCGGGCGGATGGTTCCTCTGACTAAGTTTAAACATACATGACCAAACTTTACCCCCACCCCGAAACTCATGTAATGGGGGGGTAGTTACAGGTCAGAGGCTTGGGGCGCTTGTGGCTACTTTCTGTTTTATCTCAAAATTTCATGTACAGGCCCTGTTTATCTGACTATGAGCCAACCTTTATCCTGTCTGAGTGTCTGGGGCCTCTACAAGTTTAGAAGAGTGCTTAATGAGGACTTGAGGCCACTTGCTTTCCAAAATTATCAGCAGCAACACAGCAAGTAACAAGGAACCGGAGACAATAGGTATAAAACCTATGTAACTGAAAAAATGAAAATAAAAAGTTCTTTAAAATAAGAAACTTTTTCAGGCTATTTCATTCGAGGAAGAAAACATTAGTTGACCAACACCAACGTGGTAGATGTTTTTCGCCAAAACGCGATAATAACAGTGGGACAATGTCCATTTGAAAAGCTAACAGCAACACAAATGGAGGATTATATAGGTCCTCGAAACGAAAAAAGATAAAATAAAGAGCCCCAAAAGAGGTATGTTAATTTTTATTGGTCAGCTCTGAGCGAAGCGGTAACTAACTTTTCCTCCTGAAAAAGTTGAAACAAAGGGAGTCGTCACATGAGCGGTATGCATGAAAAATTCATGGAATGTGGGGAGTACCACTCTCCCCCCAGGGCTCCGAAGTTTGGGATTCCCCCATGCTCCCTGTTCTCCAAGAGCTGACAAACAAACCCACTTCATTAAACAAGAGGGCAAGTCGCGACCTGTCAGAGCTTAGCAATCTCAGCAAGAGCGGCCATGTTCTCTGCTCTGCGTTGAATACCTCTCCCAAACCATTACTGTTGGCTATGCGTCTGAGATTTCATTCACTCGCATTTAGTTTGCAAATTGCTTTCTAATCCCCCGTCAAATAGCCAGACTACTGTAACAACTTAAACTTACTGAGACTAGAGGAGCCCAAACTCCCCAAGTCTCAAAAGTGACTGAGTGCAGTCACTGTGGAATACACGGAGCGACAGACAGAAGGCAAGAGCCTTGAGACCTCTCAGTCCGTCCGAAACGTCCAGCGGGGCATCAATAAGTGTAGCAACTGATGCTGACTCCAGCACTTCAAAGTGGCAAGGCAATGCCAGCGCGTTTTACAGATATCAGGGTTCGTTTGTAGTGTCCATATTGAAATTGCATGCAGTAGGGATCCTTGAACTGTACTGAAAAATTTGGCATTGAATTTGGTTTTGGATTTGAACAGCTTTATAAGGCTGTAGGTAACGAAATAAGAAGGAAAATTTAAATGAAACTTACCGAGAATGGAACCATTTTCGTTGTATGGAAGCGAGACGGAGTCGAGAAGCTCCGTCTCGGACGTATTGAGGGCAGTCTCTTGTCTCCTGGGTGGTTTCTGCACCGGGTTCACCGAGTTCATCAGGGTCTTCTCTTCGGCATCGACCGATACCAGTCCATTTGCATCCTTTTTCGTGGCCACCACTCTCCTCTGCTTCTTGCACAAACAGCAGCACATAATGAGAACAACTGCGAGCAGGAGCAAGGCACCCACCACAATGCCAACGATCAGGGGCCATACGTCGAACATACCGACAGCACCACCAAAAGAACCGTCAGAATCATCATCTGCAGAAAAGCGAACGTCCAGCGCGCGCTCCGCTTCCCCGCCCGCGTTCTTCACTAAGCACTTGTACTCCCCACTGTCACGCCCTCGAGCATGACGGACAGTCAAATTAAACCATCCCCCACTTGATCGTAGAAGGTACTCGGCACCTGTATATGAATGATTATTGATAGGTTTGGCATTGAAGAACCACTGGACGGTGGGATGTGGATCACCGGATACAAGACATCCGAGGAAGGCACCGTCTTGAACTACCGTCACAACTTCCGGTTTGCAAGCGAACTCACTTTCTGGCACATCGGTCCATTGCTGACCATTGGGACACACAGTCGGCACAGAATATAACTTGTTTTTCAGCACCCAGTTCCTAAGAGGCCGAAGCCGGCAATCGCACACCCAGGGGTTATGCGTGAGGCCCAAGTTACTCAGCTTGGGAAGGTGTTGAACGGTCTCTAGATCCATCGTCTTAAATTTGTTTCCACGAAGTTCCAACGTTGTCAGAGCAGGGACATTCGCAAACGTACCTATGCTGATGGAACTGAGCTGACAGTATGAGAAATCTACTTTCTGGAGGTATTTCATGCTAGAGAAGAGACCTTCTTCCAGCTTTCTGATGGGGTTCTTCTGGACGATAACCTCCCGGATTTTCTCACAGTCCCGAAAGAGGTCCCTGTGAAGGTTTTCTATTCTGTTATCCGATAGGTCGACCTCGATCAGCACCTTCATCCCCGCTAACGCGTCTTTGTCCACTAAAACGATGTTGGCGTTTTTAAGGAAGAGCTGTAAACAAAATGAAAACACTAATGAGGGAAAAACTGAGGGACACGACCACATGAATTGCTATCTTGATATAGATGAAATTCATCAGCCTGTTGATTCATTGGGGTCCCACTCAGGGTCCCAGAATTTCACATTAACGAGGTGCCAATTCCCGTTTCTAAGAGGCTAGCTTGCACCAAATTATCGACAACCTGCGAGAACAAACGGCGACAAATAGCTGACGAAGCAGAAAGATAATAATCTATTGAAATAATGTGTACAGTACCTTGTGTAAGTTGACCAGGCCAACCTCGCGGAACGCGTAGGCGGTGAGGGAGTGGAAGCTGTTGCCGTTAAGGGTGAGGAGCTGTATTTCAGGGCTGAGGGCGCTAGGTACTGCCGTAAGGCCGGCCATCCCACACTCGGCCGCCTTCTTGCCCTGAGACCAGACACACTTGCAGCTGGCGGGGCAGTCGTCCCAGCTGTCATTACCACATGCCACGCTCAGCAGTACGAGCAGCACCAGCACCACCTGCACCATTTTCCAGGCAGATGCTCATTGAGCTGTAACAGACAGAAAATACCAGTTTCAAGCTTCTTCAAAGAGGTCCAGTTATTTTACTGGAATACGTTCGGGCCCAGGCTAATGAGTGCAAGCTCCGACGTACTGAACAGTAAACATAAGCAGAAGGGTGATCTATCACTCTTTCTCAAAGTTCTACATAGTATAGATACCAAGCAGATAAGCCAATGACAGTGGTGATAACCGGAGTAAAAAAATTATAGGATGAGCCCATGAAGTGGAATGCTATAGTTACAAGTGTTCGAAACAGAAATTTAATTTATTTTCCAAGCGGTAAAACAGCAGAAAAACAATGACGACGACAGAATGTGAAAATAAATTATTGGAAACAGGAAATATAACGAAAGAAAATTAAAATGACTTCCAGGGAAAATTTTACAGACTGCTATGAATGGTTGCCAAGATTATAGTAGGGAAAACGTTATTATTACATATTCATCAGATTCTCACAGAGATAATAGATCAAAAGGAAAAAAATCAAAACAAATCAAAAACAGCTCAAGACGGAAGTTAGGACAAAACAACCCAACTTTGGAATTAAACTTCCAAACTCGACAGAAGGGTTTCCAATTCGATGGAATTATTGATGCCCCACGCAAAGTTCGCCGCGATCGGGCAGTCGGCCACAGAGGGTTCATCACGAATTCCTAACCTGATCAAGATCACTCTTTGACAGCCAGCGATCAGCGGAGCCGGAAAGCGGAAAGAACGAGGCGAGTTTGGAATACCAAAAGAGGCTTCAGTCAAAAAACCGCTGATGGAACCGTGGAACCTACATCCCGCACACTATGGATGACCTCATCCTGCCACGCGTCAAACTCGAGTCAGATTGCTTTCAACAAATTCAAACGAAATACCTCCCAGGCCTGTCGAATCACAATCTCATTGACGGCTTCAGAGTCTTTTTTGACACCCTTCAAGAATATTCAGTCAAACCCCTTATACAAAAGTTCTCACATGCAAATTATTCTTCATGGGATATTCCCGCAAGGTATAACGCCGATTTTACACCGACGGAGAAACCAAGATTATAAAACCAAGATGTATAAAATAATAAAAACGGGAAGTACATGAATAGTATTCGTAAGTAGAACCTTCTAAGGCTGCAGTGCCCAAGTGAAATGAGATTCTCAAATAAAACATAGCTATATGTGAGTCAATGCAGACTGCCTCCAGCCTTGATTTAAACAAAAACAACACAGCCAGAATGAAGATGAAGGTTGTTGAAGGCATCATCAGGTACAGAAGGGATGAGGAGGATATCATGTGTGTATGTACTTCAGGGAGGAATGGTACGCCTCAGGCGTCTCATAGCCACCAACCCCACACCCCGCCAACTACGGATGCACTCCTCTTACTTCCCCTTCCTATCCCACTAGACTTCATACAGACAACAATTAAGTTGAAATTAGTGTGTTCCGTCTCAGTGCAGTGCACCGTCACAACTATTTCCCCGACTGTACCGTAGGTGAGGTATACTCTCATCCACGACGATTATATAGTCTACGCCCGAAAAGGAGACCAAAATGGCAGATGGCGGCGGAGGGGTGGGTACCCCCTCTATGTGGCACCAGTACCTATGAAACTGAGCTGCGAGCCACACTAGGCTAAGCTAAGCATCGGCTATAAATAGATTTTGCCTGTATATCGTGTGACATAGCCAATAGTGTGGGTCGCAGCTCAGCCTCATAGGTACTGGTGCCACGTAGAGGGGGTACCCACCCCTCCGCTGCCATCTGCCATTTTGGTCTCCTTTTCGGCCGGCGACTATAACAAAATCGTATTGTGTATTTTAGCATTTTAGCACAGCACATTCATCTGAAAGGCTATAAGACAGTTCTGTACACGAGTACAACTTCGGATTAGGAATACTCTTGTGGCAAGTTCTTAATAAATTAGCTCAGCCTCAGAGACCTAAGGCTTGTTTAATAAGGAAGACGAGTTCTTGAATGTCACCTTGCGGAGAAGGGCAGAGGCGGTGGGTGGGGGGGGGGGGGGGGGGGCGGGTGAAGGATAAATTTTTCATCAGGCTGGATCCCTGGGGTAATTACTGGGTAAAGGGTTTGTTTTATACCAGCCACCATTCCATTTGGCCTCTCTCTGTGAGCCTGCGACTAGCCCGGGGCCGCCAGGTTGCTTCCCATTCTATTTTCATACAGTCGTGCATGAGAATTTCTTGTTCTTGCACATTTCGGGAAAATAAGAACAAAACCATAAACAAGTGAATTTCACAATTTTCCACGATATGTCACGTATACGTAAGTGTCCTTCGACCTTCAGTATTTCGTACATGAAAGAACAGCGCCCGCTCAGACGGAGGGACGACTAACAACCTTGCAGCAAAGAGCAGAAAAGACCAGGTTTCATGTGCCATAACAAAAAAACGAAATGGTTCTTTCAAAAGGACCAAACAGAAAAAGGGGAAGGGAAAACAAGTAGAAAGATAAATGAACCTTTCATGATTCATGCTACATAAGTGGATAATTAACTTTGTTTCGAAGAATAATCTGAAAGGGATAGAAAGAAAAGTTTAGCAGCCACGGTAGAGCCCGCATGAGTGCCAACACGCGAAAAAAGTGTGGTGACGTCATCCGCAGTTAAAGTCGCCAAACTTTTCGATTGTCTCTCAGCAGTCGAGTGCAAGTCACTGCACTCAAAAAACTTCTTCTCTTGGAACTTTCAATCAACCTGATACAGTTGCTCTATTTTACTTTTTCTTTCTCCATAGTGTTTACTTTACTCAGTCAATCCAAAGGAAACTTTGAGTCTCTACCGCTTCTTGGTTCTGAATAGGAACACCGGGATTTTGCGAAGATACCTTAGCCTCTGCCGAATCGAAAATCACTTCCTATCGAGCGAGTTTCCTTCAAATAAGCGACTTGTCCACACTTTAAGGGGCCGTGTGTCAATTGGAAATTTAAAGGAATTTACCCCATGATAGAAAACTGAATTATCTCGCTCCTGATTAGGTATAGTGGCAGACCATATAGGAAGGAAATGAAAACTTAATTTTCCCAATAAAAGTGGCAAAATGAGAATTTAGATTACTTTCAATTTTTCACGTAACATGGTCGGAACACGGCCCCTTAAGAGTAGGCATGCCTACCTGCTATTCCCTCTGATAAAGGATATGAAAAAGCCGCAGTCCACTGCTCATATTCACAAAAATTCTTAAAATTTTTAAAATTTAAAAATACACCGCAATTCATACCGAAAATAAAACTATTTTACCCATAGAATAATTGCTGTTTTTGTCAAGACCTCTTTCCGGGATTTGAGACGTGGCCACTTCAAAAATTTCATTGAAGATGTAAAGGGCTATGGACCACCTCGTTTCGTTAATCTTGTTAAGAATTTTGACAACAAAGGACATTCGAAATGGGATATAATATGACATCTCTTTATGTGAGCCTTCAACCAAAACAAAGCAGTTATTCTCGCAATATCATCATAAAATGGAATAAATAAATCACAAATGGAATAAAAACCGCGTCGATACTTCGTCAGTTATTTAAAGAGCAAAAAAGAATTCAAGTTCATTCGACTTCGATATTTTTTAATTGCCAAAAGTCAACAAACCCTCTGGCTCATTAGGTAATTTACCTATATATAACTTTCCAAGACCAAAAGGTTTGTTAATGAGCGTGCACTCGCTTTCTGATCTTAAAAGAAATGACTAAGGATTAACGCATTTTTAATTTTAGTAAGTGCTACGTTTTGGTTGCAGGCCAACTCAGCCATTTCCTTTGAAAGTACCGCGAAGAACACTTTTGCCACTCTTCTAAGCAAAAGTACCTTCTAAGACACCTCCAGTAATGGCTGCTGGAAGTTAAACAGACTTTTCTCCTTGTCCATTTTCTATAAATGCTGATATCGCTATGATAGTAAAACAGGGGTTTCCCTATCTCGAAGACTTCCCAACCCTTTAATAAGTGAGCGGGATTTTCCGGAATGCACAACATCTGGGAACTTGCTGAGGAGGGCTGATATTAAAAAGCCCCTAAGCACTGTCCACAATGTGTTTTAGGAAAGTATCCCTGGGCTAGTACCCCACTTCTTCTCTGACAGTTCTATTCCGGAGGCACGCCGCGCGTCCCGCGGAATGCCGGACTTCAGCGTGTTTGTTTTACCCAATTTCCGGCTGCTTCCGTGCGTCGAATCCTCAAAAACTGCCCCCTACGATTGGTTTCTAGTTTGTCGAGGCCCAACCAATCCTTCCCTTTATCTCTCCATAAAAAATAAGCTTGTACACCATGAATTATCGGGTTTCGACTTTTATTATTCGCTTAAGGTTCTGCTTCAGCTGACGATGCAGTTCGGCCAGCCATAAGATTCACACTGCAAGCAGCGAATTTTTTTAAACATTTTCCCTCTTTGAAAACACTCTGAATTTCGCCTAGATGTAACCTGTTGAATATGCAGGCAATTAAAATTCATGGGTAAAGAAGTACTCTTCTTCATGTGGTTCTCGGAACTTAGCCTTTTCTAGAAGCACAATTTCAATACTCAAAATCAACTGTGATACCGTCTACAAAATCCACAGAGCAATACAGAATGAATAAAAAATACACTTCCAAAATACTAAGTATTTTAACAAGGGCTAGGATGAACGATCCAAGTGCAAAGGTGAGCCGAACTACGAGGAACGACGTAAAAAACAAAGGTTCGGAAGAGAAGATACATAAACAAAGCGGTGAGTTAAGAGAGGTGCACTTACGGAAATAGCGGCAATGTGGGCTCCGCCAGATCTGAGCGAGTTAACTGAAACAAAAAGAAAATAAAGTAAGGCAGCTGCTGAGGTGCTTACTACACTCTTTTTCTACGTTTTTTAAAAAATAACGAAAAGAGCGGATCTTAGTGAATATTTCAAGAATAATTTTTAACCATACTTCTCCAATTAAGTTGCTGTATGTATAAGTCGACGGCCGAAAAGGAGACCAAAATGGCAGATGGCGGCGGAGGGGTGGGTACCCCCTCTACGTGGCACCAGTACCTATGAGGCTGAGCTGCGACCCACACTATGTCACACGATATATCGGCAAAATCTATTTATAGCCGATGCTTAGCTTAGCCTAGTGTGGCTCGCAGAGCCTCATAGGTACTGGTGCCACGTAGAGGAGGTACCCACCCCTCCGCTGCCTTTTTGATCTCCTTTTCGGCCGTCAACTACAGCAAATTTGAGGAAGGATGGGAGCTCCAGAACAATCGGTGAAATAACAATAGCAACAATGTGATCGATCAGAATGTCCTCATGGAATTATCAGTCGAGTACCATGTAAATGACTCAGTTGGAAGTTGGAATTGAAGAATGATGAATGGGTAGGGCAAGGAAGGTGGGGGAGGGAGGGAGGGAGGGGGTAGGGCTGGTGCATCCTCCTCTAACTCCAAACTTCCCTCCTTGGGAATAATACATGAGAGCATCTCGCTATCCTATTCCGCCAAACTCGCCAGACTATGCCCGACTTTTCTGCATTTTTAGATTATTTTCATTATTATTTGCAACCAACTTCCCCTGCGAAACCAGCTGTCTGACTTTTTTCCTGCATGGTCAGCTGGCAACTCATGCAGAAAAAGCACGTTCTAGAATCTAGAAAAAAGGTTTCCTAATACAAGGACAAGTCAGTATGGAAGATCAAGAACAAGATAAGAGTTTCTTACCCTAGTTCTGCAGCATCACCACAAATGACTGAGGATAGGGGAACTATACGTCAGCGATTTTGTAAAGGTAAGTAGGTGGTGGAGCATGGCCAATGACACCCCGGTATTGGCACCCCCAAACAGACCTCAGGAAGGAAGTGGTGTCGGGGGGTAGGTGGGAAATATGTGATTTATACGCGAAGAGAGGGTGAGCTTGTGAATTGCTGAATTGGGGAATATGTTGGAATATGTTCACCATACTATACAGTTCATGGCTCATTGCCAATACTGCTCTCAACTCACTCACGACTTCCCTAAACAAGGCACAGAGTGCATGCAAATCTCAAAATCAAAACTGTGAGATGGATGATCAATACGTGTGTGACTGCGGATAGATACGGACTAACACAACACGATGGGTGAGAGACGACCTGAGTTATCCCGCACACGTTTTCAATAGAGGTAAAAAGTAAAGCGGAATCCGAACGAATGGACGAATATCAATATCTATCCAGCTTTTGAGGTGCGGGACAGTTTTAAACTGAAGTTTATCGAAAGTAGGCCCACATGAATACAATCCTATAACTCACGTTAAACTCAGTCAATAAGTTTCATAGAGTGCAGACATATTGGGGAAATACCTGCCGAACAGATAAGGGGAGGACAAGGAGAAACGCGAGAAGCAATTCGCATTTCCAATACCGCTTGCGGTGAGAATGGCGAGGGGAGTTGGGGGGGAGCGGAGGGGCAATAGTGGAGCACTGACCAGAAGGGGCGAAAGGAAACAGGGGCTAATGTATGGAAATGAAGCTCTGGATGCATAAATGCATGGCTGTCATTAGCCTGCACAGTGTACACGGACATGGTACACCCACCATTTTTCCAACTGGGAGGATCTCAGTGCATGCATGGTGGCCCCTCAGTTACCTTGGCGGCAATATGAATAAAAGTGAACCTGTGAATGAGGAGATTCCCTTACGCCAGAGACGGAGAGGTCGAGGAGTCGAGGACCACTGCCATGGTCCGAGAAAGCAGGGAATTCGGAGAGAGCAATAAGCCACATAAATTCGTAAAATAAAAGTAAGCACCAATCTTCGGTGGGTCTGTGAAACATCAGACCTTCTTCTCATCCAGCATCAAAATCACAGGGAAGTGACGAAAGGTGGGAGAGCATGCAACCGTACGGAAAGTTCGAAAGCAGCAAACAGCTGATTAGGGGTCACGGGGCATTATTTTAATTTCCCCTCGGTTTAAGCATTGCCGATCCCATTCAAAATGGAACAACGCGAACACGGATTGTTCATTAATGTCGTCCGCATTTATACCTCATTACGACTCTGTTGATTTTTCGTTCCATTTCACATTAAATTAACACAGGGAATTTGTCAAGAGATCAATTAATTTTCACCTGTAACAGACCTACAGCAGCTGATGATTCTTATTTACACAGATCGTCAGAGTTTGTACGAGAAGTCACGCTCAAGTGTAAATCGAATAGAGGGCATCAACTCCAAAAACTAGGAAACCTTGTACAAACATGGTCATATTTACTGAAGAATGGAAGGTAAATCCGATATGGTTATTTTTCTCAGCTGTTTGTATGGTCACTCTGTGTGATTCTTTTTAAAGGAGGGGTAACTAAAGAAAGAACAATTTTGCCCCACCCATCTCGAGTATATCTGACTACGCCCATTCATGTATACACGTACGTACACATAATGATTTAGTGTCCTTCACCGGATGTGAGGAAGGAAATCAGTAGTACAATACACGTTACGAATGCACACGCGGCACACGGGAGCCATGCAATGCATTAGCGCACAAGGTCACATATCGATCACCTTGTTAAAGTCTTCGCGTTTGTAAAAGCTATTTTGTTTACCTTGAAAACTGTCTGCCATAACATAATTATTTTCTCTTTCTTTCTTAAGCAGCGCGGCTAGACCACGGGTAGACCGAGGGTAGATTTCGTAAGTTCCTAAAGCTGAGCCTTTTTTTCTTTTTCAAAATGCTCAAGAATTCCAACTCCCGGGAGAAGTATGCCCGAGTATGCCGTAAAATCATAAACTGGTCAACCCAAAATAGCCAAAATTACTTCTGCATAATACTGCAATTGTTACTTCAGCATAAGACTGCATAGTAATCTCCAAAGTGCAATATTTGACAGAAAAATTTGTAATTTACTCCCAGAACAAGGTTGGCGAGTCAAATCAAATTGTCAGTCAGGAAGGTTCGCGTGATCGGAGCTAAGTTGCCGCAGTCAGTTCAAATTATCGGCCTGTCCAATTGTTCTGAAAACTAGATTTACACTATCTTACGAATTCGCTGGTTTAATTTTGAAGTTAACATTTGCAGTGGTTGTGTGGTCATCATTTTGGATGAAATGTTTCAAAAGCTTTAATAAAACCTACACTGAAAAGTTCAGCCACCTTTCACAGAGCACACAGCAAACTTCAGCCCTTTGCAATTACCGTAGAGTAGATACTATAATTTTCTTTCTGTTTTCTCTCCGCCAATTTTTCTCCTTCTGTTTTCTTATCGGTCGCTTCCTATCATAACTGTGAGTAACTATGTTTACAGGAAAATAACTGGCAAGCTGTCAAATATACGTAGCATTTTTGCGATGTACAATACCTCACGACCACAGAGGGTTGTTTTTCGAAAACTCAGGCTTAGCAACTGACTAACCAAAAAACTTTTCACCCTGTTTACCCAACCCTCTCTGACATTGGGCACCTACTTTATAACGATGAGGAAGAAAAATGAAATCTATACGAAGATCCCTTTTGCGACACTGGATATCCTTTCCAGCCCCGATATTTCGATCTTATTATTTGTATCACGATAATAGGATGAATATTGTTGGGAAATTCGCTTTGAAATAAATAACCCCAAAATGTTTTGATAACACCTTCACTCTATATAAAATACCCAATAGGAAAATTTCAGGAAAAACTTGTCTCTGGGCGATATCAAGGCTCCCAGGTTGAACTTAAGGCTGAATATACATTCGCTATTTTCGACTACATGTACTTGGTTCGCAATGCTAAGTACTTCAAGCCCTACTCCGAAGTTACAGGGCGAGTGGAAAGTGTTTATAGGGGGATGTAAACCTGAGACTCTTTGTCGTGAGGTAGTGTTGTATTTTTGCATGAAATGGAGTAATAAGCCCACAGGAGCGATTTTAAACAGTCCACTACCAGTCCACATGTTTTTTGACAGATCGCGAAAACACAACACTACCTCACGCGAAATATTTTTTTGTAACGATTCGCACTAAAACAGTATGATTTTATCGTCACATTTAGTAGAAAAGCTTGATAAATGTTTGTACTATTTACCGTAGCCATGTTGCATTTTGGCAATTTTTATTTCACTTACGGAAGTGGGTAATTTCAACAGCATTTCTCTACTTTTCTCCTGTAAAAGCTAAACATAGTGTCCTACTTTTACTCGTTCGTTTCGCGTTCAAATAGCACACTATGTTTAGCTTTTTGAGTAGACACAATCAATGCGATATTGCAATTACCAGTCTCCGGTTGTCCTAATATATAAACATTAGTTTTGTCGAATATTTACTTTCGCACAGTGGTTTTGGCGGAGTTCGTCGAGAATGTATGGTGGCCGTTAAGTATTGCCGAGCCGTTGGTGAAAATGTGAACTGCAATCTGCAATTAAAACAGCTTCACATATTTTCCCAGCAAAAAAACAGCACTAGGTAATTAGAATGCATCTCGCGTTCACGTCGGGTAAACATCATTTCTAGGGATGTTTTGTGACCTGGAAAAATGTCATGGTAGTTACAGTCCATCATCAGCTCAATGTTAACACATGGTGTAATAAACATTAAACGGTGTGTAACTAACGTCGCAGAGCTAACTCACGCTTCCAGTTTTCAGATGAAACAAAAATAAAATTTTCTGGAGCCGGGATTCAAACCCATGACCCCCGTGTTGACAACCGATTACTGCGATCACTGGACCACGGAACTCCACCAGGCAGAGATATCAATAAACCGAGGGGTTAACCACTCGTTGGGAATCATTGGAAATCTTTATGAAATCTCAGTGAATCTTGAAATATATTGGAGCGGTTACCCCTTTGGGATTCATCTTTCCATGAATATCGTTGGGAATCTTCGGAAATCTTTATGAAATCTCAGGAAATCTTGAAATTTATTTGGAGCGGTTAACCCTTTGGGGTTCATCTTTCCATGAATATCGTTGGGAATCTTCGGAAATCTTTATGAAATCTCAGGGAATCTCTGGAGTGGTTACCCCCTCGCAATAAACACTACGAAACTCCGGTTAGTGTTCAAAACATGATTCGTGACCCAGTGGAATGCTACGTCCGGCTATCTCAGCATTCTGCACTTTTATTTTCCATATCGCGGTCACTATTAAAAACGAAATGCAATCCATTTGCGGATTGAGTTTCATGTTTTCACAATTTACCCAAGTCAAATAATGATGACACCATAGGCCACAATCCACATGTCACGTCAACCCGCAAAGAGAAGCAAATTCCAGCGGTGACATCTTTTTCTGTTGACATTTCCCTCAAATGGTAACACACGAATTTCAGAGGAGCCCTTTCAGCGTCAGTGTCAACTTTATTCACATCTAGATTACGCAAAGGGTTTAGAGGACACTCCCAAAGGGAGTGGAGCGCTATCTGCTGGGGGGAAGGGGGTAACATCCGGTCTGACACGGAAACTGTTTCTCACCCCCACGATAGGCTCAAGTCCCACTCGAGATAGCCAATGGGGGATTTGGGAGGGGGGGAGGAAGTACCAACGACCCCTGACATCTCGCGGACGCCTCTCATCGTGTCTCGACATGTACCCCCTCCCCTCCCCCAATCTGTCGGCGGCTGAAGGGTCAAATCCTGTCAGGTCAACACACCAAAATTCCAAATACAGAAGAGACTGAGTGAGGGGTTAACCACTCGTTGGGAATCTCGTTGGGAATCATTGGAAATCTTTGTGAATCTCAGGGAATCTTGGAATTTTTGGAGTGGTTATCCCTTCTGGGTTCATCTTTCTATGAATATCGTTGGGAATCTTTGGAAATCTTTATGGAATCTCAGGGAATCTCTGGAGTTGTTACCCCCTCGGGATTGAGTATTTTCTCAGTGAGATCGAATCGTGTTGGATATTTAGATCAGTGAACTTGTCATTTACTTTTTGGTGGCAGTCCGAATCCAAATCCCCAAAAGCAAAACACTCGTACGGAACTATCATGTAGGAGCAATCATTTCAAGATGCATTCACCCGAAACATTGTTAACGGAAAACGACAGATTGGCAGAGTGCAATTTTCATCTCAACCCCCATGGTCTCGTTAGATTTCAATTACACAAGTCGTGTTTGTTCTGGCTTCGCAATGTGAATGTAGGCATTTCAATTCTGGTAGTGCCTATATACAACAGGGGCAGGCATAAGGCCTATCTATGAATGAACTGGTATCGCTGCCTACATTTACAATTCAAAAAGTATAATAGAAAGTAAAAGCGAAACAAAACTACAGCAGGTATCATAGTTATGCTGCTAGTTTTGAATCCAGACAAATAGTTTTGATTTTATGAAATACAAGGAGGATATGGAGCCTAGAAGCGTATACGGCGCTTGTCTTTGTTGACCTCCTAACCTGTATGAATTATTTATTTCGCTATTCCTACCTCTTTTGTTCTCTCACACTTCTTTTCGAATCTGACGCTGCAAACCTAGTTTATGCTGAAACAGTGAAAAATGCCTTTGATATTTCGCTTTTTGAGGTTGGGGTGGAATTTTGAAGTAGCACGCAGTGTTATCCAAACAAACAACAGAATTTTCAGTCACAGAGGTTGACTTAATCCTTGAAAAGCTAAATACGGCTGCTATGGTAACAACAAAACGAAACATGGCGCGAAGCAATTCGTACTGTATGAAGTAATATTCGAACGGCCAAGCCCGTTAAAAGATTCCAATTGTGTCTTGATGGATACCTCGTTTAGTGATGTACGAAAATTTCTTGTCTTGCTTTAGTTCTTGCATTTCTTGCATGCAAGAACAAGAACAAGAGTTAATTTTGGCTGCAAGAACAAGAAGTGACTTGCAAGAACAAGAACTCTAGCAAGAGTTCTCGCAAGAGTCTTGCATAAACCCAGGCAGTTTTTTTCCAAAGCTTCATTCCTGGATTGCAGTCCATATTTTGTATAAAACACTCTGCAGACTATGCGACAATAGATTGGACATGAAATGGCCGCTCGGTAGGCAAAAAACCACATTTTAACAGCAGATAATTCCATGTGTATAAAAGAAATTGCAAGAGTCTCGCAGCAAGAACAAGAACAAGAGCAAGAAATGATTTATACTACAAGAACAAGAACAATATATGATTTTGACTGCAAGAACAAGAGCAAGAGTCACTTTGCGAGAACAAGAACAAGAAATGACATTCCTTGCATCGTGCATCACCAACCTCGTTGATGCCTGAACTAATATAGGTTTCAAAATCAGGGTAAATTCATGCAGAAGATGCGCAAGAACAAGTTTTAATTTCCCAATTTGTGATTTTTATGGAAAGTCTTCTGTTTTATGGTTCAATCTCATCTTTCCTATATCGGAAGAACAAGGTCTAAAAACTTGACGCACTTTCCTCCTTCTCTTGTGCTGCCTCACTGATAACTCCAACTTCCCAACCTGAGTCATGTGTCCGCTGCCATGTTATTTCCCAGCAGAAAACAGGACCTGAATTTTGAAAATCCACATAAACAAGCGGTACGACACGGTCGGACAAAACTTTACCTGCTTATTTGCGTGATTCCTAGAAAAAAACCCTTGGTTAAATGATTGGAGACGGAAAAACTTTTTGACGAAAGGAATGGCCCCAGAATGTTCCCCCGAGTACTTAGAGACCCCACACGACGTATTATGGCAACCACCCGAAACTACCCCCTATAACGAGGTGAGGTGGTTGGGGAAGCTCGGAAAAACTTTATGACAAAATAAATTGCCTCAGAACGTTTCCCCGAGCATTTTGATACCCCATACAACGTACCTTGGAAAGTAACCAAAACTCCCCCAATAAGGGGGGGGGGGTGGGTGGCGAAAAAATATTTCGACCAAATATATTGCCTCAGAACGATCTCCCGATCATTTTGAGTCCACACAACCCATATTTCGCAAACCACTCAAATCTACCCCCCTTAGGGGGTGGGGTGCTTGGATACGTTCAGAAAAACTTTTTGATACAAAAAATTGCTTCACAACGTTCCCCCGAACAGTTTGAGACCCCATAAGCCGCACTTTAAAAGTCACTCAAAATTGCCCCCCTCCCTGGGGGGGGGGGGGGGGAGCGGGAGGCTCGAAATAAGCCATATACCATTTGTGACGAGTATGGCCGTTGTCACGTGTCATATCCAGAACTACTCATATACCAGAAACAACTGAATCCACTGATTTCACCCTTTTACAGGTTCAGGGGGGACTTCCCCCCTTCCAGGGAGTTATGCGGGGGTAGTGGGTGGTATCATTGGATTCGTAATTATTTGTTCTATAATAGTCCAAAATTTGATCAAAATCGTTAGAGCCGATTTTGAGCAAATATTTTTACTTTCTCGCCCGTATGTAATACATGGGCTGAGAAAGTTATGTTATCGTGCGAAATTTCGATTTTGAGATTTTCATTGCAAAAGGCGTTTCAGAGGTCCTAGATACCAAAAAAATGGTTTTTAGGTCATGTCCGTCCGACGTACGTACGTACGTGCGTACGTACGTACGTACGTACGTACGTACGTACGTCCGTCCGTTTGTCTGTAGCGCGGCTACAGGTCACACCAGTCAACCGATTTGGCTCAAATTTGGAATATAGATGTCTAAAATCAGTTCCGAGATACATTTTTAATTTAATTTTGATTACTCAAAAATTGCGCCCACTATTGTCAAAAAAGTGTCAAAAAAAATTCAAAATCGTGTTTTTGTCTACTCAAGACGCATTTCACGGTACGGTAATAAAGTTAGAACATTCAAATTTTGCAGTCGTGTTCCCAGATAGATGCTCCAGGATCATTTTTATTGTTTTGGAGATGGGCCGAAAATTTGGGCCAAAATTGGCCCATACGTGAAAATCTTGGCCCCATGAACAGTATTAGCCGGAATTTCACAAAAATCCATAAACTTGTGCTTTATAACATTACTTAAAGGTTTGTCGAAGAAATATTCAATCAATTCAAAATTGCGGCCAATATAGGCAAAATAAAGTCAAAAATAGGAAAAAAAGCTATAATCTCGTTTTTGTCTACTCAAGACGCATTTCACGGTACGGTAATAAAGTTAGAACCTTCAAATTTTGCAGTCGTGTTCCCAGATAGATGCTCCAGGATCATTTTTATTCTTTTTGAGATGGGCCAAAAATTTGGGCCAATATTGGCATTATCGTAGGAAAAATTTTCCAAAAATGGAAATCACGTTTTTGATTGGTTAGGTCACATTTGCAACAACACTAATCAACGGATTTTCTTCAAAATTGGTGAAAGTGGTCTCAGATAGATGCTTCAAGGGTATTTTCAATAGATTTTCATTTACTTAAAAATTAAGACGGTGACATGCAAAATAGAAAACATATACTTTGCGCGTCGAACGACACTTCACTGTTTGACGGATATGTTTGAAATTCGGTATGCAGGTGCCTAAAAGTATCGTCCAGTGTGAGGCAAAATACTTTTTAGAAAAAGTTAAAATTCTGACAATAATTCACGTAAAAAAAAAAAATCAAATTTTCGATAAAAATTGCGAGAAAGTCAAGTGCGACCATTGTCGAACCCTTTATTTTTCTACCTTTTGGGGAGTTTTGGGGGGGTAACCCCCCTTAATTTTAAAGGGGGGAAACTGAAATTCCGGATTCTGATTTCTTCCAATTTTAGAAAGGTCACTACCGATTTTGAAGAAAATCGGTTGAAAAGTGCGCCGTCCAGGTCAATGCCACATACATAGCTAGCTAGCTAGCTAGCTAGCTACATACATACATACATACGTACTGACACGGAGTACCTAACCTCTTCTAAAAATTCCTGTGGGCAAACTTTTCGTCGGAGGAAAAAAGTGAGATGGTTTTCATATTCCGAAGGAATGGACGTTTCCAAAATGTATATGCAAGTTTCAATCGCTTTTGAGGTCTGGGAGCAATGACGGTTCAAAGTTGAGGTTTGCCGAAAATTGGCCCGCACGAATACAATACTTTACCTTACGTATACTCCGTATACAGGTAAAGTAAAAACATAGACTACAGTAGATATATGGTCGGACTTAGGCTGTGGTTCTTCCCGAAATATAGTGGGTAGCAAGAGGCGTGTAAGAAGTTGGTATAATGAACGCCCTGGGGACGGCCTGTCTTGTTAACGGACCAAATACTGCGGATCCTGTTTCAGACCACCCTTAACTGAAGTTTGCTTCTGCGAGAAAATAGAAAGCTAAAGATTCATAAAAAAATTCCAAACGTGAAACAAGGTGTGAGGGAGTGAAATCCACTTAGATCCACTTAGTAGCTACTTAAATATAATTCGTAAATCCCTGAGTTGTTACTTAAGGCTGAATATGCATTCGCTATTTTTTTACGTTCCAATTTCAAACTTTGTGAGAAAACTACTGGATATTTAAATATTCTGAAATATAATACGTCTTCTTAACGTCTTTACTCATGAGGCTATGTTGTGATTTCACGATCGGTTAAGTAATTTTTGACATTTTTTTTTTTTTTTTTTTTTGTGACAAAGCACGGCTATGTCCTCATCAGCCTTGGGTTTACGAAGCCGGGCACTCGAACTATTAAGGACCACTTGCTAGAATTTTACTTTGCATATCAGGAAGATAGTTGTTAAAAATCCACCAGAAGTATAATAGTACACTAGAACACTGATATGACTGCTATTAATTCTAGGTGATTAAAAGGGTTTCCGTGAAATACAATACTAAAGTTGATGAGTATGGTGCCAAATAAGCTCTTCAGTGCATAAGCTTAGATAGATAAATAAATAAAAAATAAATTAATAATGTTCTGACCGGATGGGCCGGAATGGGCCAGTACAAATAACAACCGTGTAGGATTTTCAAAGGTCTCTTAGTTTTGCCATATTATGTTTTGCTGAGCCTGAAAACAGCAGCGAAACAACGGGTTCAAAACCGCAAATTTTCTCCCTTCCGTTCCTAAAACTTCCCGTTAAAGCCAAGAACCGAAAATTGGGAGGCAATAACCCTTGAAAGAGCGTATTCCACTCGTTTGATTTTCGTGAGATTTGAGCCGTGCCCCTCCCCCAACCTTCATTTGAGTTCTGATATGAAGGAACATTGCTGGCCCGCGATAGTTGGGCAAACCACAACGGAAGTAAAGCGCACGAAGCAGCAAGCCGAGTTTCAAGGCATGATTTTTCCATATTTTGCTGTGCCGATAGTTTTTGGTGGACTCCAAACAACCACAGCTCCAATACTCATTAGGCGTCGATTTTATGACGCGAGTAGTGCCAAGCAGAAGATCTGACTCTAAAAGTTCCTCTGTAGATAACCGCCTGAAGTAGTATATTATGTAATTTGCTATCTGGGATCCGGGACTTTAGTAAGGGAGATAAAAACTCAAAATAATGCTTCCACCCACTCTTAATGTTCCTTTCCCTATCAAGACAAAAATTAAAATTTTTCTATGTGAAACAACGAGGGGGTAACCACTCCAGAGATTTCTTGAGATTCCCTGAGATTCCATAAAGATTTCCAAAGATTCCCAACGATATTCATAGAAAGATAAATCCCCAAAGGGGTAACCCACTAAAAAAAAAAAAAATCCAAGATTCCCTGAGATTTCATAAAGATTTCTAATGATTCCCAACGAGATTCCCAACGAGTGGTTAACCCTTCGTCTCGTGACACAAGTTCACTCCAACACCTGTCACACAAACTCACAAGTACATGGGAAACAAAACACACTGGGTAAAGTTAGGAAACCTTCTGAGGAAACCGCTTACTATTTCCAATACAATTTCTTCTTTATCAAAAGATACCACGAGAATAAAACAATATAACGTTGCTGAGAAGACTTCAAATTCGCTAAGAAGCGGAGAAATCACGAAAAAGAATAGAATGAAGTAAGTCACTATGAGTTTCGACAGTTACACCATGCTTGACTTGCGGTATCACAAGTAGATACATGTGACTACCCAAAAAGTTAGTCTCTAAAGGTGATACTTGGGTTTGGGTGGGGCTCGGGGTTATTAAAGTCACGCCCCAGCAAGGAGGGTAGCGAGTACGTGCCTTGACATAGCAGCCCCAGGCCCCCCCCCCCCTTCTCTCATTTCTAAGGTTCTTTCTTTCCAATCTAACTGAGGAAATCCCAGCAAACCATTTAAGAGAATCCGGCACTTTACCCCCAAGTAATCGCCGTCTCCTGATTTTAAGCTTGGATTTAAAACCGCGGTAATAGTTTCCATTTTAAGTTTCAATAACTCCTATCGTAGGTGAGAAAGTAGGAGGATTTTTAAAGTGATAATATAAATGAGCCAAGGAAACAGTTAACGGTACATTCTGACGTTCGGGAGGGAATTTTACCAAGGCGGCTAAAACAGATTGCTTAATAGAAACATTACCATGCACAACCACTTGAAAAACGTGTGTCTAATTACTACCGATAATGCCGAGGGGGTAACCACTCCAAAAAATTACAAGATTCCCTGAGATTTCATAAAGATTTCCAATGATTCCCAACTAGATTCCCAACGATAATATACGGATAATGATAATGCTTAGATGCGCCAACCCATTCTACACGAAAACTGTACTATTTCATTTATTTGTTTAACTTCCTTACCTTATCCAAAACGTCAGAAAACCTGAAACAAAAAATTTCAAAATGAGTGAAAGTTCCAGTACAATTTCCCATATAACAAAAGACCCATCGGTAAGATAGACCCTCACGCGAGAATGCGGCAGTCTCCAGAGACTCAAATGCTAGAGAAAAAGAAAGGTTATGAGGAAAAATACGGTTGAGGATGTTAAAGTTATCTGCCCTAATTGTTATTCTGGGCAAAGAGTATCTTAAATTTGTCGATGGGTTACATGGCTGTCGCCTTCTTTCTTTTCGCCCCTATTTCGTTTTCTCATTACTCGATGGGTTCTCGTGAAATATTTGTATTGGATGTTTCTAGCTCCTTGTGCATCCATCGTTCCTTTCCCTCTTTCCGCCCCAAGAGAAATAGGCAGTTTCATCCATTGTATTTCCAACTTGATGAAGCAAACTTTATAGTTTCGTAAATTATCCGAGAAACAGTTCGATGTACGACTCAGCAGGGAATGCCTGTACTCTGGAGCGATGTTATATAGGTGAGTACGGTCGAACCAGGCAAGGTATGCATACCGTTAATTTGTTGAGTTGCAAACCTAATGATTTTCTAATGGGGCATAAGGGGAAAACTAGTAGTACGGTAGGAAGATTTTGACGAACTCTCAAGAAGATTTTAGGCACCGCTAAGGTCCCTCTGCTTTCAACGCCCAAACAAAATCTGTTTTGTAAGCTCCTAAAAGATTGCTGGGGAAGAAAAACGTGAAAATCACGGTTGATAAAAAGAAGGAACGTACTACCCTTCGGCAACTGTCCTCTCCAGTCTCACCGCTTTCTAAACTCTTCACATTTTTCCAACCTTCATCTCAGTCGGCCTTCGCAACGTTGTCGTAGGGTTTCAGCATGACATTTTGAAAAAACCTTGAGCTTGGCAGGAGGATGCCACATTGATTGAGCTTCACAAAGTCACTGAAGGATTTTGCCTCGAGTAGGAAGTTCAAATATTAAGAATGTACCTACTTCAATGAAACTTTAAATTAAGAATAATTACATGTATAAGAAGAAATAAGTCATCCTTAGCCTGTTTTGCAGGTGTGAAGTCTTCGACAAGGGAAGAATTGTTCCCTCGCCAGCTAAAGCACGACGAGAAGTCGGGGAATAAATGGCAGGATGAACAGAACTAACAGGGGTTCCAACCCTATTTTTCAGCAGGAAAGGGAAGGGCGTCACCGGCCACACAAGGTCTCTGGTCAGCCCCACGTGCAGCTCATTAGACTTTACAAAGCCGCATCAAAACACAGAAACACATGGGATATTTTTAAATTTACCAAAAATTGGGTACATAAGTACTATTTAAGTTCTACATGAAAAAAATTAACGCCCCCGGGTGGGATCGAACCACCAGCCTTCCGGTTAACAGCCGAACGCGCTAGCCAATTGCGCCACGGAGGCACTTACGTACTTGAGCATCTCTGAGGCCACATAAAACTAGCGTGACTCACTGAGACATCCATTGATTATCTCATTGATTAGTCGGAAGCACATCTGAAGTGTATCCCCGACCTTGGTCAAAGATACAGCGATTGGGTGGTCCACCTTTCTACAGCAGGTCACTTTAATGGGAGAGATTTTCGTTCACTACCTTTAGAAACGACGAAAATGAGAAATCAAAGATTCCAAAACCCGTTAATTTTCTCCTTAGCCATTAAAAAAAGGTTATTTCACCCTTTCCTTTGAGAGCGTGAAAAAAATGATAGGGGGGAAGGTAAATTATTGAATATTTTCGTCGTCTACGTGAGTTTCAATGTGGCGAGGAGCATCGAAAGTGCGTCATTACGGATTTTATCGCTGGGAGCGATGTCATCAGCTACAGAGGCTCTCCTTCCGAGTACTTCGCTAATATTCTGAATATTCGCTATCGCGCTCGTTATACCAAATAACTCTTCTAATTCTCTAATGGGCCTCCCCGATATTGGTTTTTGGTTTATGCTCTTTTTCCACACCGAGGCACTCTTCACCTCTCCTGCTTACTTTACCTAATGTATCGTCAGTTTTATCAAGGGAAACACACGAGGTTTCGTTAACTGCAATATCGATAGCAAAAAGAAGTCTCTGGTTTTTCATTATCATCTATAATTTAGACCACAGACAAAAGTCCGTATCACTTTGATGGCTGCAGAAAGAAAGGAGGAACAGAGAGGCTTTCTCTGAATTTCAGATTTTCTTTCACTCTAGTATTAATCCGCAAGAAAATCGAGTTATAAAGAAATGCATTTGGTTAGACAAAGCCAGCGCTGGTTCTTTTCTCATGCAGATGCCGAGAGGAGCTGCAAGAGCGAACAAAACAGTAGAACAAGAACAAAGAAACAAGGAAAGCTTTCACAGGATTGCCAGCATTTCCCCAGATCGGATTCGGATTCTTTCACAATCCTCTGTCAGCTGTCAGTTACTACCGTCCTGCGAATGGTGCCAAAAGGAAAGAATTATAATATACTACTTAAATATTCACCATTTTTCCCCAAGAAAAGTTTTCGTAATAATTAGCGAGGTGATTGATTTCCGATGTTCCAACTTCCCTTCCACTTTGCCAAGGTCGACTAAAGGCACCACCACAGAACTGGCAAATGCTGAATCACCAACGCTCTTGGCTTTGAAAAGAGAAACTACAAAAACTGGCTTCGGATAGGCCCGGCAGCGTGCGCGCCGTAAAATTTCATAACTTCCCTAGAATTATTCATCCACAAGAGCATCATGGCCCAGGACTCCATCGGGTTAACTTCCTCCATAACGAGACAGCATGTAACGCTTTCAACTCATAAAATTTAAGAAAGCATCCTAGGGCGTGAATTATTTTCCAACCAACAACAGTTAAGACGTTCTCAGCTGTTAGCTAGTTTACGAAAACAATTACATCTCCCTGCGAACTGTGGAACAGGGATTTTTTGCGTGCTGAGGTTAGAAGGGGAATTTTCAGGCACTTTCCCTACAGGTTTCCCCAGTATACGGACGACTCATTCAAACTTCCGAGTCCTTTTTCCGGTACTAACTCCCATTGTTTCGTGCTAAGTCATTTGTAAACGCACCGCAGACGAGTGATCCTTCAAGTTTTAACTAACTCCATACTTTCCACTTAATGCGTGAATACCCTGAATTATTATTATTTTAAGCTTACCGAAGTATACACCATCTCGAGTACTTTTCCAGGGAAAATTATTTTTTTCCTAGTTCATTTGCTTCGATCCTCCCTGGAGGTAGGAGTATTGCTTCGTAGAAAAATTTCTCAGTGTGAAAGAATATGACTGTGGGGGAGGGGGGGGGGGGGGGGGAGCTGAAAATCATAGTAAGTTCGATATACAATATTATTCTTACGAGCAAAAACACCTTCTCTCAACTAGCTGAACAACTCCAGCCCTCAGGCCATCGCAATAGATCAACTAGCTGAAATTTCAAATAGAAAGCGACAAATTGCTACCTTTTGTATTCGTAAGTGAAAGAGGCTGAACACCATGGATCTTACAATTTTAAAGGGGAACTTCACCAAGACGCTTGCGGCAGGAATTTCGAAAACAACGCACAGTATATTTAATAGTTTCTAGAGGTTTACAACATAAATTGCTGACATAAAACGGTGCTTGAACCCCACTGAAATATAAGAGAGCTGTTTGAGGCTAAGTGAGGCTGAAAACGCGAACAGTATGAATGAAGTATTTTTATTCACCACCAAGCATAAAAGTTGCGTACATTTCTACAATTCCCTACTTTTTACGTGAAAGGGATATTAAGAGCGATATTTTACTGTTTTCCCGCCATAATTCAAAAACTATTCCACTTTAGTGAGGGGTTGTAAAATATGGTGCCACGACACTTGGATCGGAGTAGCTTTTTCTTTTAATAGCCCTTTTAACTAGGCCATCTTGGAAGTTATCAAGATACTCTTTATGGGTGATAGCGGCCTTAAAAAATAGGTACTCACGGGATCGTTTCACGGGGGACATAATTATTTCATTAGCCTGAGTATGACAGTATGAAGACGCAGATTACACATTGACTGGCAAACATAAAGGGCTATATTTCAATTTCGGTAATAGAAATTCACCAACTGCTGGCCTTACTTTGAACAAGTTGACTGAACTTTTCAAATTTTAGTTCTAGTTAAGTTTAGTCAATGTTAAAGTCGAGGGGGTAACCACTCCAGAGATTCCTTGAGATTCACTGAGATTCCATAAAGATTTCCAAAGATTCCCAACGATATTCATATAAAGATTTACCCCAAAGGGGTAACCACTCCAAAAAAAAATTCCAAGATTCCCTGAGATTTCATAAAGATTTCCAATGATTCCCAACGAGATTCCTGGTTAAAGTTTTCTTGCATGTATCAGATCTCACTTGGAGTTAACGATACGAGTGTGTTAGGGAAAAATATGACAGTATAGCTTCAAGAGATGCCTATACAGGCCATGTGCCTGATTTATCACGGTACTGTTCCTAACAGGTATATTGAATATTTTTTTCCGTCCATGTCCACGTCGATTAGGTGGAGTGACCAGGTGCGGAAACCTGCGAGAGAACAAAATGTCGCAATGCAGCAACGAGGTCAGCAGGCCGGTAGCACACGAAGATTTATACCTCCTCGTCTATCTGGTCCGGCACACAACCCTCTGAAATTTTAATGATTCTTCTAATTAGAATTAATTTGTGGGCCCAGCTCGGAGGCTGCAATGGCGAAAGAAAGCTCGCAGGGTAATGATTTTCTGCTCCATGGTCTCAGGTCTCCGCAGTAACTTCCAGCACCATCGCTTTCCCATATTTAGTTACTTCCATTTTATTCGCTTCATTTCCTTACTCAAATATTACAGTATCTTTCTGGGCAAAGTCAAATATATTATTTCTGTTGACTTTCTCAGTATGCGGCAACTTGGGGAAATGAATGTCATCTGCGTGTTCTTACTGTAAGACGTGCAAATTTAAGGACAGAGTTGGCACAGTGTTAGGGGACTGAACATGAAGGGAAAGGACCCGGGGTGTCTACTTGTCGTTAGGTATTTCCTTATAGTGCATCTTCCCCGAGGGGTTAACCACTCCAGGAATCTCGTTGGGAATCTCATTGGGAATTTCAGACAATCATTAGAAAACTTTATGAAATCTCAGGGAAACTTGGAAATTTCTGGAGTAGTTAATCCTTCGGGGTTCATCTTTCCACGAATCTCGTTGAGAATCTCAGGAAATCTTTGGAAATCTTCATGCAATCTCAAGCAATCTCTGGAGTAGTTACCCCCTCAATCTTCCCCTACCCATTCCTACTCTACGAAAGTCAAGCAGATTCAGTACCTCTTTTGAAAGATTTTGAGCCGGACACAAGCCTACAAACCAAAAAGAACAAAGATGAAAGCTCCTAAAACCAAAAAAGAGTAAAGATGAAAGTCACATCGATTTCCTTTAACTTTACCAGAATAAAAACATAATTTGGAAAGTGTGGGGTTCCGTGGCTTCTTCAAGTCGTATATGAGAGAAAGTAGGACCAATAGCAAACAAGGTAACTTTCACCGTCGAAATATTTTCCAACTTCCGTAAACTAAATCCTCTCGTTTTGTGGCAAACTTTAACAACGTTTTATGAATAGTGTTAGCAAACCAGAAAAATATCTTCAATTCCGTGCGTCAGCAGATTTTTGACAGAGTTTCAATCGACAAATTCAGAAAAGGCATGAAAGGTATTCGTTTACTCACCCACAATACTCGAATCAGAAGTGTTACTGCCAGCACAATAAATACATTCGATTTCAATATCAATACTGGGAGTCTTCATCGGCTCAAAAACTTGAGTAGTGAGAAACCAAAGTTGTGAGACTATCGAGCTTGGGGCTGTCCTAAGATTGTGGATTGTCGATCGGACACACGAAAGTGACTAGAGAAACTCGTCGAATGGTGTAATATTAATTTTAGATGAGTTTTCTCAAAACAATTTCCGGTTCGGGACGTCATCGTCAGTTCTCCAGCCTTCCAGCCTCTTCAAAGTTGCAATTTTCGCACTTTCCTCGATTTAACGACTTTGTTTCAGATTTTAGAATGAACCAAAGGAAATACAATAGTATATCAAGTAGGTTATTTTATACTAAATGTGCAATTGACACAATACGAGAGGAAGTTCCGAGGGGTTAACCACTCGTTGGGAATCATTGGAAATCTTTATGAAATTTTAGGGAATCCTGGAATTTTTTTTGGAGTGGTTACCCTTTCGGGGTTCATCTTTCTATGAATATCGTTGGGAATCTTTGGAAATCTTTAAGGAATCTCAGTGGAATCTCAAGGAATCTCTGGAGTGGTTACCCCCTCTGGAAGTTCTAAGTATCTTGATGCTTCACAAGGCTCGTATATTTCGCGTAAGACTCAAGTAAAGGCGGCTTAAAGGGACAAAGTTGCGCTTATTTTTTCAGCACGGGCTTGATGGTATACGTTGCAGAAGGGTTTGTTCATTGACCGCAGTCCCACGGGGTTTCAATGAAAAATCAACTTCAAAGGCAAAAGATTCAATTTTTCCTGGCCCGAATCACTTTTCCAATACTTTCCCCCTTGCCCTTTGCGATTTCCTCTACTCCTCTTCTTTCGGACTTTGCGGTGACGATTTGTGGTATTTTCCGGGATCTTTTTCCCGGAAGGTTTCTATTTAACGAAATCTACCACAGACTATCACTGAACAATCTCACTGCCCAACCTAAAAATCTGGAAATTCAGCGCTCGACCATTTCTGAAATTTGCTGGTTCTCTCTTCTGCTTTGTTCCTATAGCCTAGACTTCGGAAAAGCCTTAGCATGTCGTTGCCCCACTTCCACATCCATTTTCAAAGAATTATCCTCCACCCCAAGTAATTTGGCCCAGTTTAGGGTCCTTATGATCGAAGAAAAATATTGAGGTTTCTTCAAAACTCCCAAGTCTCTTCAACTCCTCTTCCATCCCTTTAGGCGCTATGGGATATAGTGTAGATACACTCAATTTACAGGATCCATTTTCCAAATTGAACACGACTCCAGACCCACTTGGTTTTATATCGTCATTTTCATGAATGAGCTTCGTCATGAACTCACGACGACTGTGCGCTGTCCATAAAATTGTCCTCGTCATGGCTTATGGCGTCAAAATCCCTTACAATTCACAACTCAAAAGCAATATGAAAAATGAATGGGCAAGGTATATAATTCTATTTTATTCTATTAATGGACAATATATCACGAATCAGAAGTTCTGATACCGCTCGGTATTCCTGGGCTCATCCGCGTGTTCGAGTATTGTATGTATTGTTATTTTCCCGAGTATTTGTGTCATTTCCCAATTACGAAATAGTCGCTAAATTCTGAAAGTGAAAGGCTGTGAAAGTAACGAGTAGAATTTTTACTTTCTAGGAAAAAAAAAAATCAAGAACACAGCAACCGCGGGAGCTGCCATTTACCAGCTTCCGTTGGAGGTAATTAATTTTCATTTTTTAATAATTACTTCTTAAAACAAATATTGCAAAAATTATGCACCTTCAAAGACTTTATAGAAGCTATAAATATGGAATATTGCTGTGCCACCACTCGGCGACAGCCAAGCTATATTTAGTCGCAAATATTGCTTCTTTTAAAGTATTTTAGGAACTAATATCGCTTCTTTCTAAGAGTCCCGGGTGGTTATTGCACATTAAATACAAGCATCATGATTATTACTTTAAAGTCTCAGTGAAAAGTGGATTTTACTTAAATCACGTACTCCATTTTCCTGCGCTTTCCATCCTTTTCATCACTAAGGAGCACCTTTAAGCTATAAGCCAAGGACTGCGGGAAATAACACTACATTTTACTGATTTACTGTGGTTTTTTCGGGTTTTTTGGTGTAAAGTATGGTGTTAAGATGGTCTTGCTTCTCATACAGCCTGCAGACAGAGAACGGCGACTTGAGGAGACGATCTAGCTGGAAAGTCGGGAACTCTGCCTCAGGTGGGGGAAGTGGGGGGGGGGAGGGGGGGAGGGGGGGGAGGGGGGGGAGGGGGGGAGGTGGTCTTGAGAGAGGCACTCATTACAGGCAAAGTTATTTAAGATGTGGAAAATGAAGATGTATACACTGTTAAATGGATTTTATGAGCTTGAGTAAAAGCAAAGCTTACACTCACAGCAAAAGTACTTTTGCCCCCGTGATAGAGTTTGCATTGTTTCCCATGCTGTTTTCTGAGCTTATCATTACGCCTTTCCAATTCACACTCTATTTCACTGAGGTCAATACACCTGGCAGCTTTAGCGCCTATTCATAAGCTCTCCCGCTGAGGGTCCCCCATCGTGTCAGTTTCGAGCTAACTCAACGCTGGTAGGTAATTGAAAACGTCTCAGCATTTCCATTCAGCGGGTTCTATACGATCCTCAGCTGAAGTGTCACTAAGCTTATCCAGCAGTTACTTGTAATTACAAAATTTGCAGTAGACAGCCTTCACTTGCCAAAATTTGATTGGGAATCTAATAAATTGTAACTGAAGCCACGTAGGGTTCTCTTTTTGTAGCTTTCACAAGTTGCTCAATTCCACTAATGGTGGATTTACCAGACCAGTTTAACGAGAAGTTAAATTTTATAAATAAGCGACACATACATTTAGCTTACAGGAGGAGTTGACCAAAAGTCTACCAACTTAACTGTTCACTTCAGCATCAGTGAGTGACACATCTTCGTATAAAAACTCCCAGCTTCAGCTAGGCAATACAACTTGGAAGATTTACTACCTCTACTCCTACCCTACTCTAACCAAAGTCAAAGAGCTAGTCCATAAAGTAAACAGAGTCAAGGTCAGTTCCTTTAAGACAGATAGGAGGAACGAGTACGGCGAGGACGAAAATTTATGTGGCGGGCCTCAGGCAGAAAGGTCAATAAGGAGAACGGCAGTCGGCACGCAACAAGGACTTCACTAGGTGGCGCCCCAAATAAACTGGGGGGGGGGGAGGGGGGGGGGGGAATTTGGATGAATGGGTTAAGCAACGTTCCATGAGGTTAAACAACCGAACAAAAAGGCCTTCCAAGAAAACGATTCATACTGTTGGATGATACCTTTTGAAAGGTCTCCAACCTAAGGGGGAACTTTACCAAACCAGGGGGGAATTAAATTTACAAAAGCAGATAAAGGGACAAATTAGTAAATCTGCGACCACATTCAGAAACTGTACGAAACACCCAGCGGTCATTTTAGTTGAAAGAACCCGCATGGAAAGGAAATCTATCCATTCTATCCATCGGAATATCAATATATTCAAAATTCGGTAGAATGAAATTGGAGTCAGAGATAGCTTTCCTTCCTACGGCAAAACATCTACAATACTTCAACTATATGCTACTGCTTATCTGAGCCGAGATGCACTTAGGGTGCGACCCACCATGCCCAGTTAAAATTTAACTGGAGATTTGGTCCTATGTTTACCATGTTAAATTTAACTTCAGTTAAATTTTAACTGGGCATGGTGGGACGCACCCTTAAACAATTACTCTCAAGTTTTAAAATAATTCTGCTATTATAACATGGACTATTTCATTCGCAACTGTTGCGAGACCACTTTGTCAGAATTTACCTCGTTATTCTGCTAATGATAGGTACATTCCAATGTTCCGCTGATGACTAGTGATTACATTCCAGATAGAGAAACCGAGAGAACAAATTGAAGCGATCCGTGAATGATTCCGCAGCCTTGGGTTCAACCAGGTCATTGTTAATTTGTCATTAACAACTACCTCATTAGGACAGAACGAAACCGCGACACGAACGAGACAACACGCTAGGACCCTATATATACAATGCTGAAGGAAAACTGAGAAAAAGTGATTGTGGTTCGTTAAACTCAACGCTGATTTTTATCGGTGAAAATGACCCATCCTACCCTACCTACGTTTGTCCGAAAAAAAAGAAGAAAAAAAACATTTTTCCAGTGAAATAAAAAATATTTCTTATACTTAGGGTGCGTCCCACCATACTCGGTTAACGGTTAATCTCCAGTTAAATTTCAATTATTGCACGGTAAAAACCTAATTTATCTGGAGATTAACCGTTAACCGAGTATGGTGGGATGTGGGACGCACCCTTAGTATGCAAGTTAAATACGATGTACTGGGGTCTAAGATAACTGAGACATTACTAAAATATCTGGATTAGCCCTTAGATTAAGTCAGAAATTGACATAACATCAAATCACTACAAGCTTCACCACTGACATAAAAAAAATACCTTCCCCAGAAATTTCAGAGATCCCTGAACCTTTTTCTCTGGAAGTTTAGGACATGTCAGTGACAAAACGTTCTATCGACAGACGACAGCGCTGTCGTCTTGAGACGTTGGCCTTCCGACTGCTCGATATATCAAAAACTTCCGCAAAACTTTGGCAGACTCCATTTATCGAGCTAATGAGTGGTTGACGCTTTCAAAAACACTCCCCCCAAACTATTAATGATCATCTGTCCTTTTTGGAAAAAGCTCTAGTTCAATTACAAAACACCTGAAGTCACAGGAAAATAAATTTGTGACATACTCGGAAACTCTCAGCCAACTGAAACATTGTGCTGACTATTGGTCCATGTTACTGAGGTCAAAAGGGTGTCCTATTAGTCCTATGTCTCCCCAGTCTCATTTTGGGTTAGGTTCAGTTCGTTAGTATGACGAGCAGACTGCTATTTACTAGTCAAAGCCCAATTATCACCAGAGAGCACAAACAACAACATAAACAGAAAGAACTTTAACTTTCAAATGAAACAAAGCCAAAAAGATTAAGAACCTGAATGGCGCCAATTCAGACGCCACAAAGAAGAAAGCGCGGAATAATCCGCAGGGCTGACAATCAACAGAAGTTGAGAATATCAGCCGCAAGCACTGATAAAACTGCTTAAAACTGCTGAATCGTCACCACCGCCACCCCTCCAATGTGCTTAACTTGCCTACTAACTTCCCTTCATTCCAGCTGACGAAATACCTTCCCCTTACGGTTGATTCCACCAACTATCAATTTTAAGACAATTCTCCTAGCAACAGCCACACTTTCTTTTGGCTCATTATTATGGCTTTAATAGTTTTACTGCCGCATCGCAAGAATCCTATAAAAATCTTTTTCAAATTACACGGAAAAAATCTTTTTGAAGAGAAATATAAACTAGCAATTGAAGCGATTATAAGTGCAAAAATTACTGAGAAAATCAATGCCCTCAGCTATTGCAAGTACCCCCTTTAACACGCTTAACTAGCTTCAGCCCCGAGCCCAAGCATCAACTGTGTTATTAACGCTTCAGCAGGCGCGCTTTCCGAGGTTCCACGAGCGGACTCGCCGCGGTGTTTTTGCCGCAATACAAACCTGCCTAATTTTAGCTGTTAAGCTATCATAGGCATTCAAAAAATTTCCTACACAATACACAAGAACTTTTATCCTAGGCATTCACAAATTTCCTAAACAATACACAAGAACTTTTTATAAGTGGTTCTCAAGATCAAAAGAAAATTATAGAATGATTGCGACAGGGTGGACCGAGGGGTTAACCACTCGTTGGAAATCATTGGAAACCTTTATGAAATCTCAGGGAATCTTGGAATTTTTTGGAGTGGTTCCCCCTTCGGGATGCATCTTTCTATGAATATCGTTGGGAATTTTTGGAAATCTTTATGGAATCTCAAGGAATCTTTGGAGTGGTTACCCCCTCGGGGTGGACCGTTTTAGCCTATAATATTGTCAACAGCCCCTTCAAAAACTGTCAAATCCACCCTTGGTCTTCTGTCTGAACATTACATCGAACTGGTTCTGGGTCAGACTAGATTTCTGACTTCTGAACTTTACAAGTAAAGGAAATAAAGATATACACAGCAAGAAGCAACTTCCCGTTTCTCGTTTCGCGAAAACAGTTGTAATTTTTCGTTGGAAACATTGACAGGAATGTGCTGTACAAGTAGGAGTCATGGGGATTAGTCCGTTTACGGGTTGAAGCAGCTAGCAGCGCATGCAGATTGCATAGTTGTATAGTTGTACAGTTTCAACAGCACGGAGTAAGTGGTTACTAAATCCTCCCAGTCTTGGCTCCAACTCTTGGAAAACGCGCAACACAACCAATGGGTTTGTTTTGTGCTTATGCAAATGTGGTTTCATATTTCAAAGGGATTTATTTTTCTATGTTTTCTTGTCTTTCCCAGTATCCTGCCAGTATCTGCATCAATTCCCTATCGGGGCGACCATACCCTTGTTTTAAAAGTAACATTCAGTATTCGTACAACTATTTCAGATTAATCTTCAGTAGATTTCCCAAGTCGTACTATTTCTCGATCTCCATAAAGAATACAAGAATACATTCAGTGTGGAAAACTGACGACTTATATGGTACGAGTAGTATACCCGTTAGTATACTTCAGGGCCCGCCGGACCAGATATCCCATGCACGCCTACAAAGACGGCAGAAATTCCTTGAGATTCCATAAAGATTTCCAAAGATTCCCAACGATATTCTTAGAAAGATGAACCCCGAAGGGGTAACCACTCCAAAAAAATTCCAAGATTCCCTGAGATTTCATAAAGATTTCCAATGATTCCCAACGAGTGGTTAAACCCTCGTGAAGTGACTATTACTGCATTAGCTGCACAGAACTATGCTCTCACGAAATGGAAGAAAAGTCGGGATGCATAATGAAAAGCCGCAAAACGCATCCATGCGGCTTCAACCGTCAGCCGCAATGAGACAAACGTTGGGCAAACCGCATAGCCACCCGCTCTCGGGATGATGGTGTGCCACGGCCAGCCCAGCAAGAGTACAAACATTTGCTTTCCCTCACCAGTATATATAATCCTCACTCACCTCACTCAGTATATTGTAATACTTTGGCCTTTAAGGTCGGGATAGAGGTAGGAGGCATTTAGCTCAACTGAGGGCGCTAGATCTTAATCAATGGTCACAAACGTACGAACAAAGACCACAGAGCGCCGTCAACTGAAGTTCAACAAAGCTGCAACTGACATTTTTTTCGTGGATGCCCCACGGGGAATTGTAAGAAGCATTGACGTCAGAGGCCCTATTTAGGTTCGAAACCCACAAATTCATAAAAGTTCTCTTGAGAATACTGAAGGTGGCAAAGTAATGTGTTTGTATAGATCCCTATATGCTTATAGTCCAAGTCAGGCTGGGAGCTCACCGATTACTCATAATTTCTTGCAAATCTAGGGCTGATCAAAACTTCTTCTTGAGCAGGAAAATATCTGCTCAGGGTCGGATTGGCATTTTTAGCGTGTGGTAGGATATGGAACCCAAATTCGGGTCGGCGTCAGCTCAAAATCTTCAAGAAATTATGAGTAATTGGTACGCTCCCAGCCTGACTTGGACTATTGTATACTTACTATTATTATAACTCAGGTATGTGTACTGGGGTACTTGTAAGAAAAGTTTTAAATTAAAAATAACAAATACGTATCCAAACTGAGAAATTCATCTAATAATAAAATAATTTTTCAAATAAATTGGATCTGTAGTAACTTACTGAGGCTGAATTTCACCACTTTCCGATAGTGTCTTTTAACGATAGGATTTAACGAACGGATTTAAGTTATCGTATGTTTAGTTTACGACAAATGCCATGCGCTTGCACTTGTTTCTCTGCGATAGTACTTGTCGTGAGCTAAACATACGATAACGTAAATCCGTTCGTTAAATCCTCTCGTTATAGACACTATCGGAAAGTGGTGAAATTCAGCCTAAATCATCTAATAATAAAATAATTTTTCAAATAAATTGGATCTGTAATAACTTACTGAATAACAGCTAGGTATATTCAATAGTTTGGTTGCTAAAAGCCGCAGAAAAAAAGGTCCAAACGTAGAAATGAAAATGATGAAGTAGTAAAATGTCGGCAGAACATCAATAAAACACCCCACCCCCGTTATATATCCTACAATCCACCCTCATCCCCTAAACTTTGGTAAACACACCAGGAGTATAATACGAATATGATGGTCTCTTTTACAGCCAAAAGGGAGCCGCGAAATCCGGAATATATTGAAATCTGCTCCCTCTCCTCAGGTTATTTCCCGTGGATTGTGGAAAGGGAGACCAGCTGGCTGTCAATCCCCTTCCCTGAACGTGAATGTCACATCCTTCGCGCCTCCTCATGTCGTTCAAGCTTTCCTTCTTATGCCAAGCTCCCTTTGCCTCGTGTGACCCAATTTTAGTACCACCTCACTTTTATTTGAACATTTCGGCTGCCAGCCTGCCGAACGAACGGTGCCAATCGCGGATTTTATGGTGCGTCCCACCATACTCGGTTAACGGTTAATCTCCAGTTAAATTAGGTTTTTACCGTGCAATAATTGACATTTAGCTGGAGATTAACCGTTAACCGAGTATGGTGGGACGCACCCTTAGAGTACGGCAGGGCTTCAAACAAGCCTCTTCTTACAGAATGCGAGAAACAAAAGTTTATCGATAAAACTTCGTTGACTGCCGAAAGCTAATTTCACACCATCACCTACCTATCGACGTAAAATGTTTTTTTTTTCACTACCTTTAAGGGTATTTTTTTACGTTCCGATTTCAACCTTTGTGACAAAACTATTGGATATTTAATATTCTGAAATGTAATGTTTTTAACGTCATTACTCATGAGTGATTTTTGTCACCAAAAAAATTGTACGAAATTAACCGATCGTAAAATCACAACATATCCTCATGAGTAATGACGTTAAAAAGACATATTATATTTCAAAATATTTAAATATTCAATAGTTTTCTCACAAAGTTTGAAGTCCAAACGAAAAAATCTCAAAATCGATAACATATATAACTTTCTCAGCCCATGTATTACATACGGGCGAGAAAGTAAAAAATAGCGAATGTATGGTAGCCCTTAATAGTTGTTCTACCTTACTTCATTATAGGCATTGGTACTTCTTGGTAAACTGTAAAACTATGACATATTTAGCAACTATACAATACGATGAGGCAACTGATGAGGCAAGGTACATAAGAAATACAATACTCAATCAGAACAATCAATAAGTAATGAATGAGACAGGGGATTGAAATAGGGTAAAGTGTAATTTGAGGCAGGTCATTTGCTCATGAATACAAACACACGGCGCCAAATCTCATTTCGATTTGTATCCGTCTGTCTGCTTGTCTTTCTGTCTACCCACACATGTCCAACAACGCTAATAGAACTATTGTGATTAATTATCACTTATTACTATTATAAATGCATAAACCAATTAGTCGTTCCAGTGATAATCAATCAACCACTATGCGTCTTTTACTAACACCTTCTAAATAAAACGAGGGGTTAACCACTCGTTGGGAATCTCGTTGGGAATCATTGGAAATCTTTATGAAATCTCAGGGAATCTTGGAATTTTTTGGAGTGGTTCCACCTTCGGGGTTCATCTTTCTATGAATATCGTTGAGGATCTTTGGAAATCTTTGTGGAATCTCAAGGAATCTCTGGAAATAAAACTGTAAATCATAAATAACTTTACGTCCAGTCTGAAACTACAGTCCGACTATAAAGAAAACCGCTTGCGACTGCGGCAGTTCAAAATTCTCCTTTGTATAGCTTGGAGCAAAGTTTTCAAAATAAAGTACTCGAATAAAATTTAGACAAAAGAAAAAATAGAACCAAGTTGAGCAGAATAGATAACGAAGCGCTATAAGAGTGACAGTCTAGTATCTTTAAGGTAGCCAGATAACTACATGGTGACGGGTTTGAAGATAATTTCAGTTTCACAACTTTATAATAAATTCACAAACTTTACCTGTGCAACTGAAACTTGTCTTAAAAGTTGCATAAGACCTGAGTTTAGCTATCTGACGGAAGTTTCGACTTGCTGCGTCCTACCTTGTACTTGGCACCTAAGGAAGCCGTGAAACTGGAGTGGAATTTCCAGATGCCAGGTCAAACAAGAGTCTACTCGTAAAATATATAATTTTTTCAAGTACTTTTCAGACTTGGACGCTATACCTGACGGTGTATTTTTTGCCGCCCATAAGATTAACATTGCGAGCGGCGATTCATTTTCAAGGTTTACCCTTGGTTGGAAAGACACAAAATTTTGCCTGTACCTTGCCCTAACAATGTTCTATGGAGTGTTTGAAGCAGATTTCCCAATTTCTCACTGGTTTCTTTTATTGCAACTGTTTTGCAAATGCTAGCATCGCATACCTCAAGAAAAGTGCTGTATCTCGAAAACCAGTAAAAAAAATGGGAAATCTGCTTCGAACACTCCCTAGAACATTGTTAGGGCTAGGTACAGGCAAAATTTTGTGTCTTTCCAACCAAGGGTAAACCTTGAAAATGAATCGCCGCTCGCAATGTTAATCTAATGGGCGGCAAAAAATGCACCGTCAGGTATAGCGGACCCTTAATGGAAGTGTGTGCATACACCTGCATGACCATTTTCCAAATCATTTAGTCTCACTTAACAGCCTATTGCTCACATTATACGAAGTAAAGCGTCCAAGAATCACAAGGTACTGGTAAAATTGGGTAAATTTCTAGGCCATAACTGAGGCGTCTTTCCGGTCATTGGGAAACATTATTCACCGCTTGCAATGTTAATATATCTGAATATTATACATTCGCTATTATTTTACGTTTGGACTCCAAACTTAGTGAAAAAACTATTGGATATTATTCTGCAATATAACATGTCTTTTTAACGTCATTACTCATGAGGCTATGTTGTGATTTCACTATCGGCTAATTTTGGACAATTGTTTTGGTGACAAAAATCACTCGATCGTAAAATCACAACATAGCCTCATGGCTCATGAGTAATGACGTTAAAAAAACATATTACTCGTATTTCAGAATATTTAAATATCCACTAGTTTTCTCACAATGTTTGAAGTCCAAACGTAAAAAAAAATGGGAATGTATGGGTGGTGGAAGTGCACCAATCTGAACACTACAAGGCTACGGATCTAAGGCAGGTATGATGCGGAAGAGAACTGATGAAAAGTCCACCGTGCGAGAGAAAATGATAAAAACGCGGCAGGCCTGAATGCTCACACGGAAAAAGATATGCCACAACAACGTCACGTATATCATTTTTGAAAAATTCCCACAATAAGTCGAGAAGCTGTGTAATGTGCAATACATTAGAAGAGATGTAAAAAGCAGCCATAAAAACCATGACATCCAGCAAAAATTCATGAAAACGGAGCAATACTGAAATAGGTATTTTAATAATCCGAACCGACGGAAGCGAATAAAGAAAAGGGAAACGGGAAAAGCCAGGCAAGTATTTCCCAAGCATAAAATCGGGCTTGCGAAAACTTAGAAATACACAAGCCGCTGCCGCTCCTTTACAATAGTCCCTCTACCTCGAAACGGATTAGCTGACACAGCTGCAGGTCGGTGAGTGCGGTTCCCTTTGCTCGGACATTTCTCTTCAAGGGAAACCTAATCATAAAGCAGAAGAACAGCTTAAATATTCCGCCAGCCAGCTCCCACATGGTCTCCTTCCCCCAAAACTAAATCCATATTCATCCGTTCACCGTTCAGTGGGATTACTACAAAAGCTCCTAGCCAGGTATAGGGCGAAACACATTGTGCATTTTACCTCTGAGTTTTTTCGATACGTTCGTTCTCTTTTCTATACCTATACATACTTAAAAACTTCCAATAAAGAAGTTGGATACTTCATCAGTTCCAAGAAGATAAAGGTAAATTTTTCGCCGATAGGGTTTGGAACCTGTGGCTGTGTGTGATACAACCCCTATACACCGGAACCGTTCGGACAATGTACATATATGTTACATTTACGACAAAATGTAACTTCGCTAACCTCTTCAATAGCTTAAATATTACGTTATTCCCTCTCAAAAAGTCTTCTGATCATCTACTGTTTTATTCTGACTATGTAATAACCACGTCCCTAAAACATTACCGTCATCACTCGGATACAAATTCCGCTTGTGCCTCTCTTGTCGCAATTTGCACATGTGATTATAATGGGTGATTGAATAATTTTTGAGTAACTTTTTATGCAAGGCGAAAATGGAAATTTAGGGGATCAAGGAAACAGGGAAATGTTATTCCAAAAGTGTGGCGGTCATGAAAGCATTCATCAAATACAATTAGTATGGCTTCCATCCACAGCTTCGATTCAAATCGTAAAAAACATTAAACTCGAATGCGTGGATGCATTAATTCGTAATGAATTGCATTATGATCGTTGTACAGTAAATATAGAGTGAGCTTTGTATCCCTGGAGAAGAAACTTTCCGATGAGCAGCGAACTGCGCTGTTTTGATTTTCTGATTGAAGGAGAAATTGTTTTTGTTGCCTCAAAAATAAAATAAGTGCCGGAATTGAATAAGCCCTTTATCAGACGGGAAAACCGTGTTAGCTTGGGAAACGTGGGAAATGCGGGCAGGTTCCCGCGAGAATTCCTATAACCGACCGCGCATAGTCTGGAGGGACCGCATTGAACTGCAACATAGCAGGGGCAAGGGGTCACATACATGTATACCGAGACCCGAGACTTTCACCACAATATTCCAGCAAAAAATATTCCTCACTCTTCTCAATACTTCCCTATGGTTTCTATTAATACGAACGGAATGAATATTTTACCGTTAGTTATTCTTATTCTTCCTCAAAGAATACGTCTCGATCAAAACTACGACACCCAGTAGGGGAGTACCGAGGGGTTAACCTGGGAATTTTGTTGGGAATCATTGGAAATCTTTATGAAATCTCAGGGAATCTTGGATTTTTTTTGGAGTGGTTACCCCTTCGGGGTTCATCTTTCTATGAATATCGTTGGGAATCTATGGAAATCTTTATGGAATCTCAAAGAATCTCTGGAGTGGTTACCCCCTCGGGGAGTACGTTGCCGTGTTATGAGACAATCAGCAGCAGCGCCCTTTTCAGATGATATGACCTTACGAAACCACAAAAGAAGAAATCTTAATATTGTCTTTCCATTTCGTATGTCAAGGAAAAGTTCATGTCATTCTGCCAGAAACAGGTACACCCTTACAAGCTTTTGGCAGTTATCCAAAAGTCAGAAATAAGAAAATGTTGACTTATCGGCTTTTGCTTGTGCAATGCCGAAAATATTCAGCAATTTGGAAATAGCTGGAAGCGAAACATCGACCAGAGCCAGATTACTCGCTCGTCAAAATGTTGTTGTACTACTATCCTCTCAAGACAACCAAGCAGAAGCCCCTGCAATTGATAGAAAGTCAATGGCACGGAGGTTATAAAATAAAATAACCGTACTCCGAATAGTTCAATATTCAGGGAATCAGCATATTTGCAGTTCCCTTGTACCTGTGCGTAACGAGAAAGTCGAGGGAATCCAGGAATCTCGTTGGGAATCTCAGGCAATCATTGGAAATCTTTATAAAATTTCAGGGAATCTTGGAAATTTCTGGAGTAATTAACCCTTCGGGATGAATCTTTCGAAACTCAGGAAATCTTTAGAAATCATCGTGCAATCTCAAGCAATCTCTGGAGTGGTTAACCCCTCGGAGAAAGTATATACTGTTTTCATAGAGGGGGTAACTACTCCAGAGATTTCTTGAGATTCCCTGAGATTTCATAAAGATTTCTAATGATTCCCAACGAGATTCCCAACGAGTGGTTAACCCCTCGGTTTTCATCTAAAGTGTTTTCGGGGCTATGGTAAAATCCTATTTTTCTTCCTCACCAACTTTATAGATTTTCTATACAATATCTACGTAACAAGACGGCCCTTCTTGGAAATCATCATCTGGAACTCTGATGCTCCACCTTCCAGCTTATGTCATAAGCCGAGGGATAAGCAGACTGCCTAGACAAATAACGCCGACTATATCCTCTAGGTCAGTGTAACGGGAACAGATCGTAACAACAGGGTTCAAATGTAATGAAATAAATGACGAATAAGCCAAAAAGTAGCCAGGACGGGTAAATACCACCGGCAAAAAAGTACGGTGAAAACGGCATATTATTTTACTTCGTCTACCGGCTGCACTCCTTCACACTGTCAACATCGGGATAATTCTTATGCAGATTATCCAGACGGGAGGAGATCTCTCCCTGGTGAGGCCAGGACTCCCCCTTTGTCGATCAGTCAGGCGCTCGGAAGACGCCAAAGCTACATCTTCAAAATTGTATGGGTTTTGCATAGCATTAGCGAGCTCAATCAGACGATGTAACACGGAACCTTTTTGAAGTTGGGTCTCAAGTCAATCCCGGAGCTAGTTTCCATCTCCCGTGGGTGACTGACCGACGCTAACACCCATTAATAAGTCAATTAGTTACCTGGGTTCGGCGCTCCACCGTTAACTGCCTTTTGGCCTACTACACAGATATCAAGTCAGTAAGTTAAAAATCGCACTGTCTTATTTATATTTAATGAAAATCGTAGAACCAACCCTTAGTGCCCGAGTTACGAGACTCCAAGATTTGGTTTAGGTAGAATTCTTGTATCTGGCCACTGCTGAATAAGCTGTCACAATATTACGAGCTTTAAGTAAAAGACTAAGCACAGCCAACATAATCATCTCAACGAAACTGGCCCATGACGTATAAAATGATCGCAAAAGGTCAAGCTTTTTGCGAACTCAGTAACCATGGGAAGCACAATGAGGTCAATAAGCATTCACAATCGGGTAAAGACTGGGAAAGCGTGATGAGTGACTTCTCGCCGGACTGTAGCTACGATAGCAGAGTGGACGACTTTACAGATGACAAACTGCGCACAAAGAGTTAAAACCCTGCCAGCTGGCTGTCAATGGCACCCCTGATAAGGGGAACCCATTTAAGGCGTTCTATTGGCTCATCCGAATTCATCCGCGTTGGTCCGGAAAATACGTTTTTAAGCTCTGCTGTGAGGATATCATTTTATTTTTGTGACTGTTTAGAATTATGGCGGCTTTGAAAAGTATCATACATATATATGACAAGAAATATAAAGCTGAAATGTTATCATCATGACACCATTTGATGTGCCCAAAGGTTCAGTGCCGATTTTTAGTGGGCAGTGCGTCCCGCCCGAGGGGGTAACCACTCCAGAGATTCCTTGAGATTCCCTGAGATTCCATAAAGATTTCCACAGATTCCCAAGGATATTCATATAAAGATGAACCCCGAAGGGGTAACCACTCCAAAAAATTCCAAGATTCCCTGCGATTTCATAAAGATTTCCAATTATTCCCAACGAGATTCCCAACGAGTGGTTAACCCCTCGGTCCCGCCATACTTGGTTAAGGCTAAACTCCAGTTAAATTCCAATTTTTGCACGGTAAAAACCGAATTAAACTGCAGTTAACCAAGTATGGTGGGATGCACCTAAGTACATGTTATAGAAGCAAAATCCTTGCTCACCGTCCAGCCAGGTCGAATTTTTTCCATTCATGAAACATTTCCATCTACTCCACGTCTTCTTTAGCTAAAAGTTTATAGGTAGGTACTTGAGATAAAAATTTATTAAGATGAAAATGAATTCTTTATAAGTAAAGATGGAAACCAGCGACGTATTAGTCGCAGGGGAAACCCCCTCCCCCAAATCGTTGAGTTTTCCTTTTTGCTTTATTTACTCATACATTTGTGTATTTGCTTGTGTCGTGTATGACATTCAACTTCCCCAATCCCCATTTTGAAGCTTGGTTGGGACACAGTCTATACACATGTATATGTATACAACGTAATACTCTTCATGCAACCTCTGAATTTACATAATATAATAATATGTGGGATTTGAGTTATTAAAACAAGGTGGAAATATTCCTCGAACCTACGCTGGTGACAAAAAGGGTAATATTTCATATCATGACTCAAACAACAAAGTAACTAAAAGCAACACATCACTTGCTAGCTAGATAAGAACAACTAAGAAGGATTTGTTGGACACGAATAAATAAAGCGTACTCATTATCGCCCCAAGTTTAAACTTTTGGTGCACGCAAATAAACAATTTTTCTTTTTGATCCGCGTATATTAACCAAGGGGACCCGCGGGATCATACGAAAGCCGCAGTAACGGGAAAAAGACAGAGTGGAGGCAACACGCAGGAATACAGGGCTGTAATTAGAGGCTTCAAATTAGCTTTGGGTGAAACGGAAGTGGTTTGCTAAACCAAAATAGGCGGGCCGTTCAATTAACTTACTACTTTCTTTGCGTGTTTTTTAGTGGAATGATTGATTGGGTTTCATAAATTAACTGCCGGGTTGACAAGGAGAATTTTACACAACTCTCACCTGAATATCTTAATGTTACTCAGATTTCATCGCATGTAGCCGAGCTAATAGTGAATAGGTTAAGGCTGTATATACATTCTCGACGAACTCCACCAAAACCACTGTGCGAAAGTAAATATTAGACAAAACTAATGTTTACATATTAGTGCTGCAGGAGACTGGTAATTGCAATATCGTATTGGTTGTGTCTACTCTAAAAGCTAAACATAGTGTGCTATTTGAATGCGAAACGAACGAGTGAAAGTAGGACACTATATTTAGCTTTTACAGGACAAAAAGTAGAGAAATGGTGTTGAAATTACCCACTTCCGTAAGTGAAATAAAAATTGTCAAAATGAACATGGCGACGGTATATATTACAAACATTTATCAAGCTTTTCTACTAAATGTGACGATAAAATCATACATCTTTTAGTCCGAAACATTACAAATAAATATTCCGCGTGCGGTAGTGTTGTGTTTTCGCGATCTGTCAAAAAAACATGTGGACTGGTAGTTGACTGTTTAAAACCGCTCCTGTGGGCTTATAACTCCATTTCATGCAAAAATACAACACTACCTCATGACAAAGAGTCTCAGGTTTACATCCCCCTATAAACACTTTTCACTCGCCCTGTAACTTCGGAGTAGGGCTTGAAGTACGTAGCATTGCGAACCAAGTACGTGTAGTCGACCTTAAGGAAGGAATCAATCCGAAGTCACAAATTCCTTATTTGTGGCCTTTCCCACCCCTCAGTAAAAACAATCTAAAAGTACGTACAGCCCAGACTGCATGGGCTGCCCAGTATACGAGTCTTTGTGGCTATTCACAATGCGTTTTTCAAGGTTGATCAATACAAATATACCTAAAGATACCTTTTATAACAACAGCAGAAAATATCTACCCTTCTCGAATTCCAAATTTAAAATTATGTAAACGACATTAAATCGCCTTTGACGTTGGAGCCATCGTGGTTTTGGAGACGCCAAGTCTCCACCGCTGAAAACTTGAACCCTCTAATTAGTATTAATCAGAATCAGAAGCAGAGCACTACCCTCTGCGGTACTACGTTTGCAAATGGGCTCTTTACTCTCCAGAAGTTACTTGTAAGCTTTAAGTACAGGCGAGGGAGATGTAGGCAATTTATAATGTAACTACACATGGCTACACACTCAAACAGCCTAATGACTTTTCATATTCAAACTGAGGTCGTATAATACGTAACTTCGGTTCAACTGGTCAAGCGTGTAAGAAAACATTACGAAAACTGGGAGAAGATATCGTGTTAAGTCAAAGACGAGGGGTTAACGACTCGTTGGGAATCTCTGGAAATCTTTATGAAATCTCAGGGAATCTTGGAATTTTTGGAGTGGTTACCCCTTTGCGGTTCATCTTTCAATGAATATCGTTGGGAATCTTTGGAAATCTTGGTGAAATCTCAGGGAATCACAAGGAATCTCGGGAGTGGTTACCCCCTCGGTCAAAGAGCTGAACAAGAGGCGTTATTTCCTTATATTCAGCAAGGTCTTAACGACAATCTAGAGTCTAGACTGTCTAGAGAATGCTCTGCCTGACAAATGATTTGAAATAGATCGCATGACTTAAGCTTTATGGAACGTAGGGTTCTTCTTCACGTCACGTCACTTATCGTGAAAACACGTAACTACACGTTTACTACCCACCAGCAGTTCCCTTCTCCTGTTCAGGCCAGAAGGTAACATGGGTAAGCTTATAGCCTATGCAGGGACCCTAACACGATTTATTGTACGGAAATCCCGCACTTTCATAATGCGGGCTCTTCATATACCATGCATATTTCGAGCCCCCATATGACAGCAGGTTCCTATCCAACTATACTGCATAGTAGGACTATATTTATTTTAACACTGCGACAAAACAGAAAGTATCATGTCCAGGGGACCTCAGTGTATGCCGTTACGCACTGAGTAAATATCTGGAAATTAAACACTGGTTCCACAAAACATCTATCCACAGGAACGATGTGTGCTTGGCTACTTTATTCAGTCAGTGTCAGCACTAAGCGGCACTATGGGTGTGAGCGATGGGCTAGCCACTCCAGAGAGTCCTTGAGATTCCATAAAGATTTCCAAAGATTCCCAACGATATTCATAGAAAGATGAACCCCGAAGGGGTAACCAATCCAAAAAAAAATCCAAGATTCCCTGAGATTTCATAAAGATTTCCAATGATTCCCAACGAGATTCCAAACGAGAGGTTAACCCCTCGGGTGTGAGGTAACACAAGGTAAACTAAACACTGCACTAAGCTCTAATTAAATTTAACTGACGATCGTCGAAAACCCACCCTCATTCCGTTACACTGTGCTTACTGGAAAATTCAATCTACCAGAGGTATCGTATAGGATTCAACTGGCGGGAAAGTGTAGCAAATGTTTCCTTTACTCTTGCGTAAATTATCACTGTAATAGACAAAATTTGATCTCAGCAGTAGGTACCAAGTAACAAATAAACAAGTCGGTGTAAATATTAAGAGTGTAAGAGGGGGAAGAACTTTTGGGAACTGCCACGGACCAGGCAGCAACTCGGAAAACTCCCACAATTGGCAGAGCAACAACTTAGGAGGGCAAGCCACTATCCCCAATGGGCAGCTCTCAACCTCATGGATTGTAGACATAAAACAAACTGCTAAACTGTCGAAAGCCACTCCCCAACTGATAACTAAAGATAACATCTCCTAGCATTAGTTTCGACTACAAATATTCAATAAGATTTCAAGTTACGGGAGCGGGCAATGGTCAAAATTTACAAGGGAATACAGACAAACATCCGTTCTTCACAGTTCTCAAACTTTCTCTAAACACGTCTGACCTAGGTCGTTGAAGGTTAATCACATGGTTTGATGGAGATATAAGTAGGAAAAAGAAACTTTGAGAAACAAGTTGAGACTAATGATTGCCGAAACAGGCTTCCATATCGCAAGTCTCGAGTAACGATCAGGCACCTACGAAAAACAGGCATCAAAGAAAACGAATATAGAAGTTGTGAGAAATATAGTGGCAAAGGAAATAAAGTAAGATAACTGGAAAAATCTGTATGCAACGCTTATTGAGATCAGATTTCAACTCGTCAGTCAGGGCTTTGTTTCGTCTGGAAAGTTTTCCCACGTTCCTTGACAGCCGGCAGCAAGCGAAAATCACCCAGAAACAACAATCAAAATATTTCTTTCACTTGCATAAATAACATTTCCTCCAACAATAAATGACTGTGCTTTGTGCATGATCTTGTGCTGTCAATAACTCTTTTCCGCTTTTTGAAATTTGTGAGTGAAAGATGCAGAAGGAAAGGAAATAAGATGAATCAATGCTCAAACAGTGATGGAGTTTGACATAAAAGAATGTACCTATGACACAGAGACAGTCCGCTCAATACATTTTTGATCAGAAAACCGCTGCGCGCTGCGCATCAGTTGACGACTTAGAACCATTTTTACTTTCCCATATATACGAATTATATAGGAAAGTAGGCATTGTGATGGTGCAGAAAATCGATTTTGAGTTTTTAATTCCAAAGCGCCGATCAGAGGTCCCAGACCACAAAAAAAAAAAAAAAAAAAAAAAAAATACGTGTGTGAGTGTATGTACGGAGAGCCAGGGCCCAAACTGTCCGACCGATTTTTTTTCAAATTCGGTACAGGGGTGTAAAATAATAATGCGCAGACTTCCTTTTTTTTCGATTTTCCATTGGTTAAAATTGGGGGGCGTAGCCCCCCAAAAACCTCAAAAAATCATGTTTTTAATTTTTTTTCTCAAAATCGGCGCCTACGATTTTGTTCATTTTCTCAGGGGTCATAGTGCATATTATGGGTAAAAATACCCCATTAGCGGTATATCTGGGAAAACTCGAATTTGGGATATACGACCCCCAAGGGGTCAGTTTTTTGAAGTTCACAAAACATGCCACGTGGGTATTTAAAATACTCGGGGATATTTCCTTAAGCAAGTTATGTGGTCAAAAAAATATCAAAGCATTTCCGACCCCCCACCCCCCAGCGGGTTGAGTTTTTGAAGGTTTGCGAAATATGTCATATAGGTACTCAAAATACTCGGGGAAACATCCTCATGCTAGTTATCTCGCCTAAAGGTTTCTTTGAGGGCCCAGAAACATAAAGGAAGGGAAAGTTTGTATGACCATTATCGTACCCCTTTTTTTTCTTGTACAAGAAAGTCACCTATATTATTAAGGTACGTACTAGTTTTTGAACGAAAATTCGAGCCTAATACTTCCCATGTTGTAAACATTTAACTTTGGGATGGAGTGGCTCACACAATGTTGTTTGGAAGATCGTTTTTCTCGCGTCGGGGCTTTTATGGGAAGGTCAGGAGCGCTTACAAGGGGAAGGTTAAGGGCGTTCGAGTGTCACCGAGCCCGATATTTTCCTGTTCCTCTCACTATCAAGCCAAAATAACAAAATCTGTTAGTTTGACAGATGGGTTTTAAGAGGTTTGAAGATGAGAAAAATGAAAAACCTACTCTTCCTCTGTCAGGTGTGTTTGAAGACAAGAAGAAGGCGTGCTTCAATTAAAGACTGCTGCAGGGGTAATACTTTACACACACAAAAAGTGCGGGAAGGGACCATCTTTTCTCAGCTGATTGTTATTTCCTACAAACTGAAGCCTTCAAAGAAAACATAAGAAAGAAAGAAAGAAAAAATATCAAAGAGCTAATTTTAAATTTCCACTTTTTACAGGAAGAGAAATAACGAAAGAGTGAGACTGGAACGCCCTTAACAAAACAGCAAAATAATGGTTCGATGGAACGTAATGAAGCTCATCTCCAGCAGACGCGGATCCTTCCCCGGAAAATTCCTTTATTATAAGCCGATAACAGCTTAAACATAATAATGCTGCACGCCAGAGCTCTCTGTTCAATTTTTGCAGATTAACATAATGTAGTGTGTTTTTCACTTTTATCTAACACAACCATTTGTTCTGGCTTTGGTGAAAGTTTTTGTATTGTCCGAGGGATTAACCACTCGTTGGGAATCTCGTTGGGAATCATTGTAAATCTTTATGAAATCTCAGGGAATCTTGGAATTTTTTTGGAGTGGTTACCCCTTCGGGGTTCATCTTTCTATGAATATCGTTGGGAATCTTTGGAAGTCTTTATGGAATCTGAAGGAATCTCTGGAGTGGTTAACCCCTCGGTATTGTCGTTCGCCGAGTGCAAGTCATACGCCATGCACGGACATACTGAAATTGCCACGATGTAACCTGTGGTGGTGCAACCTTCCTGCTGCTATTTTATTTAGGAGATAATCCTGCCCCTAACGGTAATTAATTAATAAAATTATAAAACATACTGGAAAGTTTAATCCAGGCTTTAGAGCGAATAGTTTCTTCAATAATGAAGAGTGTGAATGAAGTAGAGCAACGAAATGAGACTATATTATGTAAATTAAACAAACATTCACCTAATTTAGGATGAACTGAAAACTTAGGAGGCCGTTAAGTAATTGGCCGTGTGAGCCATGTTAACGGGTGGCAAGCCCGTAGTTAGCTCACCCATTGCCGGGAATTAACACTGATTACCATGAGAAATTCGCCTATTTTGTCGTTTTAGTTCCGAAGAGAGCTGCTTGTTAAAATCCAAATATCATAATTTTGCTACTGCAATTCCCCTGCTGGATAAATTTATAGTAGTATTTTTGGAACCAATTTTAAGGAAACTATGGATTCAGCCACAAGCAGACAAATTTACACTATAAGAATCAGAAACTGCATATACAGTTATGTAAAACAAACGATGACGAAGAAAAAGCAGAAGAAAATAGAAGAAAAACATGAAGAAAAAATTATGCGAAATTCGCAGGAACCTTACTATTATTATTATTATTATTGTAAATAAATAAAAGGAAAACTAAAAATTAGGACCTTAAACCTGGAATTTGTATGTTGTGACGACAGTGCAGATACTCGCAGTGTATCGTGGGAGGGCATCATAAAACACGAAGTGAGCAAGGACGTAGACTCGGATCGAGACTTGGATGTAGTTTTGCAGGTCGCGGGCTTTCTCCACGTCTAGGGCTGTCAGCCGAGCAACTTTACGATGGCAAATCCAACTCATCGCACTGTTAATAATTCATGGCGGGTTTTATTGCTTCGCCTTATGTACCTCGGGTTACCTCGGCATTGCAGTCACTACCAGCGAAGAGTCTGGTTAAAGGTGTCCCACTGTTTCTTTCATTTTTCGGTAGTTTATGAAAAATTTAATGATCGAGCATAACAGTTTGTACTTTATGCGGTGCAAGCTGGGCATGTATGCATAGGAAGTCGTTTCAAAACAGAAACGGAAAATGTCTGCCAGGATACCTTCCCACAGAGAATCCGCTGTTCGACAGAGCCATTATCTACATTCAGGATGACCACATCAGATATACTGTATCTACACAACGTCAGAACGTCAAGCTGGAAAAAAAAATCAAGGGGAAAAAATATTGTCACCAATATGATATAATCTCATTCCACTTATCACACAAATATGTAATCAAATAAATGAGACATCGAGCCATCACGTTTTTCATTTCTCTCCCGGAATTTCAAGAAGGCTTCTCACAAAAAAATAAGACGTCTTCAAAAGGGCAAAAATTTCAGGAAATCTAAAGGGTATCTAAGATACGTCTAGGAAGGGATGTTTTTTGGGGGTAAAAACAGCCCGTGCCAGTAAAGTGGAGCTCGCTGATCCTGCAAGAAGGCAATCGTGGGCTTTTCAAGTTTCACTCCTCCCCTTTCGGGCCATTTCCTCCCGCGTTGAAATGTGTCGCATCATTCCTCATGCCCCAAGCACGACCCCTACCGGAGTTTCACTTCTTGTGTGCTCGCTTGAGAGTGTGGGGGGAAATGTTTCGACAACTCTGTAACTGCCGGATCATTGAACCCACCCAATGGCTCTACTACCCTTGGGGCACATCCCACCTCACAGAAAAAAGGTTTAAGTAAACAAGTAAACACATATAGGTGTTAGAAGTAAATATTACTGATACGGTTCGCCCTCAAGCGGCCAGTGACGCTTATAAGGATCGGCTTCGGAGTTGAAACCCCCTTCAAATTAAAATAAAAATCGAGCGAAAAAAAGTAAAAGCCGCCCTCTGCGATTCAGTTAATAATGAGCTACATATTTTTGAACCCATCACCCTCCATTCCTTTTTCAAACTTTTACATGAATACTTCTCTGAAAAAAATCGAAATAAAATTTTTAACCATTGTGTCCAGTTCCTGACACCATCATTGATAAAAGTACACTGTTGACGTGGGATGAAGCGACCTTAGTGCCCGTTATAGTAGCGCCGCTCCGTAGAGATGTTGACGGCCTCAAGGGTCTCTTTAGCCGCCTGTCTCGAGCCCCCCTGCGGCCTCGCAAGAGCCACTACTGAGCCTGGCGAGCTACTCCACTCCGCCGCATCTGTTATATTACAGTGACGTTCTCGTCGTCTTACTAACTGCAAACCATTTATTTTGATGTACAGTCATTAACTACTAATATACCAACTTTTTGCTTTTTTGGTTTTGTATTTTTTTAACATCTTGCCCTTGATTCAAAATTTTCCAAAACCGAAAAAGTAAAAATCAAAGGAAGCAACGCCGACAAAAATCCTAGAATGGACACCAAGAGAGATCTTAATCAAACTCAAAAGAACTGTACCAGAATTTTCTTAGGAAAAAAATGGAGTCTAGAGTTGAAGAAGTGGGGGAAGTGGGAACAGAAAAATCCCTTGAGGGAGATAACTGCACTCCCACCACCGCAGTGTCCACATCTATTATAGTTGATAATTCAACTTTTTATCAAATTTTATCACCGCAAGTGTTCCTCCGACTCCCCAGGAGCCAGATTTACCCTGGCTCAGATTGTCCGTTTCGATTAGTGCGGATACAAAAAATAATCGGACGAGAAAAGGTCTCTCTCTCTACCGTGAAGCCCCAAAGTGCATTTCGGTGTTTCTCATGGTATTGGTGCTACGCTGACATCCATAAGTGAGAAGTTATTCGGCCACTACCCAGGGGATCCCAAAATCACGTTCATTTTTTCAGGGCCAGGTGGACACAACACTTGTAGAGATTTTACAAGCCCAACTAGTTTAGAATAGTTGAAACCTGCTTTTTTTGGCCAAAATCAAAGCAGAGGAAAAACTTATTGGCATGTAAGTATACATTTTACTAACCATAGCTAGGTGGGCATTTAAATTTTCCCCATGAAGTCTCCATCAGGACTGGGAAAGGCTAAGACACACAAGAAGAAAGCACTGAAATATTCAAAGAAGAGTTTGGATAAAGCCCTTCGACCCTGAAGGGACAAATATGGTAATGGCAATATTTGAACTCCCAAGCAGCACCTCTGGCATGAAGCGTCAAACAAACAGAGTACAGAGGATATAGACCGACTTCACTAGAGCACCGAAGATGAAGTAAACCCTCAAGGCGGGTAAAAGCATGAAAGCAGACGCCTCATCGTGGCAACCTGACGGGCCCCGCTTGGGAATCAAGCTTTTGAGTTCGGATTCACCTCCAGTTTGTCAGAATTGAGAAATGGAAAGGTTGAGAAAATCTGGCACGTCCACCGATAAAAACTGTTGGAACGTTGCCAGAGGGCACAAAAGCCACGCGCTTAATTCCAAGGGAAGGGCTGTTTTTCAAACGATTACACTCCTCGCTGTATTACATACATGCATAATAGGTTTAAAGAAAACTGGCAGTGGCCATACTCTATGACTAAGTGCTTTCTTAGGTATATTTCTTTCATACCTTACCGGTCTGTACGGATTTTGATTTTCCCATGAGAAAAAATAATTTAACAGTGGTTTAACTTATTATCAACGAGCCTTCAGGCAGGGCACAGCGTATGTCACATTAGAGACTAGACTATTCAAGTGCAAGGAAGGTCCATTTCAACTGACTCTCAGACTTGACAAGTAATGAGGGTACGGACACGAGGACCCAGTGACCCTTTGAAGCTGACGGTCGCTTGACAAGGCGCAGAATTTTCAGCTTGGCAAATAAGGGAAGGAGAGTGGCCTCGTCTCCTTTCGTGTCTCAGTGGGCTCTCGCCTTTCGACCTCGCGACACTCAAGAGAAAAGTTCACCACCATGCACCCAGAAGACTCAAAATTGGAAAACATTACAGTTCTGGGTTAAGGTTTAAGGTAGTGTTCGAACAAGTAGGTTCTCGCTATCATCTCTTTCCAGCCGTAGACGAGCCAAAAAGCACAACTTACATTCTACGTAATCTCGGTCAAATCCAACCAATAACGTACTACCACCAAACAGGTCAGACGTCAGTCAGACCTCTCAGAGGTAAACATTTCAACAAAACTCGAAAAAGCTGCGGGGGCTCAAGTGGGAGCAAGTGGGTGGGTGAAGCGCGGGTCGGACCGCAGAGTAAGGGGAAGTAAGGGGTGTTGGCAAGCCAACAGGTACCGTCACTCGTCACGATCCATATCCGAAAGAACCCTCCCATATCTAGAGCGGAAACATTCTACTACTTTTCTCATCTTACAGGAAAACTAGGAAAAACCCTTGTGCCAAGTTTCCCAACCGCATCTTCTCAGTCTCCGAAGGTGTATAACCCATCAATACATTCAACGTAAGAAGACCAACTTGTGGCCCAGCTGATTAAACCCAACAGACCTTCTTACACTGTGATTCTATCGCTCTGGGATGTGCAGTTGCAAATATTAATGGAAATCCAAAGGAAAATCAATTTTGTGGATGGGTTTTTGCACCTTCGGAATATCGGGGTGTCACATTGCTTCTAGGAATGATTACTGCTGTCAGTTTCTGCTCTTTGGTGACAATGGAGCACGGCAACCAGTTTAATTCGAAAAAACTGAGTTTGTCGCTTTCCTCTCCTTTTGCTTCCACTGGGCTGTATGTAAAATAACTGAGATGAAAATTTAGGAAATAGGGTAAAGCACAGGCACAGGTACTTTCGCAGTCCATAATTTTCTGAGAATGTACGTCTGAAAAAATGTTTCGTTTCTTCCAAAGCAATAATAACACTCACTTTTTTCACAGATATATCAGAGAGCTCTGAAGCCTGAAGAAAGACACTCAAGGGAGAAAAATATACCGAATACCTACAAATAAAAAATTCACATCAATTATTCAGTGAAAGTCAAAGAGTTGGCAACTGATTCGTATAACAGAAGTAGCTCCCCACTTTATTTAAACGGTTGAATTGGCTGATTGAATCGCAAAGTTGGGACAGTGATGGAGTTGGTCCCTGTATACAAATGAGCCGTCTGGCAACTTCACTGACGGAGACATGCCCGAAGGGAAATGGAGGGGCGGGGGTGGGGGCAAAGATGATGATTGAGGCACCCCCAATATTTCACGGAAGGTCCCGGGCTTTTTTTCGACGCCGTCATACATCACCGGGCGGGGCAGCAGCCTTTTTCTTGTAAGCGGCCCTTACATCGTTTACATGCCATGATTTATATCTCTGTTTACGGATGATTGGATAAATGATTTAAGTTGTGTGGATATTCTTGAATGTAACACATGAGCTGGTTTCTTTAAAAGAAGTATCACTCTAATGCTGGTTTGCGGTCGTTTCTGAACGAAACTTTTCAGAGGCGTTAGTTGGATGTTTATCCTAACAGAACAATCAGTGCCTTATTTGGGTTGAATATCTGGTTTTGAGGGCGGCAACAGAAAACTGAACGTTGAAAAGGGGGAAAAAAGCCCTGTGCGAGCTGTAACCATCTGTATCGTTGGGAAGCTCAAAAGAGCTCTAAAACCACCTGTTCAACCAACAAGTCTCATAATAATGACGAAAACAACCCCGTCAAAATCACAACCCCTGGCCAAAACCCAAGTCAAGCTAACAATAAACCCCTTCGGGTGAATTAAATCTATTGTCCCGCCATGCTTCATTTACGGTCCCTACCTTATAGCAAGCTGCAAGACTGATCCAAGAGCCGCGGGTTATGGGTCAAATGTCAAGCTTTTGACATGCTTCCATACTCTTTCAGGAATTCAGCTCATAAATCCTGAGCAAGAATCCATACAGAAGAGGGAGTCTCCGTCAAAATTTCAATTAACTTAGAGAGAGAAAATAGTAATAAATACCCTTTGTGACTTTAACTATGTCTACAATTATAGAGGAAAAACGGAGATTCTATTTTCGAGACATGCACAGCACTGGCATATTTTCACAGCTTCATATATTTTTTCAGGGTTGGGAAAATAACCTTTCTTTGGGTTCCAGTATATTTTAGTTAGAGTATTATTAATATTATCAATGGGCTTTTGGAAGGTAACAGAACTGAGAGAAAATATAAGATAACTTATAATTTTTTCCCGGAAGGCAAAAGCCCTTACCTGAGGTACACGTATAGGTACGTAATAAAGGCTGGGTTTCAGGAAAAATAGAAAAAAGTCAAGTGCTACCTTTTGGCGGATCCTTCGTTATCATTTTCAACAATAAATTATGTCGACTATTGGTTGAATATGCACGCCATGAGCAGAAGTTGAAAATAAACTGGAAAACAAGCAACAAAATAACTTCAAGCTTTGGAAATAATACAATAATCGCCAACGCAATCGATAACCAGGTAAATTTGGTAATGGTGGCACAGGCCTGAGTCCATTTTTTCATTTCGCGCTGGTTAAAACGACCGCGGTTAGCCATTCACATTACAACAACAATACACTCAACTGCGGGTCTGCGGCTTTGGTTCTCGATGTTCCGGCAAAATACTCGGAATAGGTGCATTATTATTAAAGCACTCATAGCGAGCGTTCACACCGACATCCTGTCAATTCTGAGTGTTCTTCTTGGAAAAAAAAAATGTGACTGGTCAGCGCATTTAGATGTACAATAAAAATGCTACTCATTTCAGCACGTCATCACTGTCAGCTTTCTGTGATGCAATATAGACATCTCCCATGATGCCTTCCTTTCGGACACGGAGTCACAACATGAAATGTGCATTAGTGTGAATGATTCTCCCTCGAGAAAAAGCAACGTAACGCAAGATGAGATAAAAAAATTTCCTTTTTATCAACAAATCCGTTAGTCGAGTTGCTGGTCACTGGAATATTTAAAAAGAAAACTCACTTCCAATAAGTCGGCCGTAGAAAGGCAACAAAGCACCTACAGTTTCCGCCAATTCGTTCTTCTTTGGGGCTCAGCACCCCCTTTGTGAAACACTGTGAAATATTTTTTAGCTGATTTTTACATGGAACATTGGCAAAGTTGTTCCTCTGGTAAGTTTAAATATTTTCGGATGGTCCACACACACGACGCCAGTAAGCCTGGAAACTACCCCTGCCCCTGTAAGGGGTTGAGGATTTCCGCAAAAACATGGTGAGTAATGGCGCAAGTTGGGGCGCCGTTGATCGCACTATCCTCGCTATCATCATCCCATTTCCTAATAATTCCCGCTACTAGCTAAATTAATTTTATACTTCCTCCAACTTCTAGCTATTAGCTGCGAGGATGTTGCTAGACTTCTACATTTCAGTACAAAATACGGCTGAACCATATGCGAGTTAATGTTCCAACTCAACAAATATTGTCTTAGGGAGGTAAAGAATTGTGAGGAAGGAATGGTTTGTACGACTCATTATTTTTTTTTCTGCTCCAACATATAGGTGCCCCGTCCCTGCTCTGCAACCCCATTCTGGGGGAAACTTTTCTTTATTTTCAAGACGTGTCCGGTACAAGTTGCGAATGGTAAAGAAAATACACATTCTTCAAAATAGAAAATTCGGAAACTGCTTACCTGCGCATATTCTGTCTGCTTACCTGCGCATATTCTGTCTGCTTACCTGCGCATATTCTGTCTGCTTACCTGCGCATATTCTGTCTGTTTACCTGCGCATATTCTGTCTGCTTACCTGCGCATATTCTGTCTGCTTACCTGCGCATATTCTGTCTGCTTACCTGCGCATATTCTGTCTGCTTACCTGCGCATATTCTGTCTGCTTACCTGCGCATATTCTGTCTGCTTACCTGCGCATATTCTGTCTGCTTACCTGCGCATATTCTGTCTGCTTACCTGCGCATATTCTGTCTGCTTACCTGCGCATATTCTGTCTGCTTACCTGCGCATATTCTGTCTGCTTACCTGCGCATATTCTGTCTGCTTACCTGCGCATATTCTGTCTGCTTACCTGCGCATATTCTGTCTGCTTACCTGCGCATATTCTGTCAGCTCATGGTGAAAATATCTCCAATCCTGTAACAAAAGTATAAAAACAATTATTTAAAAAGACGTCAGTTGGTTCCTCTCAACTTTTCTCTTTTCTTGCGCCCCTTTACTTCTGCTTTTTTGCTCCGAATTCCACCAGCAAACATTTCAATACAAATAGACATTAGGTGGCATTTTCAGGCAGAAGAAAAATAAAACCGTCGCGAGTAAAATAAAGACCAGTGCAAACTGGTGGGCAGTGGGAGGAAATTTTAGCTATCCTTCTGCCTAGTTATTTTAAAACTTCCACTTGGACAAAAAAGGCCGAGAGAATCCATTGTAACAAGCCAGAGTATATACACAATGCACGGAAAGCTCACCTAAATCAACAAAGCCAAACCAATTTAGTTGCGATCCTAGTTTGATCTATTCGCCATTCTGGATTCCCCACTTTCTAATCCCACATTCTAGCACATATTTTCTGACAAAAGAGTGTCTCCTATGTTTAGTATACGGGGGAAATGAATATTTGAATATTTGTACATTTGATGTAAAGAGCAGGTTTCCGCTATCTCTACAAAACATGGATGTGCGGCGTGGAAATTATACGGGTGGTGAATACGATGAATTATTGCCCTTATCGGCCTTATCTGCAACCCCATCCAACTCAATGGGTTTAAATGAGCCCCTCACATTTACTCGATATTTTACTACACAGGGTAAAATCAGATTTAAATATTCTCTTTATTATTTAATTACAATCAATACAACACTGCTAGTTCCGTCTAGTGATGCACGATGCAAGAACAAGAACTACAAACGGCATTTCTTGTTCTTGTTCTCGCAAAGCGACTCTTGCTCTTGTTCTTGTTCTTGCTGCGAGACTCTTGCAATTTCTTGCATACACATGAAATTTTCTGCTGTTAAAATGTGGTTTTTTTCCTACCAAGCGGCCATTTTAAGTGCAATCTATCGTCGCACAGTCTGTAGAGTTTCTCATACAAAATATGGACTGCAATCCATCAATGAAGCTTTGGGAAAAAAACTACCTGGGTTTATGCAAGACTCTTGCGAGAACTCTTGCAAGAGTTCTTGTTCTTGCAAGTCACTTCTTGTTCTTGCAGCCAAAATTAACTCTTGTTCTTGTTCTTGCATGCAAGAAATGCAAGAACAAAAGCAAGACAAGAAATTTTCGTGCATCACTAGTTCCGTCCCTGTTAGCTGTTTTCAGAAAAAAAATTGTCACCTCAATTTCGCTATTGCTGTTTTCCTTGTTTTTACTTCAGATTTTACAACAGTAATCCCAAAATCTTTTATTTTTTGGCACAGACAATGAAGGTGAACATCGCAGAGGAGAAACCAATGCTTAATGCATACTAAGGTCCTGGACCTCAGCGCTACCTGAAAGTTCCTTCTAGGCTGGAAGTAACCTTTAAACGACCGTATCAACTGCAAAATTACCAAGTCCAGCGGAACTGGCCCATCATTGTGTTCCGAATATTTCCAAAAGTACGTCACAAAATAATGGCTACACTCGTGCCTATGCAAGACAAAGTTCAGACGCCCCAGGTGGGCGAGTCACCTTAACGAACAGAACAATATGTTCTGCCAGCCCTTAATGAATAATAGCGAATCACGAATGTTTGCCGCAGGCTGGAAACCTCTCTGCCCCCTTACCCCCTCTGCTCCCACCTTCACTATACCTCCTTCACCCGGGCCAACCGTGCTTTTACCTAATTACCTGCTGTCACATCAGATGTATGTATGTGCCCATGTCACGAAGAAAGGTTTCACTTTCATTCTTTCATCACGTCGGTGTTACTTATTTACAGCTATATTTACTGTAGATTGTAATATGAAGGTTATTTCGACAAGCAAAGAGGTACATAATCACGAATCTGCAGGCAAATACTTATTCGGTTCGAACCAGCATACTGGAATGAATGACAAATACTGTGGAAGATACTGATAAAATAATATAATTTCAACGAATTTCCACCCGTAGGCGTCAAAATGGTTCAACTTTAATTACGAAACTCGCAAGCCTTAAAAATAGTTTATAACTTCGAGCAATTTCATCACCTTCGACAAATATCTCCTAGAGACGAACTAAATTTTCCTTCATTCACTTGAACTCGTGTGAACTCCAAACACGAAAGGAACGAAATGCTGGAAATTCGTGGAGTTTGTTAATCTAACAATCCTGTACACAGGAAAACACCGCTGCCGCTGCCGGAAGTTATCCTGACTCCAGTACTTACCCTGCAAAAGAGATGTAAAAGCAAACATACCGCCATTTGGCTAATGTTTTTATCTGAGGTACTGGACAAAATATCGCCCCGTATTTTAGTGTAATGAGCGACAGATAGGTGCTTAAAAGGAGAGCTGCCCCATTAGCCTTTCAGTTTGCTTGCAAGTTGCAGCTTTAGTACCCTGAATTGCCCACCCCTCTCAATTAACTATTTCAAAGGAGAAAAGAGGAAAAACATAGCTTTGAATAAAATGCCAGGGAAAAACCAATTTTGGTTGCTTTTAAGAGATCTGCGATTTCTGAAGCAGTCGAGCAGAATCAAGTGAAAGCACCAAGAGTGAAAAGACAGGTCATGACAAACGACGTAGGAAGAAAAGGAATTGGGAATGACAAACATTTCCATCCAAGTGAAACGGTGAAAATTCTAAAAAGGAGGCAAATCGGCACAAAAAACGAATATAAGGTAGGCAACGAAAGAATGCACTCAGACTTTCGAGAGATATTTCTCACATACGTATTGAACTCGACTTAGCTACCGCTATTTTATTTCAATGGAAATTCTCAAGGCGATCTGTGACAAGATCTGTATATTCTAGAGGTTGCCTTGTTTGAAAATGACGTCAAAACATGCTGACTGTTGTAATGAGACGGCTAAAGCGCTGATATTAATTCCAGACAAAACATAAGAAACCAATACCGCCAGCCCACAATGGGTAAGCTATAGGATCGGAAGCTCTCCGTGAGGAGTTCAGCTTCCGATGGTTAACGCAGCCGTAGAAAATACCAAAAAAGATCACAAGAAATTCGTCAAAATGAAAACTCAACAATGAAAATACTACCTCGCCACAAATATCCAGCGAGTGAGTAAAAGGATACCACTGGTGAGGCAAACATGAACAATAACGATTTGTCAACAAGCGAATAGGGCTAATGGGAAGGAAATTGAAAAATGTCATTGGGAAGGTGAAAGGCACTACTAGAGCTAACTTTTATTTCACCGAGAGGGGTGGGTGCGGAGGGGACGCGAGAGGGGATTCAATTTTGTAAATCGCTCCCCGAGGGCCACTGGACGTTTTCCAACCCGGGAATGCCGCGGCAACCAGTCATGGTAACGAAAAACAGTCGCGACACCTGCTGACGAGATTGCAGGAATTCAATCAATTCTGAACAAACCAGAAGATAAATTAGAGTTATTTCGATTAGGCTGATTGGGCAAGGTAATTCCAATGATATCGCCAGTTTGGAAAATTCAATTTACTCAACAAAAACAAAGTCAGTGTACTAGCTCGTCTGTAGTGACTTCGCATATCACGAAACTTTTCACGTACCATAACCACCGCTTTCATAATATCATCGATATCCTTCAAATACTACTGTATATCACAGTATCTACAACCTTCACAATGAACAAAATATTGTGATCCAGCGCTCCTCAGAATCTAGAGAAGCAATCTGGGAAACAGGCAGGCAAATGGACACATCAAAGAGATGTCAGAAATTTGAGCCCGGATTGCGGAGGCTGGTCTGACAGCTCACTGACAGTTACATTTCCACGCCGTAGTTGAAATAGCTATCTGCGACAATCTGACACTCTAGGTCACCACAGTGTTCTTTCCTTAGTCATGCCTACAAAAATTCAGTTTTAAGAAAAAATGTGCATTCAAATAGTGAATAAAGTGAAATACCAAGATTATAAAACGAAACAGACACCTGAGATGATGTCTGTAGGTACAATATCATAGGCGTAGCAAGGGGGGGGGGTCTGAGGGGGCTAAGCCCCTTCCGTATAGCCACCCCCAGGATTTTTCTGACCTATACACAACGTCACATAAAGCCATGCCTACCCCCCCAGCTGAGGAGAAGGTCTGGGGGGCTTAGTCTCCCCCAGGTTCTTAGTCCTGCTACGCCCATGTTCAATATACATCACAGTGATGATAGAACCATGTTATTCATCCCGATTTATAAAAGAGTCAGGTCACAGCTATAAATATAAGCGTTTATAGAGCACCAGACATATTATTGCACTTGTGTGCTCAAAATGTCATGGCGCATTTCATAAAACGGAATACCGCAACGTATCTCCCAAGGGTTCAGACTTATGCAAAGGCCACTCAGTGAGGACAGTCCTGCAAATTTGTACTGCTTCTGCTCTACAAGATATAATTCCATCGAGCTCCCCTTGGTCAGTTTAGTGAGGAGTGATTAAGTGGAAAAGTCTACCATAAAACCACTCCTGGCTATTGGGTAATTGAGCAGCCATTAATTTTTCCTCCAGAACTCCAAATCTGGAAAGAAGTAAAAAATGGCTGGCAGGAAGGCGCGAAAAGGAAGGATTTGCACCAAAGGGCATAGACACTTACTCATTTAAGACCCGCCTTATGGTCGTCGTAAGAAACCTCGTTTCTCTCCTTCTAAGCTTCCAAGAGAGAAAACTATGGCTGGGGGCAATTAATAAAGTAAGAAGGAGGAGGGGGCAGCCATTCACGAGGCTGACAATGGAGATTTATCCTCCCAACATGTTGCTGCTATTGCCGCGGACTCCCATCACTTTTACTTGCTCGCTACCTACCTGTGATAGTGAAAAAATTCAATTTTAAGATTCTGCGTTTCCCTTGGTCCCTAGGGCTCCCAATGTCCTTAGGGATCCTGGAATGTCAACAGCCAGTATTTATAGTTATTTAAAGCAATTTAACATAGAGTTGAAAACAGGAAAATTGGTATGCATTCGACTCGTAAAACATTAATACTAACTACTTCAAGTCGAAGAAAATTATAATCAGTATAAAACATACAAGACCTTAAACTTTAAACTCTGGTCGAGTTTATTTTACGTAGTTTTAAACAAAGATTCCTCTCGTTTACTTGGTGGTGGTTTTAAGAAAAATGTCTTAGCACAATACCACATATAATTTAAAAAAATTTAAAAAATACGACCGGTTTCGGAGTATTAATCCATCATCAGGTAACAAACAAACAAAAAGTTAGTACCACTAGTTGAGTTGACCTGACACAATGTTCATTTTACTATAAAATTCAATGTATGTTCCACGTCACCCATCCAAGGAGCAAAACGACAAAATAAATATTTGAATTTTTTTATTTTGCCGTTATAGCAGAAAAATCTGAAATTACATTCTGCCCATGCCCACGTATGGCAAATAAATTTCGAAGCATTCACATTAATAAGGTAAAAACTAAAATTAAAACCCGCGCGAGAAATATTCAAATTTTTGTGTGGGCAGTACATCACCCCCGCCCTAAACCGCCCAAGGATCGCATCATGCATCTTAAACCCATTATGGACCGCAACAATCCCCGCGGGCTGCAGAATTTCTTCTCCAGTCTTTCTTTTAACAAATTGCCTCTAAATTGAAATGGCGGTTACGTTAAAAATTTAAGACAATCCGCAACGCCAGTAGAAGGGCTGAGGATTTTAATCCCGCAAGTTTAGACATTTTGAATAATTTCTTTTTGCTCTCCCTTGCAATGATTTAAAACTACCGATTTACTGATTTTCATGCAAATACGTTACTTTTGGCTCCATAAAAGAAGTTATTATTTATTATTTCACGTTCAGAGAACATATGCGCATATGAGTTGGTTTGTTAGATGTTTTTTGGCCGAAGCCGAATATGAGTGGGCCGAAGCCAGTTTAGTAGTAGGCCGAAGCCAATACATACATGTCGGAAGCGGAAAATTTTTCCTTTCCCCCGAGATTCGAACCCGGACCTCTCAGCATACAAAGCGGACCCCTTGACCACTCGGCCACTGAGAGGCTCCATAAAAGAAGTAAAAAGTCCCGTTTTTGAAAGTCTAGTTTCTGTTCAAAACAACAAAGCGGCTAGGTGAGACCAAGGTAAGGAGCTGAGAGAATTAGGCAGCTTTTAGCTACACTTCGGTGACGAATCAGCGTTGATTAACTCCACTCTTAAGAAAGTAAGTAGGGCATACTGGATGATGGTTGGTAAGCCAGCAGGATTTCCGCGAGACTCGACAGCGGAGCTAAGCCTCCCTAACTCCCGTTAATTTTCCTTTTGATTGTTTTTGGGCTTTTTCCCGTTTCCACAGCTTCGTCAATGAATCGAATCGTTCTTTTTGAAACTCGAAACCCCTCAACCATGCTATTTGCACTTCATTAATCGTTTTCAATGTTTTCAACGGGATTTCTTTGATTGCGCTGACTAACAATGATGAAACTGAAGTATAATAATTTCCTTAACTGATTATTAAAATAAAAAGCCAGAAAAAATTGAAGGCTACCTTATTTTTTTTTCCCCTAGCAGCTGACATTTCCCTTAAAAAAATCAACTTTATAATCAGTTACATTTTCTTGAAGTTACACAGGAATGGAAAACCTCGTCATCTGTTTCTGTAAGATCTCATTAAAATTAGCTGAAAATAAAGTATCGAGACTCAGAGGAAAACACGACCTGGTTTCAAAGCTGCATCGGGTTCTCATCATCAAAGGAATATTTTCCAAAGAAAGTTTATAACCTGAGTCGCTGAGTACAATGAATAATACTGCTTATTCAAATATGTAATAATTCGAATAAACCAGCGAAATACATCGTCGAAAGAAATTTTCAAAGAATATTATCTTTTTATTTTTTTCCTAACGGAACGAGGTACTTAGATAGTACTTTTTCCCATTTTTCGCAAAAGTAACTTAAGTACATGTCTTCCTATACCTTACTACCTATCCAACTTTGAAGAATATCTATATTTTTATCCTTGTATTTTTTAGGAAGGTAGTGTTGGGGTTGAAAACGAACATCCGTTCATTAGCTTAACGTGAGGTTAATGTTGACCTTACGGACCTGAACCGGTCGTCAGTCAGTCAAGACTATAAGCTCAACATTGTGTTTTTTGTGTTGTTAGCTCACTAACGTGAAGTTAAGCTAACGAACCGACGGTCGGTGTAAACTCTAACCAATTAAGAAGACCTCTGAGTTAAAAATAACGGCCTCATAAGACCTATCGGTGTCTTATAGCCAGAACTAAGAACATCTCGTAAACCTGAGTTAAGTACCTTCTCGTAAAAAATTAAAAAGTAAAAAAAATAAAGGGTCCGACAATGGTCGCACTTGACTTTCTCGCAATTTTTATCGAAAATTTTGATTTTTTTTTACGTAATTTATTTTTTTTGGACCAAAATTTTAACTTTTTCTAAAAAATAATTTGCCATACACTGGACAATAATTTTAGGCACCAACTCACCGGATTTCAAACATATCCGTCAAATGGTGAAGCGTCGTTCGACGCGCAAAGTACGTGTTTTCTATTTTCCGTGTCACGGCCTTAATTTTCAAGTAATTGAAAATCTATTGAAAATGACCTTGAAGCATCTATCTGAGACCACTTTCACCAATTTTCAAGGAAATCTGTCCATTAGGATTGTTGCAAATCCGTCTTAACCAATCAAAAACGTGATTTCCATTTATGGAAAATTTTCCTACGATAATGCCAATATTGGCCATATTTATTATGTTGGATAAATTTCGTTCGGTAATACATCAAACTAGGTTAAAGTACACCTCCCTACCAATTTTTACTGAAATCGATCCAATAGTGCTACCGGAGAGATGACCAACGCGTTTGGGGCCAAAACTGGGCCAAGTTATTGGCCCACCTCCAAATGATTGTAAATGACCTTAAAGCATCTATTCAAAAACACTTTCGCAAATTTTCAAGGTTCCAACTTGATATACGTAGCTTCCAGCCCTTCTGAACTGTCAAAAAACACGATTTTTTGCCTTTTTTTGACCATAGCAGGCGCAATTTTTGAGTTATCAAAATTTATCAAAAAACGGGTCCAGATATTTACATTAGGTACCTACATACCGAATTTGAGCAAAATCGGACGAACGGTGTGACGTCCAGTTGCGCGACAGAGTGACGTACGTACGTACGTACGTACGTACGTACGTACGTACGTCGGACGGACATTTTTTAAAAACCACTTTTTTGGACTCGGGGGACCTCCAGGATCATGGGAAACCCAAAATCTCAAAATCGAAATTTTGCACGAAGACATAACTTTCTCAGCCCATGTATTTCATACGGGCGAGAAAGTAAAAAAAAAAACTTGAAGGTGTCTGACATGAGGGGTAGCTCCGATCTTCACAGATTTTTACTTTCCCATATATGTATACGAAGTACATATAGGAAGGTACTGCGATTTTGAGTTTTTCATTGCAAAGAGCCAATCAGAGGTCCCAGACACCAAAAAACCATTTTTTAAGCGTCGTGTGTATTTATAGGTATTAGGTAGTATGTGTGTGTATTTACGGAGAGCTAGGGCTCAAATCGTCCGGCCGATTTTGTTCATATTTGGTACACAGATGTAAAAAAACAATGCGCAGACTCCCTTTTTTCCGATTTTCCATTGGTTAAAATTGAGGGGCGTAGCCCCCCCAAAAACCTCAAAAAATCATGTTTTTAATTTTTTTCTCAAAATCGGCGCCTACGATTTCGTTCATTTTCTCAGAGGTAATAGTGCATACTATGAGTAAAAATACCCCATTAGCGGTATATCTGGGAAAACTCGAATTTGGAAGATACAGCCCCTGAAAGGGTCAGTTTTTGATGTTCACAAAATATGCCACGTGGGTATTCAATATACTCGGGAAGGCTTCCACAAGCGATTTATGTGATCATTTCCCCCCCCCTACTCCCACCGGGTTGAGTTTTTGAAGGTTTGCAAATTATGTCATGTGGGTACTCACAATACTCGGGGAGACTTTCGCATGCTATTTATCTCTTCTAAAATTTTCTCCGAGGACCCAGAAACATATAGGATGGGAAAGTTTGTGCGACCATTGTCGTACCCCTCGTTTTGCATTCCCTGACAAATACCGAGGAGTTTGATCGTTGTCATTTTGTCATCTATCAGGTAACAGTGTGCAAATGAAAAGGCTTGAAGGGCAGTAGTGTTCCGTTAGTTGACCCTATGTAATATATATTTTAACATGGAAGGGGTGGGGTGGCGGATGCAGCGTCAACCTCGCAGCTACATGGGAGCATGTTAACAATGCAGGCACGCTGCGCCTCACAATCTACAAGTTAACAACTCTTACTATGCCATATAATATCAAACTCATAACTACATGAGTCTTACTTCTCTTATTATGCATATAAATGACGTGTACCTCTTAACAGCGTCAACTTTGAAGCAAGTCACCCAATAACTGCGCTAATGAATACCCTTTGTGGTGACAACACACACAAGTTCTGAACAGCGCGCATACAAGTTATATACCCGTACGTCATAAAATCCCTAATATAACAAAGAGGTATCTCAGAGAGAGACAGAGTCACCGAGCCTTCACAACCACCACTTTAATCTTTAATGTTTTCACTTCTACCTGTAAACGGAGGCACTTTGTATTCGTGAAGCCCGACTGTCAACTTTTCCTTGCCTTCCCCTGGACTCTTCCTCGGTTTTTACTGTTTCCTACAAATTATATTCTACCCTCCAAAAGACGACTGAAGAACTAACTAATGTCTCGGGAAAAAACAGTACGGTTCGGCCATCTGAATATTGATGCCGGAGATCTTTACCAAAAAGTGTTCGAGATTTCTCATCATTCTTACGAGACACGAGGCGTTCTAATATAGGGGCAGGACAGTTCGCTACGCATCCTCAGTTCAAACAAATCTCGTCTATAATGCTCTCTCAACTGTAATCAAATCAGAAGAGATTTTCCAGGCGTTTTATACTTTAAGCCCCCTTTTCTTTGGAGGGGCAAGATCAACAAGGCAAATTAAAAAAATTCAATTGATGATGCTAACTTTGTAACCGATAAAACTCTGAGGAAGCAGAGAAATATTAATCTGTGCTCATTCCAATCGAACCGGAGAAACAATATAAAGATGAAAGAGTGAAGAAGCTCAAGCAAACAGTGGGTAATCGGTTCTAGAGTGGTGAAATTTAAAGCGGTTTCCTCAGAAATACTGAAAGTCAGCTCCAAGCTTTTAGAGTTTGAGAAATCCATTAAACAAAACTCTCCAAACGCTGACTTGGTTCTAGAGGAAAACAAAAAACAGAACTATCTACTGAAATATGGTTCTGTGCGAAGGCCAAGTTTTGGGATAGCCCGCCAAATATTTGGGACGTCCCACTGTCTACACACCCAGGAGGATATTCAAACTGACAGCTATTACAACGGACTATAGAACGAGCGAAATCTGGATTGGAAGAACAATTTCTTCCCGCGACATATTTTTACGAGGTCAGTTTTTTAGTTCCTCTCTACAAGTTCAATTATACATAACAGCTACGATTATTTCACCATACGGAAAATACGGCCCTTCAAGTCTGAATCTAAAGTATATTTTCATATTCGCTGTGAACCGTACACATATTCGAAATCTATTCAGGTCGTACAAAAAATAATCAACTTTGAAAAGGGAATTCGCATTTCTTAGCATAGAAAAAGTGCGGCAAACTGTAGGTACTTCTCATGAAGAAACATGAGGGTCTCAGGGGGTGAGCAGCAGGGCGGGTAGGGCCGGCACGTACACGATACATTCCACACTCACCGCCCGTCCGAGCAGCCCCTGCCGCCCCCTCCGCCGGCACGTACAGCTCCCGTTCCTTTTGTTCGATATCAATGGACGTGGCCCAATGCACAATAGAACACAGTACTCAAAAAGAAACAAATTCCTTTTCCACTACTAATAATATCAATGCCGTGACCCTTTTTGACCTTTCTGAACTGCGCCTCGCGAGGGACACTTTTACCTACTCGGGAAGACCGATCAAACATCTTAAAATGAAGTCCGGTTGTACCAACTTCATGGTTCCTTGAAAAGAAAATGTGACTACTAAAATTCTTCGAAGAGCTAACACTGGTCTCCTGTGACACGTAGTTTTTGACGGGTCCAGTAGCCATTGCCATTAGGTACAAAACGAGGCGTTAACCACTCTATAGGAATCTCACTGGGAATCTCTGGAAATCATAAGAAATCTTTATGAAATCTCAGGGAATCTCGGAAATTTCTGGAGTGGTTAACCCTTCGGGGTTCATCTTTCCACGAATCTCGTTGAGAATCTCAGAAAATCTCAAGTAATCTCTGGAGTGGTTACCCCTCGGTACAAAACATGTAATGAGGCAACCCAAGCTACAAGGATAAACAATTTCCTTACCAACATGGCTAATGATGAGACCAATGTGAAACGGTTTGGAACTTCTAAGATGCAATCTCACAAAAATGAATATTTCATAGCTTCATTTGAAGAAAGAAAACATGCTAAATAAGTCATCAGCGTGAAGATGGCACAGCGGGTTGTTCACTTATCACTTATATCAAACTTCAAAGAAGTGTCAAAACCACTCTGCCTTGAATGGTACAAGATTGTAGAAGAGGAGCCAAACCTAATCTAGTACAACCCGGTTTCCTTTCCTTCTCACTTTCCTGTTCGCCTCCTTTGAGCTTTTGATAATTCCTAGGAGGCAACTACCGACGGAACAAGCGCGTCATTCAGCTCATGTTGACTTTGTGAACAACTCCATCAAGGCTGCGCTCAAGGAACCTCTTTTACAGAGAGAATAATGGGAATTCTCGAGTTCAGCAAGAAAAATAAAGGGTATACGAATAAAATGTGTACAGCGAAGAAAAAACAAGAGGAACTCATTCCTGTAACGATGGCGTATAATGCTGGATCCACACATACCATAACTCCTGCTTTTCTTTTGACCCTTGCTCACTGAATCAGGAAATATAAACAGATGGAAGAAGTACGAAATAAACCACGAAGTTCATCGTGACGGACTGCTGCATTCCCATCATTCTTCGGTCAATCCCATGCAGAGACATCGTAAAATAGCATTTAAACCCAGAAAAGAAGTTGCGATTTTGTAAAATTCTCACAGAATTCGGCTATACGTGTTTTTATAGCATCCGGGATACGTGCCAAAACTTAACTTCGCGCAATTTGAAAAGATATAAAAATCAACTATTGTACATTACTGAAGTGATGTGAATTTGTTAAGTAACTTACTCGCAACAGCTAAAGCCGGCACTTAGCACTCGAGGCCGTTAACAGCGCACGCCTGTTGCTTCCATTACAACATGCTGCCGTTAAAAACTTGCAACTTTTCAATTACAACTTTTCCAAATCCATTCCACTCTGGAGTGGTCGACGATTGGATACCAACTGCTGTCTGCTGTTCTCGGCCAACTTCTTTGATTCCCTAAATATTCTCTTCTCCACTGATGCTAATGATGATTGATGATGATGGGCCAAAAAGGGTGGCTGTCAATTCAAGATTTTCCAGAAAAATTCGGATAATTCCGAAAACTACATGAGAGGACTGTAAAATTGTTACTTTCTCGCCGGAGAACGTGCGGGATATTTTCGGAAATTTTCCGACTTTACATTCCCCTATTTCAAAAACATCAATGGAGACTTTTTGCATGGAAAGCTATACCTCCAGAATCCAGATTATAAGTAAGCCACTATTTTTTTCCGTAAAACCGAAAAGATGACGAGAAGTCCGTCTATAAGTTGGTCTATAAACACATACGTACAATGGATCCAGATGAACGCTCAAGACACATGGCATAGAGTAAAGCAAAAAAAAAAGAAAACACCCCGGCTGCCATATACAGTATGCAAACAAAATACCCTCAAATCCGAAAATAATAAAAATGAAAAACTGGTCAAGTTAGTGAAGCGCTGCCGAAAGCTGGCTGCTGTCGGGTAGCAAAAAAAACACTGAAATTCTCCCGAGAGCTCAGTAATTGGTTTTAAATCGAAATCTGGCGGGTAGAGTGACCCGGACGGCCGAAACTCGGGTCAGCGGGGCCTTGGACGGATGCGGACCCCAGATGGGCCGATAAATAACGGCACCACTTCCGCTGGGGACTCATAACGGACCGATGCGGAAAAATGCGGTAAAGTACCCCAGGGGCCTCGACATTGATTGCCTTCAGTCAACAGATTGAAGAAAACTCGCTCAGGTTGTCACTCCGATCTAATTCGCTTTTATTCTTTTATAGACCTAAACTATTTGGAGATACGCACCCAGAAAAAGCTGTCCGCAGGTACCAATTTCAACTACTGACAGTGACACATGCCAAAAATGAGGTTGCATACTACCTATATTCAAATACGTCAGAATGCTCGTTGAAGGACTTGAACCCAGAACACTGGCACAAGTACAAGCCTCCATAAATGATGAAATGCGACTATCCCTGGTTTTATAGTGGACGCACCGGGTAGGATTTGGATGATCTGGATCAGAAGGGCAGGTGAGTCGTTAAATTTTCACCACCTTCATATTCATAACCCACTAGCTTCATTCATTATTGCGCATATTTACAGGTGGTCCAAAAACAAGTGATGCTCGTCACATGACTAGAGGATTTTGAGAAGTTTCATGTGATTCGATTTTAAAAAGTTTCATGGGATGCGTGACTTACATGGAAAAATATAATACCTTCCGAATGGTAGCAAGAGTTTTTGTTGGAAACGACAGGTCCTGCATTTTCTTGAATCAAAAGGAGCCCTGGTAACGAAGTTCAAAGTAACAGACGGAGAAGGACTGTAAACGTCTAAGGAAGTGTTCGCTTTAGGTTAGCGGCCGACAAAGGAGCTGCTTGGGAAAGCTTTTTGGAATTTGGGTACAATAAAAGCTCATCCATCACACAGGAGACAATGCGGGCCTCCACACAACGCTCTGTATACGAGCCCTTCCTCCATCCGTTACGCGAATTATTAATTAACAGCCCGCCACTGCTACAGGGTGTTCCCCAACTGACGCTACGACTGAATTTAAGGGTTCATTCAAGGAGTAACCTTTTTGGCAGTTACCTACTTATCTCAAGAAGAGGCTCTGCTTGTCTTCCCACAAAGAAAATAAAGAGTTCGGCAAAAGTCTCACTAATTTTTAATATTTTTTAAAAACTTTTTTCACGATAACGGATGTAACATTCAATTTCCAAAGGAATGTGTAGAATATTTTTTCTATCGAAGGAGAGCAATGACCAATGAAAAACTCTTTCAAAATTTTCAATAATTTGGATAATAAGCAGAGGCAGTATTGGCGCCAGCTCATAGGGCGAAGTTGAAGTATTTTTGCTTTCTGCTAACTAGCATTAGTTAGTCCCTGCTCTTCATTTACTACACCCACGAACAAGAAGCTTATTAGAGAAGCCTATTCAAGAATTCTGGTAAATGTGCAACAGTTGCCGTTGGTAATTCCGACTACAAACCACAATCAGATGGATGGAAACGGAAAGTTTTAAGTACGTGATATTTCTCGTTGGTCATCATTAATGAAACTTGAAGCTTCAACAGGCAACGTGCTTCAGTATAGAAGTAGTTTCCATTATAGAACTCAGTTTGATCAAACACCTACAAACAGTCCGAAATGTTCCTTTGAGTTGTTCAAATACAACCCCCGGTCTTTGTTTGCTAACAGATCCTTTTTGTTTGTTTAACTCCGCTTTTAACGAGACAAGTCCTATGTCCTCCTATCATTTAGTAAATAGGGGTGCAGATCTCGGTCTTCGGAGGGGAAGGGTTGGTATAACCAACTTTCCCTCACTACCCACTCCAACAAATAACAAGGTAACTTTCTTCTTGGCCGTTGACTGAAATTTGTGAATCACCCTAAGAGACATCAACTTAACTCTTTCTTCAATGTACAGAACAAACTGCCTCATGTTACTCAACTTTGGTTTTTTACTTTCTCGCTAGCCATATTACTTTCTCGCTAGCGATATATGGCGAGAAAGTATTGTTTTCGTGCAAAATTTCGAAATTGAGATTTTGGGTTTCCAATGATCCTGGGGGTCCCCTGAGTCCAAAAAAGTGGTTTCTGGAAAAAGTCTGTCCGTCCGTCAGTCCGTCAGTCCGTCAGTCCGTGCAGTGCTCTAGCGCCTATACCGTTCATCCGATTTTGATGAAATTTGGTATGGACCTGTCTAAAATCACTGCCAAGGGGCATTTTCAAGGATTTTTTGATTGGTAAAAAATTGTGGCCGCTATTGTCAAAAAACCGCCAAAATAATTGAAAAATCGTGTTTTTGGTTAGTCGGACAAGCGCCGACGGTACACTTTTCAATCTATAACACTGAAAATTGGTATGTGTGTTGACAAATAGATGCTTCGTGGTCATTTGCAACTAAAATTGAATTGGTTGAAAATTACGGCCGTTCTGGACCAAAGTTCGATCGTTTCGGCGCCATTCACATTTATTGACCGATTGTCATGAAATTTGATAAATTTGTGTAGAACCATGTAACTTAAACATTTGTCGAACAGAATTTTGTTATCTTCAAAATTACGGCCATTGTAGTAAAAATAAAAGTGTCGAAAATGAGTTGAGAATGAGAAACCACGTTTTTGAATGGTCGGAACGCATTTGGGACTACAGTAATAAAATGACAGACGTGAGATTTGGTATGAGTTATTTCAGATACGAGTAGATGCTCGTGGGTCATTTTCAACCGATTTTGGATTGAGTGAAAATTACGCCTGCAAAAAAAATTCAAAAATTCTAAAAAATAAAAATAAAAATAAAATCATATGGGGCGAGAAAGTTAAGTGCGACTGTTGTCGGACCCTTTATTACTCTGATCAACTGGGACCGACCTTTCGCAATCCAGCTACTAATAATAGCTGGATTTAGCTTGGTAAATAAAATTGAGATTTTGTTTCCCTAGCAACGCATGGCAACCTTGTTTAACTTACAAGTAAAAAAATTCGGGTAAATTCCATTCCGAAATAGCTAAATCCAGCCTAAGGTTTAGTGATAGTGGATCAATTATTGTGCAGAATTTTGCTCACAAGTAAGTAAGTGTACAAGACAGAAAAACTTTGGTACCATCAACGTGTATACCATTGTGGAAATTTTTGTTTCTGTTTTTGGGTTACACTGTTTTTCCATCAGCAGTCCAGGAGCTTTCTTTTTTTAGGGGAGCTGAGTTAACTGGGAATAATTTCAGGCGGCCTTTGCTCAAAATAAGACCGGAATGGAGGTCCATGATCCGATTATCCTGAGCGGGGCCCAAAAAAAGCGACAGTCCTTTCATCTGTAACTGAAACCCTTGCGGCGCTCTCCATAATTATTGCCTCTCATTGCTGTTTTATATTTATACAGGGATCAGAGATAGAAGCCATTATCTCTAATCGTGAAGGTTTTTCTCAGTGGGCTATGTCAAAGATTAGACCAGCTTTAGCGTTAGAGTCAATGAAGCTGTTTAGTGGATACTCCATGCTCTCTCAACTTTTTTTTTTTTTTTTAAACGCAAGACCCAAGTGGGTCTCTTAAAGCTCTGAAATCAATTGCTCATTATTCAGTTTCTGAAATCGAACTAGGTCAATAATTCTACCAGACTTTCAGTGACCGGTAATTGCGGCAAAATGGGCGAAAAAGCGAGCATAAATACCTGCATTATGGGCTAGTTAACGAACCCACTGAATGCAAAAGAGGGCTAAGTGTACGCAGGGGCAGGAGGAACTGACGCAATAAAACCGGCAATTGCCAATTAAGGCGAATGCGATAATCCACTTAACACGGGCGGCCTTAAATTGTTAAGCGGCTGTTACCGGGCCCGTTCCAACCTTCGACCGTACACGTCTATTATTCCAAGACTTTACGGTCAAATAACAGACGCGTAAGCATGTTCAATGAGACAGTTCTAACAGACGTCCAGGCTACTGGGAACTGACCGGTTTCCTCAGGGCCTGAATCCAGTATGGGTCACGTTCAGCAATGCTCTGGTATGGATTTAATGGCTTCGGCAAAACTTAAAAAAATAGTAATAAAATAGTAGTCAAAAAGAAGAATTTCTGAATTTTCCTCCGTCTTTTGATAGGTCAATCTCACATTTTGGGGTCAGAGCATCACTGGTTGCAAAATCAAAACTGCCAAGTGCCCACGCAGCGGCTGATCTTCTCCCGGAAATCCCCAGCAATTTCCTGCCTATCCAAAACTGAACGCAAAGAGGCTATTACAAGAAGCGGAAGCGGAGGCATCTTGTGGCAGATCGGGCTGCCACTTCATCTTCTCTACGGCCGGGATTTGATCGAGTAGCGCTTGCTTTAACTTGCTCCCAGTCTCCAGACCTAACCCGGAATTAATTCGATTGTTTGAAGGGAGGCAGGGTCGGCTTTGTTGCGATCTTATTGGGTTAAGCGCCTCTCTAACTCCCGCACCCTTTTCATCCTGTTGTTCGTTGAATCTATTTTCGGGAAATGGTCCAAGAATCTAAGAAAAGCCCCTGTCCGAAATGATCTTAATTAACTAACCGGGGGAATAACTAAGCATTATATTCACAGTCCAATTTAAAAGGACCTTGTAACGAGTTGGATCTCTCTGTACTGCAGCTTTCCACATTCTGAATTCACAGTATTTTTCAGCAGCGAATGGTTTTTACTCTACATATTATATTAAAGTAATTAAATCGTAATTTTTTGCCTTTTAAAATCCTGGTTAAGGGTAAGTTCACTCATCGTAATTTCGGCAGCTCTCTTTGGTTTTATAAATTTTTAATCTTTCGGGATATTTCCTTTTAGGGGTTTTATCTGGGTTATGAAGACAATGACACCGGTAACCTTGATGACGGTGTGAGTGAAATTGGACACGGGGGCCGGATAGGCAGGGGTGATGTGACCAGTATTGTCTTGGCCTTATTTACAAATGCTTTGTTTTCCCATCCCTTGCCTTTTAATTAAATATTTCAATTAATCTGAACAGAATACATGTGTAGGCCGACACCACCGTATCAGATTCATCCACAGTTTAGTTTGAATTTTACAACGGTACAATAAGAAGTCACCTAAGGGGGTTAACTTTAAAATTGTATTATGATTTGAAGAGAGAAAACAAGTACCCCTAATTTCTCGTGAACCGAGTGACGGAGAGTGAGGGAGAAGGCATAGAAAATTTGGAATATTAATCCAAGTTTCAGCAAGTAGTCAATATTTTCCCTCCCACATAAGCGAGATGAAATAGTGCTTACCCAAGTTTAGTTTCCCCCTCAATATATAACAGCGTTAAGTGTGCAACAAATTTCCAATAAATTTCCCAACTCAGCACTACCTACCCAAATGTTAACGTCTGGTTTGGGCACTCCCTACATTAAAGTAGCATTAAAGTTGGCACCACAACTTCCTTTCGCTGAACTAAGTAAGCTCTGATACGGAAGTGGGTTTTGTTTGTTTAGTTGGCTGCACCGTGAAAGAAAGGAAGTCAGCAGACGGTGAAATGTGTCGGAGGCGGGCGGGCTTTCTCCAAAGTTCAGAATTCTCAACCATTACTTGTAGGATGTAATTCAATAAGAGATGATCCCATCAATATTTCTGAGATTTCCGGTTAATTTTCAGAGGTTTCGGAGTTAGTTCCCGATAGGAGGAGTTCGCGCTATGAAATAGCACACACTGTCAACCGAAATTACAGCAATACTGGAAATTAACATTGCCACAGGGTCACACTTCTAAATGAGCTGCTTCCTACTCTAAAAGGGGGCCTCGATCCACAGCAAAAACTAAGTAGCGAATGTCCGTGGTTTGCATTGTAGCTTGTTCTTACCTATACGTCCTCTTATAGGCCAATTTGGAAATACTGATGCCCGGTCTGCAATTCACCTTAGATTCATTGCTGTGCTATGCCTTATGGCGAGGGGGTAACCTCTCCAGAGATTCCTTGAGATTCCCTGAGATTCCATAAAGATTTCTAAAGATTCCCAACTATATTCCCAACGAGATTTCTGGAGTGGTTAACCCCTCGCCTTATGGCTATTACCAGAAAGAAAGGACTCGAGAACTAGACAATACCATCTCTATGCTAGCCTTGACTCATCTACAAAAAAATAGTTTTCGGATACAGATCAGGTCACCATATAAGAGACGAATCATCACAATGCAAAAGGCGAAAATATTGGGTGGAGTGACATCAAAGATTTTCATGCCTCTTTGTAAGGGCAAGAAACTGACGTCTTTGAATAAGTCACGTGACGGAAAACACGAGGAAGACTCGGAATCTTCTTTACACAAGATGTTCCCGGCGAAGACAAAAAGGCCATTTTGTGAAGTAGGGAGCTAAGGCCCCCATTGTCCTGGTAGCTCGTCAAGAGGCTTACAGTCCTTCTCCTCCATCGCTCATTGTCCTTTCCTCCTCCGTCAGACAGCAAAGCGAATTAGTCAACATCTTTTAACGCCTAAGCAAGTCAATTCATTCGCCCTTCACATAGGATACCTATGGAGCAGTCGGTCTAATTCAGGTAAAAGTAAATATATGTATACTATACGCCGTCTATTAACAACTACATCTCATGCTATGAAAGATCTATAGGTAATATGGTAATCGGAAAGCTAAGGAAAAAGCCAAAGACGAAAGAAAATAATCAGTCAATGGGCTGTTCGCACCACTTGGGGACCCACCCATAGAAATAACATAATACCTAAGCTTCAGGGTGAAACGACTCCTTTTACGGTAAGGGCTAGCGTGTTGGAGTGTCATGCCGATGATATAAAATTCAGAGATTCCAGGAATGTCCCCCTACCCTTCCTCCATTTGGAGGGGGTTAGTGGACTCGACGGTTAGCAGTCTGCTAGTGGCAGCCGGCGATGCCCCCGTCTCCTCCCCCCCTATCCCAGGATCAATGATCGTGGGAAATCCCACGTGGCAGTAGAGAGAGAGGATTTCAAGTCCTCTAATGACTTATAACAAGATTTCTCTACTTTCACTTTGGTTTACAGGATTATCTAAAATCTCGAAGTCCATATCCAAATATTCCTCAACAAACATTCAAAACAACAGCAACAAAAAATTACCCGTAGTTTTCTTATAAAAATATACCTCAGGAATAGAAAGAAAAATTAAAGCACATAGTGTGGCCGTGCGGTGACCCCTAGCACACAAAATATCTGCTTTTGGCTCGAAGAAAGGGGAAGGGGGATATAATCTTCAAATTGAATTTTCGGCATGAACACGTAAGGCTTCCCCCACCTATTCGAATTACCGTACGAAACCCTCAAGTAATCAATTGCTTACTCAAGCAAAGTCGCGCAATTCTCTAACATAATACCGTAATACATATGTACACTACCAAGTTGAAAGGCAAAGCGATAACAAGACGTCCATATGGAAAATGGCGACTCAAAGCAAGCGTGGGGTCAGGCCAAGGGCTCGGGGGTAAGCTGAACATTTTGCACGGCTACAGTGTGGCGATAAACATCGAGTCGTCAGGTCAGCGAGCCAGGACTGCTGACATTTGCCTTGATGGAGTTCCACTCGATCTACCGGATGAAAACAACCCTCAGTTTTGCAACTCGGGAAGAATAACTTTTGGCCTGGGCAGTATTTCTGACAAGGGTCAACTCCAGCAGTAGTAGGGGTGGGGGAGAGGTCCAGAACTAACCCATTCATTGTTTTTAGGTAAGCACTTTCCCTCCTCAGGAACCCCTGTATATTTTTCGAGAAATCCACTAAGTGTGGTAGCTCAAAATAACAATACTCAAACATTTTAACACAGAGCTTTCATGTGTTTACAACAGAAGAGGTGCGACAACGAAGGAGAAGGGAATCGAGGGGGTAACCTCTCCAGAGATTCCTTGAGATTCCCTGAGATTCCATAAAAATTCTCAGCGATGTTCATGGAAAGATGAACCGCGAAGGGGTAACCACTCCAAAAAATTCCAAGATTCCCTGAGATTTCATAATGATTTCCAATGATTCCCAACGAGATTCCCAACGAGTGGTTAACCCCTTGGAGAAAACCATTTTTGGGTTTTCCAAGTAAGAAATATAAGAAGCCCCCCCCCAGCAGGAAACACTAATGAGGACCCTAGTGAGCGCACATTTGCGATTTCCATCGATCCCTAGGGGTTGTAGGCCTCTAGGCCTTGGGGAGCTTACGGGGTGAAGGTCATCTCTCCCTCCCTACGACCTACTTCCCTCCCTTGTAGTGTGTGAAGCCTTCCCAATCAGTATACAGGATCCCAATTGCTAATTTAGCATGCAATACTGCTGTGTGGTCATGCATTCATTAGCAATCTTAACAATCATGCCCATGATAGCGGAAGTTTTCTTATCACGAAACAGGGCAATTTTGATTTTGAGGTGTTTTCTCGATAGCCATAATGGAAGAAAAGTATTATAATGCAAAATAGGACAGCATAATAGGAAAACACTACAGCAGTCAATAATGAAAACATCGTGTAGTTCCAAAATAGCCACGCTAACTAGGACCCCAACAGCAGTGTAGCACTAAACCAGTGAAGGTAAGAAGGACCAAGTCTAGGAAACTAAGAATATCTAATTTACCTTCCAAAACAGCATGCCAAGTTCCAAGGCTTGCCAAAATCCTCCCTCAAAACCGAAAGGCCACTTCTAACTCCGTGCTTTTGTGAAGCTTACAAGATTACGGTTCCTAATCCTCCTCAAATTTTTGAGACCTTAAAATTAAGGCTAAGGCCTTTCCATACCATTTATTTTGAACTCAAGCCTTACCTCAAACTGCCTTTTTGTTTCGATCCAACAAAGCAACTGAGTCGAAGTAAACAATCTAGCATTCGCAAGCAGAGTTTGGTGACAGCCGGTAACGGCTTCATTTCACTGTGTACAATACCACGGTAATTTGAAGTGATTAACTGAAGAACTGAACAATTATTAAAGAAAGGTGCACCATGATGATAAGTTACCCATAACGCACATGGCATTGTTCATGTTCACTTCTTACAACCATATGGGTTATGCTGGAAGACAACTGAACAGTTTAGTTGAAGGTATGTATGAACTTCTCCACTGCTGCTATTTGCAATTAGACAATTATTGTATTGGCTGGAAATTGATGTTTTGCCCAGATATTATTAGGCCCAGAGCCACCGGGGCCAGTTCCCTACGAAGGGGTGGAAAATGTTTTAGGCTGTGGAGTGTTGGGGGGCACTGGTAGTTGCACGCAAATTGCATAATCATGAAATCGCGGGCGTTACATGCACAGTTCTTACACTAGCTGTCTGAACATTCGAAGTGAACGATATTTGTTTTTAACTGACGATAATGGGGTCTTCAGTATCTTCCTCAACGTCTCCTTCTACCAGCACACCAAGGGTTTTATTAATCTTTCATCAGTCACCCATCTTCTAAATCTACCTCAGCATCTTTTTGGAACAGTCAAAAACGGACTCGGTGTCGTGTTATGGTTAAGAAAATACATCAGGATCATATCGTACACATAAGAACATAAGAGAAGAAATGGGGTATGAAACATCTAAGAATGGTAGTGACATATCTAGGTTATTATTTTTCAAAGGGTGAAGAAGATCACGAGGGGGATAAGCTGGTACCAGAATGGATAAGTTTGTTGTAGACTGACTGCCATTAGTTCCACCCCATTATTTTTTATTAGGTAAATATCGACAGGCATCGATTTATCGTCTGAGATGGAACAGCCTCCGGATCCTGCTGGCGACAACACTTCAACAATCTAACATTTCCTTTTTGGACTGTTACTCAGTTACCTTAGCAAACGAAGAGGTAGTTCCAAACTGTTACAAGTGCTGAGTCTTACCTGCAACCAGAAAAGGCAAAATATAAGTGTACATATTGACAGTAGCTATTTTTTTTCTCTACTCGTATCAAAGGTACTAAAGGTGGCCAGACATGCTGGAATAGGGGGCCGGTCGGAATGGTACCACAGGGATTTTTAAATGAAAACAAACCAATCCAGCAGTGATAATAGTTCATTCCAGTGATTTGATATACGACACATTTCGAACTAAAAGGGCTCAATTTTAAAATCTGGACGCAAGGCCCCGCTGAATCGAGGAGGGGTGACATCCTTTCAAAAATGCCATCCCTCATCATGTGCTAAAAATGCGTCCAGGGATGCCATCTCGCTAGAACGCCACTCCTGAGCGGAACGTGTATGGCCACCTTTAGGTATCGAAATTCTATCCTGATTACTGAATTCACATGCGATTCGGATAAAAGGAAAATAAAGTTTTGAAAAATACATCAGCCCGATAACTTTTTCACCGCAACTTTGATAGCTTTGTATGTTTTTCATTGTTAACATGAACAGGTTACTGAGCATGCGAGATTTCCATCATCCCCACCCCATATTCACTAAAAGGTGAACTTTATGACAACACCATTCATGGCGTTCATTCATCCGGTTTGAAAAGGAAGTGAAGCAACCAGACCAGACTGCCTTCCGCGGTGTAAAGGTTAGGGATCTAGAAGGTGATTCTATAGTTCTCAAGCTGGTACAATTTACTATGGCAACGAGGGGGTACTAGTTGGGAATCTTGGAATTTTTCGGAGTGGTTACCCCTTCGGGGTTCATCTTTCTATGAATATCGTTGGGAATCTTTGGAAATCTCTGGAGTGGTTACCCCCTCGTATGACAATGACTATGACTACCCATAGAATGTCAGAAACTCAGTTCACTAGTGTCTCATGTTTAAGTAAATAAGTACGAGGTATGGCCCGTAACATTTTTTAAAGGAAGAAAAACAAGACTATTGCCAATAACTCGTTGAGTAAAGATACTTTTTTTGCGGAATCAAACAGTAAACAGAACATAAAAAGGAGAAATGAACAAACCACAATGTTAATTGAACAGAAGGGCAGATGAATTGAATTTGAGTTGAAAAACAATGACATTCAGCAATGCTGACAGCAGAATAAAAGGGGAGGGGTGGGCAGACTGACAGACATCATTAATAACAGAGCAGTGGTAAGCATTGAATAAACACAGGACGTCCATTTCAACACGAATGCTTTCCAGGCAAATTAAAGCGATATTAGCGTCTAAGTAAACAATGACGTCACGTGACGTCGCCTCATGTAGGGGCAGCCCCGATTGCTTTTGTACACAACCGAAACATTATTCGGACATAATATCCTCTACCATATGGTTAAGAGACTCTAGGTCCGGGTTCGAATCCCGGCGGAACGGAAAAATTTTCCGCTTCCGACATGGCTTCGGCCCACTCATATTCGGCTTCGGCCAAAAACATCTAACAAACCAACTCATCAGCGCATATGTTCTCAGAACTCTAGAACTTCACACCCTCACTCAAGTTGCTTATGAATTATTTAAATACTTTGTAGCTAACTAATAAATGCGAAGAAAACAGGTCAAACTTCGCACTGTCTTCCGGTGCTCCAAGAAGGAGATATGTTCAACCAATCCAAAAACGGTCGTAAAGGACTTCGAAGCATTAATTTCCCTGAATCAGGCAGGTTTTCTACCTAATGTAATATATTTTAGGGCTCGTATATACATCGAATGCAGTCGCTAATCAATGGAGAGAGCCTCTCCCCCACTAATCAATGGAGAGAGCCTCTCCCCCACTAATCAATGGAGAGAGCCTCTCCCCCACTAATCAATGGAGAGAGCCTCTCCCCCACTAATCAATGGAGAGAGCCTCTCCCCCACTAATCAATGGAGAGAGCCTCTCCCCCACTAATCAATGGAGAGAGCCTCTCCCCCACTAATCAATGGAGAGAGCCTCTCCCCCACTAATCAATGGAGAGAGCCTCTCCCCCACTAATCAATGGAGAGAGCCTCTCCCCCACTAATCAATGGAGAGAGCCTCTCCCCCACTAATCAATGGAGAGAGCCTCTCCCCCACTAATCAATGGAGAGAGCCTCTCCCCCACTAATCAATGGAGAGAGCCTCTCCCCCACTAATCAATGGAGAGAGCCTCTCCCCCACTAATCAATGGAGAGAGCCTCTCCCCCACTAATCAATGGAGAGAGCCTCTCCCCCACTAATCAATGGAGAGAGCCTCTCCCCCACTAATCAATGGAGAGAGCCTCTCCCCCACTAATCAATGGAGAGAGCCTCTCCCCCACTAATCAATGGAGAGAGCCTCTCCCCCACTAAGCGAAGTTTAGCACGAAATGCAAGAGGTGCAAGGCCGCTTACCAAAAAGCGAGGCGAACGGAAAGTAGAAATTCTCGTATGAAATAACGAAATCGCTTACTCACATGACAAATTGCCAAGGAAAATGAAAATCTGCAATTTGCCTGATTAGGGAGTTGTGGAAAATGGAAAGAATATGAATGGGGAGAAAAAATGGAAGAATGAAGCTGATGCCTGACAAGGAGAGATTGTATTAAAACGTTTTTCTTACTCGAAGAACAAAAGCGCCTTTCCGATATTTTACTCCAATTCCATCTTGGTCCAAAAGCTCAGACAAATAAAGGTTGGACAAGAGCCTCACCTGCCTTTTCCCTAGCACAAAAGTAGTTTTTTTTCGCCTTTTACTAGGTACAACAGTAGTATTTCTAATACAGCAGCAGTGCAGGTAAATAATTGTTTTATCCGTGCCTCTCAGTGGCCGAGTGGTCAAGGGGTCCGCTTTGTGTCCTGAGAGGTCCGGGTTTGAATCCCGGCGGAACAGAAAAATTTTCCGCTTCCGACATGGATGTATTGGCTTCGACCCACTGCATGCTAAACTGGCCTCGGCCCACTCATATTCGGCTTCGGCCACTTCGTCTACGGCTTCGGCCAAAAAAAAAAGAAATCTAACAAACCAACTCATCGGCGCATATTATGTTCTCTGAACGTCGCGCGTTAAAAAAAAAAAAAAAATTGTTTTATCCACATTTTCCCGTCTCCCGTCTTGTATTAATTGGTCATTTTCGTTTCCCTAGCTCTTAGCTGTCTGAAGAATCCCTTAAAACGGGGACAGTTAATGAATTTTTGGAAGCTACCGGTGAAACTTCATTAAAATATAAAGTCGGCGCTAGGGACAACATCAACAACCTAATATTCAACTGAAATCGAGCGTCTAAGAATTCAACGCAAGTCACGTCGAAACTACACCTTCCGAACCTTACCAGCAGCTTACGGACTGACTCCGTCTGATACGAAGCACTAGAGAAAAAGATTTAAAAAAACCCAAGAAATTATTTGCATTCACCTCACTAACAAATCTTTCAGCAGAAAACTTAATTACTGCGCCAACGAATCTGATCTAGTGAACTTCACATAATGAGAGTGGCATGTAATGAACAATTCTGTCAGTACAAGTCATTACAGATACTTGTCTGATGAAGCACAGAGCTTGCTCGCAAAGTTCATTTGCGAAAGTGCTGATTCACATAAAATAGCATGGCAGAGCTAGGGGCCGTGCATAAATTTACCCACCTCCCCCGTCCCAAAGGGGGCTGCAGCAGTCCTAAATTCCCACCGTTTCCCTCGTAAGCAAGCCAATCACGGTTCGGAGCTTTTTTGTGAGCCTATATGTGATGCGTTCGGCATGAGAAGAATTATTAGCAGCTGGGTATTTGTACCTACTGGCTTCGATTATTTTTCTATCTCAGATTTCAGCCCACTCAAGTTCTGGTCTCAGCCAAACTCTTCTTCACCCCTATACATTTTGGTAAGAAACGTATAGGCGCTATTTTTTTTTTTTTTTTTTTTTTTTTTTTTTTAATGAAGAGGTAATTTAAGGTACCTATTGTATATTCCCTTATTTCTAGGCAGTATAATATAAGGTCTCAACAACATTAGTTATTGCTACGAAAATAACTGGAAATACGTCGGTACGGCTATATGAAACTGAAATTTGAGAAAAGAAAATTTTCCATTTTTTATGGAAAATCACATAATTCTGGCCACACAGCAAGTTCAAATTTAAAAATCCCACACATATTGAAAACCAATAACTTTTCCAACAAAGTCACGGATGCATTCTTCACGGCTCCGAAAATGTTCAGAAATATTTCCTTTCACACCTCGATTTCCAGCTGAAGTGGTACATGGTCTGGGCGCTTGGAGTATAAGAGCGGAGTCAGTCTTCCCTCTGCCTTCCTTGTCTGTGGGAGTTCGACGTGGCCGTGAGCGTTTAGTGAGCCCGTCGTGCTAACAGAAACATACATTTTCACCTACCCGGGGGTTCCCTCGAGTAGAATTTTTGAAAGTCCTGTTACTTTATACAGGACCAGATTCCTCCTAATACAAAATACGCGATATTGCGATATATTGCGTGGGTCTGAAATATGAAATGAATGAATGAATTCTCATTCTCTCACTACACACTGACACTGACTCAGTACAGACTGTACTACAGTCCGCGTCCGCACATCTCAATAATCCTGATCCTGAATAAACGTAAAAAAAATAAAGGGTCCGACAACAGTCGCACTTAACTTTCTCGCCCTGTATGATTTTTTATTTATTTATTTTTTTTAGATTTTTTGAAATTTTTTTGCGGGCGTAATTTTCACTCAATCCAAAATTGGTTGAAAATGACCCACGAGCATCTATCTGAGATCACTCATACCAAATCTCACGTCTGTCATTTTATTACTGTAGTCCCAAATGCGTTCCGACCATTCAAAAACGTGGTTTCTCATTCTCAACTCATTTTCGACACTTTTTTGACTACAACGGCCGTAATTTTGAAGATAACAAAATTTTGTTCGACAGATGTTTAAGTTACATGGTTGTACACAAATTTACCAAATTTCATGACAATCGGTCAATAAATGTGAATGGCGCCGAAACGATCGAACTTTGGTCCAGAGCGGCCGTAATTTTCAACCAATTCAATTTTAGTTGCAAATGACCTCGAAGCATCTATTTGTCAACACACTTACCAATTTTCAGTGTTAAAGATTGAAAAGTGTACCGTCGGCGCTTGTCCGACTAACCAAAAACACGATTTTTGAATTATTTTGGCGCTTTTTTGACAATAGCGGCCGCAATTTTTGACCAATCAAAAAATCCTTGAAAACGCCCCTCGGCAGTAATTTTAGACAGGTCCATACCAAATTTCATCAAAATCGGATGAACGGTATAGGCGCTAGAGTACTGCACGGACTGACGGACGGACTGACGGACTGACGGACGGACAGACTTTTTCCAGAAACCACTTTTTTGGACTCAGGGGACCCCCAGGATCATGGGAAACCCAAAATCTCAATTTCGAAATTTTGCACGAAAACAATACTTTCTCGCCATATATGGCTAGCGAGAAAGTAAAAATAGCTGTTTCTAGTTTCGATACTTAACCTGTTAATTTATTGGTTCTAGTACCGGCTCCTGGTTCATCTTATAAATAACGAATATTTATTTATCTGGTCTACTCGCACGAAGTTTTATTTTAATGGCACGGATAGCACTTACATAATCGTAAGACTCAGGGTGCCCACAATAGTTCTAACGGAGCGGAACGCATGGTTATTTTAAAGAGGGCAGTCGAAGGCTCCTATAATGATTTCCGTGACGGTTTCCTCGGTCCTTCTCTATCACCATTACTAACAGTACCCATGCAAAGTCTATAACATATCAAGGTTGTCTCGAAGAAATAACGTCAATAATATGTATTCGAGAGCTCAGATGGGTCAGTGCGATTTGACACGGCAACTTCACGTCTAGACTTTCCGTGTTCTTTCAGTGTTCATGAACAACAAAATATATACTTTTCTCGGATCTTCATCGCTTACCCAGCTGGAGATGTTGCTACCCCAGGTGGAGAGAGTTCCTTTGTAAATTCATTTGTATTCAGGAGGAAAACCTTCTTATGAGAATCCTACTTGGGTTTAACTCAGTAACTCAGAAGAATGACCGCGAAAGCGAATTTTTCTCTCGATCCTAGGGTCAGCATGTTTTTTTCCTGGGGGAACAGATACGATCAAACGGAGGGCACCGGCAGGCAAAAAATGAGGTATGAGGTCTTGGGGGCACAGTAATTAAAAGCAACCCTTCTCGGAGGGCAAAAAAGGTCAGGAAGGTTGGGGGAACTCGCAACACAACAACAGACGGTCGAGGTCACTTTGCCACGGATGAAAATTACTTTTCTCGTGTGTTGTTTACTCCGCAAAGTAATCTCCACTCCAAATACACTTTACACACCGCAAGCTCCTTTCACCCTACCTACGTGGTGAAGCCGAAAATCGACGGGACACCTAATAAATAATGACTTACACGTACGTAGAGAAAAGGCATTGAGTTTGATTTCGGAAAAAAGAGACACAAAAAAGGGTTTTTAATCGTAGGAAATTTTTTATTCTGAACAGTGAAACATCTTTTTAACATCAGAAAACACTTATCTAAGCTACTGAGCTAACTGAGACGTTTTGCCGATTTCACATCTCAAATGCCTATAGTTTCTGACGTGAAAATCCACATAAAAAATAAATAAAAATTCTCGAGCAAAAAAAAATGCCTTAGAGAAACGTCTCTTACATTCAATTTAGGACACTCAATAAAACGTCACGAGGATGAGTTTACTAGACGATCATAGGAATCTGGTAAATCCAAGCTGTGTGGTACGAAAAGCACACACGCATGAATGAAACGCAAACAAATGTAGTGGTTCCTATTGAACGCAGACTGAACAGGAACACAGTTCCCCATTGTCAAGTGCCAGTTACGCAGAATGATGGGAGGTATTGGGAACATAGTAATGATACTGCGACACAATAGGGGTGATCACAGTCCATCCGCACCCCTTCACATTTCGGTCTTTCGTATCGGAATGAACTTGAAATATTCCTCGTATTCCGGATGCTCTCAAGGCACCTTCACAGATAAGTGGCTTAATGCCACACTTTAGTAGCACTATTTACAGCGAGAAAGTATTGTATTCGCTCATTCGGAAGGCAGAAATATGACAATCATTTAAAAAAATGGAAAAGAAGAAATTTTATATTTCCGTCCTTCCATTCAAACTCCCACTATTGGGTTACATGCCCCTCGCGATGCTATAAAAATTTCTCATCATTTTTTGAAAAAGTATTTTGGATTCCGTATTCCCAGTTCAGGGCCTCTGTTCAAAACAAACAGACTACACAGCACCGAAAACCGTATGAGAAGGAAAAACAAAACTAGCACGTACAATGCTTCATGAATGTGTAATATGGAAAAACCGCGCAATTATTGTGTGTTTCTCGAGGCCTCGCAATGTGAAAATTAACAACAAAAGTAGACACGCATAATGCCCTCGTGGAGAGGTGCTGGGCCGTATAACACGCAGATGGGACTGAGGACATATGATGATATCCAACAGCAAAAACAGTAAAAAGAGGGAGCCAGCGGAAATGCGGGCTGGACAACCGCGCCTTGTCAGCTTTGTTTGTACGTCAAAATACAACGTACTCGGCCAATTTATGATATCGTTTTTCATAATTTATGGCTTTTTTGCTGAAAGCTGCCCCCATTGTGACACCTAACCGATTTATTTGACCTCGTTATGTGATTGTATATGAAGTTTAGTACAGGTGGAAATATATGTTCTCGCTGGTTCGTCCCCTTGTTGGTTGTTAGCCGCAATCTGCATGTAATTTTTAGGCGCCTCTTTTCCCGTACGAGCACAGGGCATTCCTAGTTACTAATTTTCCGATTTCCAAAAATCTATTACGTTCTGGTGGACACTTTAGCTGAAAGAGTCACTGAATGAGTCTGTCGCAATATGCACGACGTACAGACTTAAAAAAGATTTCTAAATGTTAAACGGAGGTGTTTCATGAATCTGTGAGAACTATGTAAGTATTTATTTTAGTTTACCGACTGTCCCTTAGTGAAAATATACATATAAAATAATAAATAAATCTTCGCTTCACTCATGCACAATCAAACCTTGTCAGCGTATGTCGGGACAGTACTAATCTAAGTGGTTTTAATATTTAAAGCACTGGCAAACCGGTAACCAGCGTAAAAGGCCGGAAGTAGCCTGGGTTGTACGTTGTACTTCCGAGTCCCGACCCACTACGGATCCCATTCTGTCCTCCCGTAGCCCACAAATTTCAACACCAATATTAACCGCTTACTAATCCCTATACCCACTGGCTAAGCCCGAAATCCAGCATCGCGAAATAATCTCGCTAACGGAACTGCTTGCAAATTATTATTAACATTTTTCCCGGTCAGGTTCTATATAGGTATACATACAGCAAATTGAAATTTTCGCCCGCTCATGATGAGCTCTTTTCTCCCTTGAGGCTGAGGCATTTTTATGGAAAATAAATTGTGGTATGCAAAAAAAATGTAATCAATATGTTAATTTGGATTATCATTTACAGGTTTACGGGTTTTTCATTTGGGCTTAAATTGCTTTTATTCAGCATGAACAGTGACTTACCAACAACAGGCAGAGCCTAGATACCTAAACAAAGTCTACCTCACAAGCTGTTACGCAAACGTTCCAGTTAAAGTATGACGTACAGGTATGATAAAATATGGTGGTGGTGAGAACGGGGCTGACATGAGACGTGGTAAAAAACCTCCCCCCCCCCCCCCCAAGAACAAAAGGAGAGGGACAGATTTCACAAGAAAATAATTGGGCCATGGTACCCTCCTGTTGTTCCTTTTTTGGCAAACCTGGAAATTATCTGAACTGGGTGAATGACTATATCTTGTTGTTTCTACTGAGACAGCCCTGACTGTTATCTTCCCCTAGAGTAGTATTCTATACAGTTTGGGGATAATAGGGAAAAAACAAAAGGAAAGAAGAAGGGGGAGAAATGTTGATAACTTGGGGACAGCCTAGACTGGTGACTGGGGAGCAGAAGACCCCAATAAAACAAGGTTTCCTCTCAGTTTCCGCACAACATTAAGAAAACATTAGCTTGCACCAAAGTTTCATCATCATTTTTCTTGATATAATCATGCCATCTAGGTTACCCTAGTTTCGCGATAGTTTTCGAAATAGAGAGAAATGAAAAACATTTCTAGCTTATATCTTTACGTTTTGTCAAGTCCGCAAATGCTGGATTGTATTCACTTAACTGTTGCGAAACTTTCAATCTGTTTTTGGGAAAGCTGAATTTTGGAATTACTTTTCTTTTCACTTTTGAAGACCCAAGTTTTCAGCTCTTGTGTCAAATACACACTCATACCAACAAAACATTTGTCCGCTTTGTTTAAGAGCCCTTTCAAATTTCTGTAAAAAGCCACATGTACAATAAACGAGGGCACTATAACAGATTTTCCACTCAATGTGCCACTTAGAACAATTTTTCATTGGTAAGTAAGCAATTATTACAGAACCACCCTGTTTAATATTACCTAGGTATATTTGAAAAATCTTGCTGAGCAACAAGTGACGATATAGATGCTGGCTTTTTCAATAAATATACAGAATAGGTATAGTTCTGATTTACAGGTCCATACCATGTCGAAGAGTATATAGGCACACCTTTCTCTTGTTACGACGAGGGGTTAACCACTCCAGAGATTCCTTGAGATTCCACTGAGATTCCATAAAGGTTTCAAAAGATTCCCAACGATATTCATAGAAAGATGAACCCCAAAAGGGTAACCACTCCAAAAAATTCCAAGATTCCCTGAGATTTCATAAAGATTTCCAATGATTCCCAACGAGATTCCCAACGAGTGGTTAACCCCTCGTGTTACGAAGAAAATACAAAATAAAATATCACCTAATATTTGGGGAAATATGTAGAGATGGTAAACATGTTTCTAGTCAAAAAATAGTAAAACAAAGTATGTAGGTATATAAAATTTAGGCCAAATGGTTTAATTTCTTGCTTTTCGCTCCAGCCTCATTCGTGGAAGGAAGCAGCTAGCTTAATAAAGGCATCTTAACGGTTTCCACTACATTGCTTTTACAGAACAAATCATATTTTCAATAAATTAGCATAGAACGCGTAGTCGGCCAAAAAAAGCCGGTTCTGCTGAATTGGAGTACAGAGGAATACAATAACGGCGGCCCAGTGCCAGCCTTCCTGTGCCTGCTGCCCATCAGGCGGGTAACCATCTCCTCCCACCGTAGAAACCTTCATTTCAAAGTCAAATTTCCCGACGAGCTCTATTTTACTTCTTATTATTCGTATTATAAATGACGTTAGGAAGTTTCCTTATGGCTTGGGTACTTCCATCTCAACCACCGCTTTCTATAATTTCATTCGGTCTGTACGAAAACCAAAAATCCGAAGGGGTAACCACTCCAGAGATTTCTTGAGATTCCACTGATATTCCATAAGGATTTCCAAAGATTCCCATCGATATTCATAAAAAGATGAACCGCGAAGGGGTAACCACTCCAAAAAATTCCAAGATTCCCTGAGATTTCATAAAGATTTCCAATGATTCCCAACGAGATTCTCAACGAGTGGTTAACCCCTCGCAAAAATCTTATACGAATTTCAATAATTACTTCTTTATTAAGACTATCACTGAGATGTGGCGGTGCTGTAGGGCTTGCAACAAACCTAATTAGCTTTTACCAGAATGGTATTCATATCATCTGTAAGTAGAAGGGTGGGGGACAAATCCACCAATGAGGAATTCAAGGATGAGCTCTGCGGTCAGCATTCCTAATGACATTACTAAAGTCCGGCTCCCCAAGCATCATGGATGGGCACCAACAGTTTCAGATGCTTTGATATGCATTTTCTATGAGCCCAGAAATCAATGCAGATGAGGAAAGAATTCCACGAACACTGAGATCGAACTATACTGATCCAGCACTTCGCACTAACTCGTAAAGCTAACTCTATCAGCATGGGCAGCGTCAGGGGGAATAAGGGAAAATAGGGTGGTGAGTGTATACAGAGGAATGGATATCTTAATATCTAACCGCCGGGGAAATCTCTTTCCAATTTTCTATCAGGTTTAGGGCGTGTGGATAAAAATTGCGGAAAAAATAAGCAGCCGATTCCCATACGTGTTCAGAGGGCGGCAACTTTGTAATAACATTACCGAGACTGGATTGAAAATATGTTCCCACTCCAACGCAAGCAAAATATCTTCCTCCATCCTTCGTCCTAACCAGCTTCGCACTTAACTAGTGATGAGATTTGGCTTATAGGAATATACAAAGTAGGTAATAGGCACAACCTGAAAATTCCGAAGGTTGTCTCTAAATGTGAATGCTAGTACCTCTCAAGATGAAGTCAAAGCGCGGACCCGTCGACATGTTTAGAACTTTCCGAGGGGTTAACCACTCGTTGGGAATCTTTGGAAATCTTTATGGAATCTCAAGGAATCTCTGGAGTGGTTACCCCCTCGGAACTTTCCCTATAAAGCACTGGTTCGTAACGTGTGATCCGAAACCTGTCTAGCGACCAGCAGGTGTATTCCCTTTCTCGAACGCCAGCAAACCCACCCAACTAACACCTTCAAAATTTATTGTAAGAAGATAAGGCACGCCATGGTGCAATATACGGAGAACAGTCTTCTTACAAAAAATTTTGAAGGTGTTAGTTGGGTGGGTTTGCTGGCATTCGAGAAAGGGAATACACCTGCTGGGGTCATTGGAGACCAACAAGGTGATGGTAACAGCAATTCAATTAGCAGGCGTTGTAATTTTCTACCACATCACTACGGGTATCAAAAACCTAAATGAGCTGTAGGCGACGATATCCATGTGGCAAAGGGGTAATCCCCCCACAAGTAACTTCTGCTGCTTTTGCTTACATTACAAGCACCTAAGCTGATCTTATACAGTTTGTCAACAACTTCCCCCGTCAAATTTGGAACCTAAACGTATATCATACTAACCTATCACTCTCCGCGGATGGGTTTGTTCAAGGGGCCCGCCGGCGCCGGCACAATAATGTTAAGAACCACTGATATAAAGTAAAGAGTCAAGTCCGCAACACAAGCTTTTCTTTTGACTAGAATATAGTTTCTCGCGTATAGATTTGGAATGTCAGTTATTAAATTCATCGAGAAAAATAATAATAGAAACGCAAATTGAAAAAACTGACAAGGAAAGAGTGCAAAAGTTCAAGCATGCGAGAATGTCTTTTGACCTTTTCAGAGAAAGTATTTCTCGCTAAATTACCTCCCACAAATTGCTATTAAAGAAAAATATAGGGGGCGGCTCGGGTGGAAAAAACGTTATATTGGTCCTTAAATAGGTCGTGCCATTTGTTTAACACATTTTTCGAGGCCATGAAAAGAAGAAAACGTCGCGTTGGTGAAGTTTATTTGCAGTACTTCGTTCAATTGTTGTTCAAAACTAGTCGAGTAACAATATCGAATGTGCTATGTCAGCAAAGGTCATGTCACGAGACGTAAAACCCATGTGCTGACCGTCTGGACGAAGTTCTTAAGAGTCTTCCAGTTCCAGACCAAATTACCGAATATAAGTAAATCAACGAAGTTTTTCGATTGCGGATCCAATCAACTACGAACTGAATTTTTTGTAAAAAAAATCCACGCTCGGTGTGACGGCCCTACTACTATTTCCAAACATTCCCAACGATATTCATAGAAAGATGAACCCCGAAGGGGTAACCACTCCAAAAAAATTCCAAGATTCCCTGAGATTTCATAAAGATTTCCAATGATTCCCAACGAGATTCCAAACGAGATTCCTGGAGTGGTTAACGGCCCTACTTTTAGTTTAGGAGAAACATCTGAATGCTTATAGGAATGAATGTAAGGCTGCCGAAAGAAGCTCCTGAATGAACACTCTTGCATGTGAATTCGCTCCATGAGACATACATAAGGCTTCGAAAATCATAAGTTGGGAGGATAAAAAGAAGCGCCGCAAATGACAGCTATTAGGCCATTGTTATTGTTGATTGCAGGGGCTGCTGGCGGTGATGGGTTGGCTGCCCGCCATCGTGTCTCATAAGCCCCAATGATCGTCAGCAGCGGTCCATTGTTCCGCGCAGTCATTAGGCCTATTATTTCACCATCTATGTCTTTGACAGCAATGACTTTTTCCAGAATATATTTCACAAGTATGAGGGTTCATTTAGGGTGGAAAGGTTACCTGTTTTGGCGGCTTCAAATGGGACTCATTTTGAAATGTTTTTTGAAAAAAAATTCTTACTGTATAAGGAAATCATAACATACCTGCATTATTTCACAAACGTTTATGGCACAAAGTTTAATCTGCCGAATCGACTTTGCATATGTACAATAGAGTTGAAAGCATATCAGGAACCAAAATCAGGATCAATGGCTTCCAAGTTATCCAGAGTATGTACATAAACAAGAGAGAGGAACTGGGGTGCGCAGTACCTGTCGAGGAGATAAGGATCATACTCACCCCAAAAAGGCGGCCCGACCTTTGCAACCCTTCCTCATTCCTTGGCGAAACCACTCGTAGCAAAAGGTTGGGTCTTTAATTAGAGCGCTTAACCTTTGTAATGGGGAAAGATTTATGGTTCACATCTATGCACCTAAATTGAAATAAAAAAGAAAACTTTAGCTCTACCCCGTTTCTCTTCCGTATCTCGGCTAATGCGGAGGCTTTTACATAAAAGGAAGAAAAAGGATACTACGCGAATAATTTTTTTTTGCTTACACCCCTGCCTCCACAAAAAAAAGCAACGAGGTATGTTTTAATTGGGAAATTTCTTAAACGTTTCCTAAAAGCAATATTGGATTTTTATATTCCACTCTTCGCACGGGAAAGAATTAAACGGCCGTAATTTTCGTAAAACGGTCTCCAGGTGTTAACGCGGACGGAATGCCATAAAAAAGGAATCAATTAATCCATAGAACGGCCATAAACCCTCTGTCTGGCCCACCAAGGAAGCCGATCGCAATGCTTCGGTAGTTTGGACTTGATATAAAGAATAGGAAATTGGGCGTCATACCTCCACCTCAGTTTTCACCAATTTGGAGCTATGTTTTCAGTTTTGGGCGAGAGGTTAACCACTCGTTGGGAATCATGGGAAATCTTTATGAAATCTGAGGGAATCTTGGAATTTTTTGGAGTGGTTACCCCTTTGGGATTCATCTTTATGGAATCTCAGTGGAATCTCAAGGAATCTCTGGAGTGGTTACCCCCTCGGTTTTGGGTTTCCTTGCATTGGACACATACCCCTGGCATCCACTTCAAGGGAATTTCCACAGATCATCTGGAGCTTAAGAGTTACGCGTGGCTGACTCGAAGTAGCTAATCAGAGTGACAAGTACGTAAGCCACTTTAAGTAAGTATCACAGTGTAACAGAAAAACAGTCTCGATAACCATGTGGTCATCGACCGCAGTCACTATCAAAGAATTTCTAATCCGCATACGACGTTAAGCACATCAGCGTTACGTTATTATTTGGACAGTCCCCATCACTACCATATACCTACCCAGAAATGGTCTGGTTGCTAACCTCAGGGCCCCACCCATAACTAAGAACTAACTTACCCTTCGGGGTTCTAGGTAATAAGTAGACCATGCTCTCGTACATTTGAATATCAATTTAAGGCACGGGCAAAGGACTGAGGGTAACTGCGACCCGAGCTCCAAGTTTTAAATTTGATATTATCTCATGTACCCCTGGAGGCCTTTTTGTAATACACGCAATTCGCACCATGAATGAGAGGTAAATTGAAAACTCGGATTCAGTTTGCCTCGTTCCGCTAACAGGTCAACTTGTAAACATTCGCTATATTATATCTTTATATTGCTTTTTAGAGGCCTAAATTCTACCTGTACCAAAGCCAACTCCAATTTGCTCGTATATTGTTTGTATGTTTTAAACGTACGCCCGTGCATGAAATATGCTTTCAATTGGTTTTTAGAACTGCTCTACCGAACCAGCTATAGTACGACGATATACGCTCTCAATTTTTTAGCCTGCAAAGTGACATCAATGACATCATATCACCGGAAATCCAAGAACCGGAAATCCTAACCAATACAATTTTGAACATTACTACCCATATTGTTTCGCCTTAGGTAACAGCATCCCTCACGAACGAAAACCCAGAGGGCGCCCTTTGAGAGTCATGTAAAGCAGGATTTTGGGAGATTCATCTCCAAAAAGTGTCGGCCTCGGCCATTCTTCACTTTGAAATCCCATGCTCTCTTCTTCACTTCATTAGCCTTTTTGATTAAATCCTTTCAAGCCTCTCTCCGCCCGGAGATTCAAATTGGCATATCCCACTCAAAAATAATTTTTATGCCTCGGAGCCCCATTCGCTCTCCGGGAATCCCACAAATTTAATTTAACAGTCACAGCCTCAGGCTGCCTCTAAGGTTGCAAGTCGAGCACTTCACGGCTGGCTACAAATTATTTAAAACGAATTAAAAAATAGCTTATTATTCTCAAACTGTTGGAGTTTTCATAAATGAAAATTCTCTCGTCAGCTTGCGTATTTCATTTTAACAAAACGTTTTCCCGTTAAATAGGTACGTTTCGTTTACAACCACTCACATGTAACACATGTTAGTTTCTCGGTTTGTCGCTAGCCATATAGGTACAGGTACAGAAAATTTTTTCAAAATTAAAATAAACTGTTCGACATTTTCTTCAAAATAAGTTAGGTTACCAAAATCGGAAAATTTCTATCTTTATGGAATCCCGACGAAACACGCTGTCATGCCAAGGTTGAACCAATTTCTAAACGGTTCAAAACCTGTGTAAACCATTTACACGAAAACATATTATCTGCAACCAGGTTCAAACAAACAAATGTATTTTCAGACAGACTGCTTAGGGTATTCCTTTAAACCTCTATGAAATCTCAGGTAATCTTGGAATTTTTTGGAGTGGTTACCCCTTGGGGGCTCATCTTTCTATGAATATCGTTGGGAATCTTTGGAAATCTTTATGGAATCTCAAGGAATCTCTGGAGTGGTTACCCCCTCGGGGTATTCTGAATAGTCTCTAGTCAGGGTGTTCATCATCAGCAGACTCCCCCGCTGTCGATGTCGCACTGAATCCTGAGTAGCTCGCCCATACTCACAGTATGTATTTTCCAGAATGTAAACCAAAACAGAGTAGCAGAAACTAAAGATGAGAAAAATAATATAATTCTCTTTTTGAGGGAGGCAGACACAAAGTCGAGTGAAAGAGGGTAGAGTGACCTCTAAGTACCTGTTATTCACAACCAAGCTGCCTTTATGACACAACAAAAAGCAACATAATGAGCTACTGAAACCTACAAAGAGACGACCACCGCGATCCTACTTCAACCAGCAGCTAGAGAAGGGGCCAAGAAAAAGGGTGTAATGAATAAAAAACGTACTTCCCGTACGTTCTTTCTGTCTACGCAGTTTTTTCATAATGGTTGCTCCCATCATACAAGTTCAAAGCGAACGTCTCCATTCCACTTTCTTCCCATCAGCAATGAAGGGTGGAAAAAGTCTTCGATAATAGGGGTCGCAAATGCTCTAAGAACGAAAAACTGTCTCACATCTCACAACACACACGAAAAAATTGTTTCACAATACTTTTCCGAGGGGGTAACCACTCCAGAGATTCCTTGAGATTCCATAAAGATTTCCAAAGATTCCCAACGATATTTATAGAAAGATGAACCCCGAAGGGATAACCACTCCCAAAAATTCCAAGATTCCCTGAGATTTCATAACGATTTCCAATGAGATTCCCAACGAGATTCCCCTCGTACTTTTCTAAGAAAACCCTCCCCATTTCCACACCTTTGCCCGGTTTTCCCACTCCGGAGCTAACTTTCGTCAGTCAAGTTGTCAGGGAAGGACAGACTGGCAGTTCTGGCAGTCAGCATTCTATTGTTTAGGCATCCTGCATAAGCAGTTGTCGGTTCCTATAATCCCCTGTTCGGGGGGCTGAGGGTATCATCAGGATTACAGGCATTGTATTGGCCTACATCCGGATCTAGGTCTATAGCATATCCCAACACGCACCCCTAATTAGCTTTAAGTTTGCTTAGGAGCTTTGTCAGCAATGCTTCTATTGCCCCAGTTATTGAATCAGTGATGTACTGAATCTATATAACTATAGAATACTGAAGTCTTCATCGGGCAAGAAAAGTAGAAACGTGCCTCACTATCCAAATAAAATCGACACATTTGTATGTCTCTTCAAAGGTTTGAAGGTAAATAATAAGTAAATAACTGATACCTTCCGATAGCCTCTAACGGAGACCTGCACCTTGTTTTTTCAGGGCAGTAAGTCCGAAGAGAGATGTCCCGGGGAAGACGTTCAAGTCTTGAATAATTTTACTTAAACCTAAAAAAAACGTATCCAGCATTCCGCAGTCAAGAAAAAAAAAAAAAGATTTATCATTTTCCAGTTTTGACTCTCCTCCAAAGAGGAAGAATGAGATTCCATGATAATTTATACTCGTATCTATGAACCGTGGTAAAGATCGGATCGATAAGGTACAAATAAATGAGCGGGAGATGCAGGTCATAAATAAAAGTTAAAGCAGTAGCGGTGAATCATCAGTGATGCTGCAGAGATGCAAGCATTCCGTCACTTTCAAAATCAATGGTATAGCATTTCAAACGGTAACATAAAACTATCATTTGTTCCACTATGAATATGCCCATTTAATCCAACTTCTCTTTCAAATTTCTACTTCAGGTTCGGCATCTTAGAAACTGAAACTGTATAAAACTCACTGAGCCGCCTCGTTGCTAGCCTCGAGCTGTTATCAAAGCAAAATATCGATAATTTGCTGTGTGACTTTTGTTGGCTCTTTGGCTGCCTTAATTAATTAGTATTATACAATATACTGAAGAAAAGGCGGGCTAGCCTACTTCACGTTTCTGCTGTTCCGTCTTCAAACCTCTGAAACAAATCTTGTGACAGTAAACAAATGTCACTGAGTCAATTTTTTTGGTAACGAGAAAAATAACAAAATATTTGTTGTACCGAGGTTATGTGACATATCCTTTAGAGTCTAGCTAGAGGCTTCGACAATAAAGAATATAATGATGTATAATACCTATCTTTATGTCGGTTAAAACCAACGAAACATAGAGGGTATATCCACGGCGAGTAAATTAACACGTCCCAATTGCCTGTGTCAACTAAAATTAGAATTCTCGAGAGAGGTTCCATAGTTTACCCATATTTACATATGATCTGGATTTTCCGGGGTTTCATCCTCACATGTTTATAACAACTCCGATGAAGCGGTTGCTTCTAAAGACCAGCTAGAGCCAGACTGATGCTGCGGACATGAAGACTAAGAAGAAGGATAGATAATTGATGGTTATCGAAGAAACAAGGAGTGTTGAGTGCCTATAGACAAACCCAGGGAGATGATTTTAAGGCTGAGGATTCGGGGCAGGAAACGAACACTACTGAATGGGATGAATTGTAGACGGCTGTTACTGATGATGAGGCATTGAGACGACAACTCTTCTGGCTGTAGCGCTGGCTGAGTGAGCAAGTGAGCTTGTACTAGCTACAAGAGTACAGGCAACTCGTACTTGACCGAGTTTGTAGTCAAAGGCAACAAGGCATACTCTGGATTGGGCAAGTCAGCATGAGCGAAAATTTCGACAGTTTGGGTAGGAGAAGAACATTGACAATACGTTGATTTTCGGCTGACAGTTTCAATGGAAACATCTCCAGGCAGGTGATGGAACTGTTTTATTTTCCATATTATGATAAATGACAAATGAACGGTACATGGTCCATAAAATGAGAAACAAAAATAACAACCGCCATAGAGATACTGGAATCTCGGAACCAGCACAATAACAAAACCAAAATAACTAAGCCAGCTCAAAAATGGAGATGCATTTGAAAGGGGTTATCGTAAAAGATCAATTTAGGGGCCGAGGTCGAGGTTGAAATGACTGATCCAGCTGACTTTGGAATCGGACAGCTCGCTGCATCACGCTGAAGGGGGGAGAAGGGGGTCATTAATGAACCGCTGGGCTTGGAAAAATCCAAAATGACCGACCATTCATCTTTTCGATGGCCAGGTCTTTTACTCAATGATGAAAAAGTACCTGCAAAAATGATTTCCGACCAACTTTTCCGTTGTTTCAGCATTTTTTCTCAAGCTGAGAAAATGGAAAATTTATGAGTTACTTTTCAGTATGTCATATTTTCTTGTTTTCTTCCGAATGTACCATTCGGATCCCAAAATCTTTGGGTTTCCGCCATCACTCTGACTCAACCGTAGAAAAAAGTCAGAATATTAGTCACTTTTCGTAGTCTCGTTTTCATCGCAAAGGAGTAACGACTGAGCGCAACTAAATATCAAGCCAAGTAGATACAAAAGTTGTCTCATTTTTCAATGTTTCGTATCGCGTATAATGTATTTACGTACGATAATACGACATGTGATGGAACGATTCAGCTGAAACTCAAAAAGTAACTTATTCCATCAATTTTTTCAAAATGTTAAGGGTCAAGTCCACCCTAAGTTAACGTCCCTATTACTAGGACGGGTTAAATGTCCTGTTCAGTTAACCAGGAATTTTTGGATGGAGGGTCAATGACTTGTCCAGTTTTTAGGCATTTAGAGAGAAAACATCGCAGACATTCAATAACTCACCTCAGCATTCAATACTCAGAAGCAAATAGGGTCCAAGACATACCTGCAACAACAAAAAAGTTCGTCAGAAAATGACATCAAGGGAGCGGGTACTTAGACGCTTCTGGAAACTCACCATCAGTACCTACAGTGCACTAGTAAAAATAAAGAAAAAGCTCAAAAGCAAAAAAGAGATTTTTTTATGATGATCAGTGGGAGTCCAGACATTTGTAACAACGAATTACAATAATAGAAAAGAGAATAAAAAACAAAACAAAAGAATGATGACATTTTGAATTACATTGCAGAATAGAGCAGCAGAAGAGAGAGGGCAGGGAGTGCATTCCTGTCGGTTGCAGCCAAGGGATGTAAATCCTAAAGGTTAATTGGAATGTCAAGTATATGGTCTCCCAACGACCTCAAAGAACATACCTCTTGAAAGTCAAGGTCTGCCATTGGTCAGCGTCGACTGACGTCGTCGAAAGACTTATACTTTACATTTAAGCAAAACAAACTCCATGGAGAATTGGTAGCTCTTGGGTGGGTAAGCACGATTTTATAAAACGAAAAAATACTTTACTCTTTAGAGAGACTTCTTATTTATCATATAGGACTGAAATCGTTAAATATGATGCATTTCGCAATGTAATTTGCATATACATATACCTACCGCACAACTGCTCCATTCTATTGTGCATAACTGTTTGTATGGAAATATCATGTAATTGAATTTTAAAGCAACATTAGAACATTTATAAGAACAGGCTTTCAAGAATTAGGAACAAGGTTTCAGGGAACAACCCAAAAAATGAACTAAAAACACTAACAAGAAGAATTAAAAATATCTCTTTATATGTATACCAGTACCTTTTACATCTACAGAATGGGTCAGAAACCGAAACATAACATGTGTAATAGGAGCAATCAAATGTGTATAAGAACGTTCAAAAAATTGTCAACCTGAATCCAATAAGTTAACAAAAACATAGTACCTAAAACTTTTTGTAAAAAAATAGATTAAATACAATGGTACCTAAAATGGAGAAAATCCAATATGGAAGCTGAACATTACGTAGAACGTAATGTTGGAGATGGGCAACAGACTTCAGAGTAGACTACCCGGGGATGAAAAATACAAGGTACAGACCCTTTGCTGCAGCTGGGACTTTGTGATGGAACGGAGGTCGTTAGGGGGGAAAAGTGGAATATCAGAAAGGTCCTCCCTTGCTCCCTTAAAACCAGTAACATTCGCTGCATCGCTGAAGTAACGTTACATCTGGTCACAACAGATACTGCTGAAACTAACGACCTGCATTCTCCAAAGCACCATTTAAGGTAGTAGATACAATTATATATAATAGATATATAGTATATAGTATATATATATATATATATATATAGTAGATACAATTCTATTTTTTGTTAACCATTCTTAGAGCAGATTTGACAAGTAATTCAAGTTCATTATAGTGGCCCAATAAAAGTTAACTAGTTAGCAAGGCACCAAATAGAGTTATTATTTTTTTTGCCAATTGCATCCCCAAAATATAATCTTACTATACTGAGACTAGAACATAAAATATTTTATACTAATAAAAGTGCAGAAAACTTTGACGAAGCCAATTTTTATTTCTCATTAAGACGGAATATAAATTTGCTATTTGTTTACGTTTTTTCCTCGGTTTTTTCTGAACACTTTTTGAGGACACTGTAGGATATTTAAATGTTCTCAAATGTAATGTCTTTTTAACGTCAGTAATTAACTGGCTATGTTGTGATTTTACGATAGAGTAATTTTGGACGAATTTTTATTGACAAAAATCAGAACATTTAAATATCTTCAAAAAACGTAAACAAATAGCAAATGTACATTCCGTCGTACGATCTGAACAGGCCCCCTTGAAAGGTATTACATGGTATAAATCACAACCATGAGGCAGGTCGTGGTCTTGGAGTTTAGGCTGACTGGGGTAGGTCAGGTTGGGATAGAGACATCTGGCTTGGGGAGCTAGGCCGTTCGTATTCTAGGCACGTACGGCATGTCATATTTCCGTTGAATTCAAAGCGACCGCTCGTAGCTGATTTGCATCAATTACTCAACTATGGGCCCTTCGACAGTTGGTCCCAGTAGTATCCACTAGGGGAGACAGGACTGATTGCAGCTGCCCTTGTTAATAATGGTACTGCTTACTGTCTTCAATGACAGGCTAGGCCGTCTTGATCAACTCACTCCTGATATACTGTTGTATAGGACGAGGGGTTAACCACTCGTTGGGAATCATTGGAAATCTTTATGAAAGCTTAGAGAATCTTGGAATTTTTTTTAGAGTGGTTACCCCTCCAGGGCTAATCTTTCTGAGACTATCGTTGGGAATCTTTGGAAATCTTTATGGAATCTCAGGGAATCTCAAGGAATCTCTGGAGTGGTTACCCCCTTGGTATAGGATTTGCAGCGTCGGGTCACTGAATTTGTACCTATGAGTAAATGTGGTCAATGAATAAATTGTATCTATACTACTCTAGGTATACCTCTCTCCCCATTTCAACTGTAAAAAGGCATACCTATTCAGGGTTTCAGGGTTGAAAAAAACAATAAGAGAAAGGAAAACAGGACAAACCAAGAACAGAGAACTGATATGAAAAATTCCAACAACCATAAAAATAATTTTAGAAATATTCGCCAAATTTCGCGAACAAAAAGGGATACAACAACCATTAGCCCTCATAAAAATATATTAGCTTTCAAAACATGTTGATAAAAAACATGAAAGTTTATGAAAAGAATCAGCGAACCGATTGGCAGAGGTAGACAATTTTCCGATCAACAGAAAAGATGAAATAACATTGATAAAGGAATAAAAGCTCAAGTCGTGTGTTTTCCTTGCGGCTTCATCAGGTTGGAAATGATCCCTATCTCTCTGTTGCCTTCCCCACTTCCCCAGACTTCGCCAAACTCAAGAAGCTCATTTTGATATCTCCCAACCACAGACTTTAGAAGTAAAAGTACACAGAAAGAGCCGGCACTCCTCATTCATCAGATGGGGTAACGGGTGAGGCGAAATATTCCTCAAACTGTTCCAAGCGTTCCATGCAAAATAAGTCTGTGGAAGGACTAATAACGGAAGTTATCGCTTAGTACAATGGAACAAAGGAATGTGTATTGTATCACAATAAGGAGTTCACCCTACTGGTGAAAATGGTACGAAATAAATGCCTTGAATAAGGTTTTAAAAGTCTTTCCTGTAGCAACAGCAATGTCAGTAGCTGATCCAGAGTGGCAAAATCAACACAAAACTGAAAAATCAAGCTATGACTCTAGCGCGTTCGATTGATTCGTTATCGTCTGGCATGGAACTTTGTGTAGTTGTTTTGGGATATCTCGGATATGAATTTACATGTACTTCGAGAAAATCAGGTAGGCCAATGCCGAGCCTATTCTATGGAAAATAATGAGAGTGAGCAAGTAATAGCGAAAATTAATCTGACTTCAGAATATTCTCCCAGCAGCCACACCAACTTTGATAAATTCTAAAATCGGTTTACATTGTTCGTACGCATCCGTTAGAAACTGTATGATAATATTTTCAAACTCATCATGCTTCCACCGTAAACTTCCACCACACTTCCAAAATTGCAAAAAGGCATAAAATCTGGGATTACAAAGTTGTAAATCAGTTAAAGCCCTGGGGTTCAAGGATTTTATTATACTTTACACCTTGGTATAATTGGATATCCAATTTCTTTCACTCTGTAGTCACTCTGACCCATTCCACTCAAAACATATGTATGTCTATCTCGTATAGTAACAGTACTGTGGATTTTGTAAGTCCGTTTCGACAAAAAGAAAGAATTACAACAGAACGGAAAACAACTCCGAAAACGTATATCAAAAGGCAAAGCTGAGTCTTTTCATTCTTAAACGAAATGCTGCCGGTGAGTACATCATTTGGTTCCGTAGAAAAATAGTCAAGGGGACACTCGAAAGCACTTTTCTGCAGTTCTGTACCTCCAAGTGTATCTCATCAAATTATACGTCACTTTTCTTCCCCAAATCAGCAGCGGAATTTTTTTTTAGATAAACTCTAAGCACAACGTGTAAATTGGTGTGAAAAGGAAGGATAATTTTTAATTGCTAGATTCAATAAATATTTCCCGAGGGGTTAACCACTCCAGGAATCTCGTTGGGAACCATTGGAAATCTTTATAAAATCTCAGGGAATTTTGGAATTTTTTTGAGTGGTTACCCCTTCGGGGTTCATCTTTCTATGAATATGGTTGGGAATCTTTGGAAATCTTTATGGAATCTCAGGGAACCTCCTGGAGTGGTTACCCCTCGATATTTCCAAAATCGGAGAGCACTATCGGCTTGGGAAAAGAATGACGATTCCTACGCCTTTTAGTTTCTGGTAAAGTATTGGCTCCACTGCATGGGATACTCGAAACTAACATGAAACCCTTATAAAATGCCCTGTTAAAGAAGTCATTTTTCTTTCAGGGAAATAAGGTATTACAGGGGTTGCCCCCTCTTCCACCTTAAATCCCATTTCCCGCATCACGGCCCTATTTACCGGGATTATTAACATAAAAATATTGTTTAGATGGGCTCGGGCCGTATGGTAATTATATCGGAGCTTTTATGAATAGTAAACATGTCAGCATGCAAGCTGCCATCTTCAGGGGAAGGAAACGATGCCCCGGCACGCACCACAGCACAATCCCCGCACCACCCCGCACAGCCAGCGCGTGTCTCATTACAGCTCACGGGATCGAGACAAGGTCAGTTGATGCTAACGAAACCTTGCTTCTATTTTTAAAATACATAATGTCTATCCGATTGAAAAATATATTGCCCCCTAACTAACCTATTAACACTAGTATCATGGGCAAGACCAAAAACCTGGGATCTCCAGACCTTCTCTTCACCTGGGGGGTAGGCATGGCTTTATGTGACGCTATCTGTAGATCAGAAAAATCCTGGAGGTAGCTAAACGGTGCCGCGCCCCCCCCCCCCAGACCCCTCCTTGCTACGCCTATAACCAGGGCTACTACCTTTTTCAAAGCGAAGAATAGTTAGTGTTAATAAAATTCAAAATTTGCTTCAAGCTTTGTGAACTATCAACACAAATAATGTCCATTTTTAAGGCCAAGCAAGTAATAGTGTCGTCCAGTCAATGATTAGTTCATGAACTAACTGAATGTCTCATTCTCAGAAGTCCTCCATTGATCAGATGTGGGAAAATCAAACTGAACCCCACAGCTCGCCTACAATTTACATAAAACTAATATTTTTGAGTCATGCGATAAAGCCATCAAAATAAAAACCATGCAGCCAGAGACATCTGTAGAGACATCTGCTTCAGAGAAGATACGGTTTGAATGTAGAAGAAAAGGATTCTCTCTGAAATCCGATATGGAGAAATCCAGCCAAGCGAAGGGATAAAGCGGGAGGGGGAGTCAGAGGAAAGATGTCGCAGAAATACGAAAAGATTACCAACCAATATGTACAACACAGATATTGGCGATATAGTTACATATAACCATGTGTACCAGCAAATAGGACGATAATATTTCGTTGTAAAAGGGTCCGATTACACCTTACAATAAATATATGATCCTATTTTTATATGATCCTATTTTTTTAGCATCATAAAAATTTTAGAAAAACTGTAATACACTTTACAATAAAAATAGGATCATGTTTTAGCAGTGACGCCAACTTGGCATGGTAAAAAAATAGAATTTTGAAGATTTTTAGGGTCCTTTTTTGAACCGTTTTAGGTTAAATAATTTCTGCTATATTCTTTCAATTCATCGTTATAAGAAATTCGTACTCCTCCACATTTTCTATTAAAATACGGGTCATTTCCATTCCACTTACCTCAGCCGCCATTTTGAACGGACTAACCAAACAACAACAACACATCGCAGCCTACAGGAAGGTAGTCGCAGCAGTTATGATACAATTTGTACCGGCCGATACAAATTGTATCATAATTGACTCAATTCACTTAACACCTTACAATTTGTCTTGATCATATTTTTTTATGATCCTATTTGGATTGGAAATTGTAAGGTGTAATCGGGGGCTAAGCCACACCAACCAATCGCACATCTACTTCTCCCACGTACTGTCAACTAAATAAAAGTAATATTGTACCTATACAATAAGAAAGGGAATAGTGATTTCAGTGGTTCCTCGCACGGTCCTTAGTTACATTTCTACGTTCCGCAACCAATGCCAGGCGCTAGATTTGAAGCTTACAATATAGCATAGTCGGGTAGATAACGCCAGGAAAATTCAACTGGGTTGGCCTGAATCTGAAAATTGGACTGCTTGCGTGTTCGCCTGATGCATAATTCAAATTTTGAAGGCGCGTTTTCATTTAAGAGACTGGTTTTACCCCATTACCTCTGTTTGATTTTTACCCAAACGGAAAAGATTAGGTCAATGACTTGAAAACTTTCGGCCTTATAATGTGTAAATTTAGTTTGCCTGGCGCCTAATCAAGACGCCAGCGTGCCCCTCACATTACCCGGCCATAGGATGGGCAAAAGCCGCAAAAGGGAACCTTTTGTAGTCTGTATAGGCTGTACTATCATGACCCTGTTGACCCTCATGACCCTCTGCAGCAATACGTCTTTATGGCTATTTAGCAACAGAGGGGTTCAACCATGGTTTGAAGGAACCATTGACCTTATAAGCGACGGAACAAATCTGCAGCAGCTTAGATTTCTGACACATAAGGAACCCAAAAAGAGCACCATCGCTTCTTTCCGTACCCCATAACTACAAAACTCAACCAGAGACCAACTTGACAACCTCTGCTGTCAGCACCACGGCTAAAACAAAACCAGTTAATGGGAAAATAAGGAAGCAGGCCGACGCGGGTTAATGGATATAAGGCCCCACGTGCGTGGGAGGGGAGGGGGGTGAAGCTGACGACGTGCATTGGGAGTCAAAGGACCCACATGCCTCAAAATGGTCATCCTTCAGAGGCTTTTTGACACGAGCCAGGCCTAAAGTGTCGGTTCCCTCGAAACCAATTTCAATTCCTTATTTCTCTGGTGGTGAATTCCACTCGAACCCTATATTTCTACCAGAATCTTGTACGAAACCTATTTTGAAACCTGAAAGACACAAGATCCTATTTCCCGACTCGCCTAAAATACCGGGATGGAAGTACCTACTTTCCATTGGAAGTTTGGAAGCTTAACTCCGGTGTTGACCTGGAGCTTTGAGAACGGGAATAACTCCCTGGTCTACGCGAAAGCTCTCATGTACTTTCAACCCACTTCAAAATGATCCAATTCCATCTACCCGGAAATCGAGGGGTATGTGGCATGGATCTTACCGCCTTATCACAGGGCTTTCCTGCCAGGTCGATGCTATATGTCAGCAGCAATTTCCACAGAAAAATTAGAAGCTTATTCTTTGTCCACTGTTACAGGTTACAGTAACACAATAATAATGACAAGCTACCGCATTCCTGGTGTGGTATACGCCCTCGAACCGTGTTTTTGAATCTACTTAGATTCCAGGACTACGGGAGAAGGCCAGTAAAATCATCAAAATGATTTACAAAAAGCGGAAGCAGAAGACTAAGTTCTCTTCTTACAATCATCACATTGGAATCTGAAGCATAATTCAATTCAAGGAAATTAGATTATGAGACACTGCGATAGACTCTATGAGGAAGTGCCGTGTCACTACCAATTTTTAAGTACCAAGTTTCCATTTTAAAGCACTCCAACGTAACTTACTTTTACATCAGTTTCAGAGGCAAGCAAATAACTTGAGGAAATCAATGGGAACTTCAATTACTTCAGCTGCAAACGGTTCGACAAAAACTTCGTCTAATCCAAAATTATGTACTCTGTTCATCTCTTTGCAAACACTACCTTTCATCAATCTTATATTTAACAGAAAAGATCGCCATACCTACCCTAAGTTCCATATTTTTCAATAATCCTTTCAATCTCGCAATAAAAACATTGCACGATGCCATCGTGGCCACTCTAAAAAGGCAGTCAATTTTTCGCTACTTTTTGAGATCTTATCAATTCTTCCCCTTCTCATGTAAACAGAGACAATTTAGCAAGGGCTCTCCTTTAAGAGTCCATTCATTGGAAAGCTTCAGTTCATTCCCATAAAATGACATTTTGCTCTATTCTAAAACTAAAGGTAGGTCCACGCCTTGCAAAAGTTCGTAAGGATACCGTTAAAACTGATTACGCTAATTATTTTTCCATCTTTCCACAACATCCTGATTTGGAAATCACGCCTAGTTCAGTACTACGGAGATGTATGAAATAGACTAGTTTTGGTGAAGAACAGACCCCTATTACCCTCCTCTCCAACTGGAACTACCAAAGGCTCAAAAATGAAAGTACTCTTAACTAACTTGGGAAAAATACGACAACGGGATGGAAATTGGAACCAGGTCCGCACCCTTATCTGGAAGGATCTGCCCTGCTCGCGATTCCGCGTCGCGTCGCCACCATTTCCAGGGTTGTGAGGACCGCGGGAGGCGGGGCGTATGATATATCAACCTCGCAACTCACCAGAATGCTACCCGTCGTCTGTCTTGCAGTACAATAATGCTTACACTACCCGCACTGCCGCAACGAGCTCAGCAAAACACTTTCCGACCCATATTTATTACCAGTTCCTCGAGGGGAGCTTTGCGCTTATGGCGCGAGAGACAGAGTATTAAATCAACGAACTGAAGAGAAAACCAACAAACCAACAAATAAATCCACAAGATGCTATAGTATCGGTAGGAAGAAGGTACAAATTTTAGTACTGAGATGTGTACGGAAAAGTCGAATTTATCATGCGACTTTACAGGACAGTCATGCTTTTATACTTCACAATTCGAGCTAGTAACATCACTACAATTCCCACTAGTCACAAAATGAAAAACCAGAAAAGTAATCAGCCAAAACTAACGAGGAGAAGAACCCAAAAGAGAGATCCAAAAAAAGTTGTTCCACAAAATAACGCCTTTTGTTTACCTGATCTTCAATAAAGACATGTTTCCTTTTCAAACCAAGTCCTCTCTTACACAATCTTTCAATTTCTCATACATCCCGAAGGAGAAATCGATGCTGCCCTTTGGCCGACAAAGTCGGAACAAAAAAGGATATAAACGAGAAAAATACCTAATAGCCTTGGGGAAGAAAGTGATTTAAAATGTGTCGTACACCCTTTTTCGAGACCATTTCTTATTCTCAGCCGTCAGCTCTCTGCCAGAGGGGCCGTCGCCTTGTTACCAGTTAATTAACACTAGAAATAGAAAACCCATTTAGAGTGTCGTTAGAAGATCCCTTTGGAGCTTCTATGGGAAGAGAAACAAGTGGAGACTGTTTTCCGCCAGAAATGTCAGAAGTCGACAACACAACTCCGTGAGTTTAGAGACAAAAGAACTTTTATAGCAGTTCTATATTTTTTAATTGGAACGAGTGTATTCCCATGTTCACAAATGGAGTACAAAAATATAAAAATCAAGGATATAAAAGGCCTATGCACTGACCAAGATCAATTTCCGCCAATCAGCCATTTGCTGAACTCGTGGCAAAATTTATGTACACAAGAATCGTATCATTTTCATCATTTTTTAACTACTGCTATAAAAAGGAGGATTTCAATCGGGGGCCCAACTTGGAACCATCCAAAATGGACCTACGAGTCGGGAGAAGGGAAAACCGAAGGGTCAGCAGGGTCAGGACTCAGCCTGCATTCAGTTCTGTGAGCGACTAAAACCGACAAAGGACTCAAAGAGGGGTATAATTCCAAACTCACAGATTTTCCCATAACATTTTTCCCATAACCGAGTAAGCCAAAGATATAAAAGAAACTCTTTTTTTCGAAGCTAAGGGAACCTATAAAACCGTAAATCCTTCACAACTTTTTCATACGAAAACAATACTTTCTCTAAACCCCCGTTTTTAAAAGAGCAAACCCCCACACGTAAAATTGTCGTAGCGCCTTGGGAAATTTAGCAGGGAAAAAAGGAGCTCGGAAGTAGCGCGCAATAACTAGGAGCGATAAATATTACTGGGCGCGGTCGGTTGTCACCCGGTCGCGTCGACGTTGCTGGCGAAAAAATTACTAAATCCTGACGAAGCTAAGCCATGGGAAAACCGCGTCAAACTCTGAATGCCTGAGCCGACACGACGGGAGAAAGAAACCAACCTGGCTATAAATTTTTAACTAAAAACGCGTTTTCAATGTTTTTTTTTGTATATGGTTTTTGTAGAAATTGTTGGGGGTCCAGGTCAACTCCCACAGGTTCTTCGCTGCGGTCTAATCTCATTTTTTATTGATACCGTTATATACCTATAGTAAATAAAAATCGAATGAACGTGTTAAAAATAATATTGCATGAGAGGAAAATTCAGCTTCAGAGATTGAGCGTTGTTTCGGGTTTTTTTTGGGTTGTTAATGGCTGTTTCTTCCGCTATCATTTGGCCTATACGTAAGACGAACTCCCAGACAAGTAACTGTGTATGACATAGGATATAAAAAAATTAAACGACAAGCTTTCTTTTAATTCGTACTTTCACTTCATGGAGAAAATTTGGCCTCCTCTCTTCTCACACTCTAAGCAATGAGAATGAGACAGTCAAAAGAAGCGGCATATGCAAAGATGCAATAAAAAGTTCAAAGTAAGCAAACATAACATTTCCCAGACACTTGGGTGTTAGAGCCGTCAAGTTGAAAACACATCACCGTCTGACCCTCTAACACTAAACGGGGATGCCGATAGATGCAAAGCGCGTTCCAAAATAGCCGATGGGGAGGTAAACAGAAGCAGCAAGCTCCTCTCACTCTAACCTCACTATTTACAGAACGGGAGCCTCCAAAATGGGACCCGCGAGCAATGCAGAATAGGGGACCTCCATCAATATTGCACCTGATTGAAATTTAAAGCGCAATTCAATTATATAATTACCTCTCTTGGTAAGCACCTTATCAAATAAATCGTCTGGGTAATAATTATGGAATTACACAACCTGGTAGGGCGAATAAAACTGAGTGTAGAGTCAAGGGCTAAGAGCCACAATGTACCCAAGGTACACTTTTAATGACCTCAGGAAGAAAGACTTCGACGGTGAACCGATGGTCTTCAGAAATTACGAAATACACAAAGGTCTAGAGGCAATACGGCAGGCATGGCTGTTTTCCAGGGGACCAGGAGATCTGATGAAGATGAAAAATAAATGCTGTATTCAGCAATAAGCTAGGTTACCTCACACAGTTAATGGAGGTACTAGTGCGGCTTATGACAGACAGAAATGACGATAAAATTGTTCCACTGGGGACTTTTCCCTCATTATCCCTTATCTCCTGCATTTCCCTAATTAATACCCAACGCGCCACATTTTTTCATTTCCAGATTACACTTTCTTTCATTGAATTTTTTCGCAAAAAAAATGAAAATCCTTTTTATTCTTTTCTTCTGAATAAAATGAATCCCTTAACCGCCTTAACGTCTACTTGGGACTTTTTTTTTGTTGAAAAATATGGTTTTTCCGACTTCGTGCATAAGGTAGACGATTTTGATTTCGAGAGAAGTTCCAGCATGGTGTAAAGTAGCGAATTATTTCCTAAGCTTACTAACATATGACATGACATATGACGAACAGTAGAAAAAGAGATCCTCCAGCGGCAACTGAGGGATTGGAGAGAATGCGATGAGCTACGTCACACCTTTAGAAAGGAAAATGTAAAATAATTATAATAACGTAATGCCCCTGATCAACTTCGCGTTCTTCTTCAAAGTAATCTTCGAACATTAATTAAATCCAAGTCAGCCACAGGAAGATGTAGCATCAGGCAATCCATCGAGTTCGGTATTTGGTACAGAAACTTTCCGAATGATGGAGAAAAGCCATTTGGCACCTGGAATCCTGGATCCTTGATTAAAAGGAATTTAGTTCCGGTTGACATTTACTCGGATTTATAACTTCCGCGTGCAGATTTCTCATTTCGGAGCTCGCCGTCAGTTTTCCTGATTTCCTCGTCGCACCCCATAATTTTCAGGCCTCGCGCCAGATTCCGACCAGAGCTGAAGGTAATACGAGAGACTGAGGGGAAAAATCAGCTCCGCAGTTCTATGGAAATTGAACGTATCCAGTTTTACTCTCTTTCTAGCGATAGGTATATAGCGAAAAAGAATTTTTTCGTGCAGGAATTCGAATTTCAGATTTTATGTTTCCCACGATTCCCCTGAGTCAAAAAAGTGGTTTCTGGAAAATATTTCACCATCCATCAGTTTGGCTGTTGTCGACCTAGAGCCAACCCCTGCACCAATAGAATGATTTTGGTGAGTAGTTACGTTCCTTAAATAATTTGTCAGCAACTTTTACGGATGAAAAAAAAAACTGGGTGTAACAATGACAAAAGAGATTACTTCAATATTTAGTTTTTGTATTTGTTCGTAGAATGAATTTAATAATAGTGAATTAGATTTGATGACAATAATTTACAATGCTATTTATTCTACTGATCACCATTACCGGGTCACCATTACCGTTAATACCGTTAATTTCAGCGACCACCCCAGCTGAAATGATGACGAGCGAGTAGAGGAGCAATCATCATCCCCCAAGCCAATAAGGGGGGTTAAACGTATAATTCCTATAGAGGGTTGATAGCTAGTCCTGTCTGACTCAGCACAATAACTACCTAAATACCTACTGCCTACATCAATGCACAGGGATCACGGAAATTCAAAAGGGCGAAAAAATAAATATTAGGCATTCGGAATACCTAATAAGAGACACGCTGAAACGCGACAAAATACTTTCCTCCTCCCTCCAAGCTCATTACAACGGCATTACGCGGCTCCACCTTCTTCATCCCCTGCATCGCCTCTGTATCCCCGTCGTGTGTTCATTGCCTTTGCGTCTCAACCCCTAAACTAGGGGTTTACTTTTAAAGAAATGTAAGTAAATAAAAATAACGATCCCACGTTTACTGCGGTATATATCTTGTAGGGCTCTGGTTTTTGCAGTACCATAACTTCAACAAGTGGCGAGGGGGTAACCACTCCAGAGATTCCTTGAGATTCCCTGAGATTCCATAAAGATTTCCAAAGATTCCCAACGATATTCCCAACGAGTTGGGAGTGGTTAACTCTCAACGAGTGGTTAACCCCTAGACAAGTGGAAGAATTTTCGAATATCACTTGCAAAAGCGTCGGGATTTGAACCTCGCACCTTTCACATCGAAAGCGGTCTGAAGGCTTCCTTTTGTGTGGGGTAGTGGAGTGAAAGAAGCAATATGAGGGAGGAACATCCCCAACCCCCACCCTCCACTCTACTTCACTCCTCACGGCTCTCCAGCACCCGGCTTCATTGAAGCGACCATAGGAGTTGTTGAAGTGGAACTTCTAACACTTATAACCAATTTCTCCGTGATCAAAATTACTTCTTAACTTTCTGGGCAATATCCTTCAAGGTTCTTCATGTCTATAGAGCCATATAGGGGCGCCAAGCAACTTTCTAGTATGCAACAACTTCAGTCTCCCTCTTCCGTATACACACACATCGCACTTCACTCTTGTCAACTTCTGAGTTTACTTTCCACTAGGGGCTTAGTCAAAACCTAGCACAGCTAGCTTTTAGAGCATGAAATTAGTCAGGACTATTCGTCTTCAACTCGTTCAGTACAGAAATACACTAGGACGGAACTCAAAAGGTAATTGAACAGTAAAATCAAGAGTCCAACAATGGTCACCCTCTGCCCTCTACTTTCTCGCACTGTTGAAGTGATACCGTGCCTATTTAGATTTGCGTACATGACAATCGAAGCCGAAGAAGAACTGGCTGAAGCCGAATATGAGTGGGCCGAAGCCAGTTTAGGAGTGGTGTTCAAGTTCGATGCCAGAGAGAACGCAAGTCCATGCGTCTGGGAACAGAAAAAGAAGCAGACGACCAATGACAGCTCTATACAATAGAGCGGGAGCTATAGGCCGAGACAGCCGGTTTCAAGTGGTCCAGGACACGTCCAGCATGCTCTCTTTTCATCCGATCGACTCAGGAATGTTTTGTGGTAACTTAGGTAGACCGCACCATGTACCACGCACCCAGGCATAGGCACAGGTACATGCACACAGCCACACGTCAGCAACTCCAAGTCTATACTAAACCTCCATTGCTTTGTTCACTTTACAAAAATTAAGAATGCAGGGGGTAACCACTCCAGAGATTCCTTGAGATTCCATAAAGATTTCCAAAGATTCCAAACGATATGCATAGAAAGATGAACCCCGAAGGGGTAACCACTCCAAAAAAAAATTCAACATCATTTCCAATGATTCCCAACGAGTGATTAACCCCTCGAATGCAGCAATCAACAACGGACAAGTAAGGGGGAATCTTCAGTTAAAAATAACTGAGGGTTAGCGCAATGTTTATCTTCGGGACTTGATACTCAGGTTTGGCTAGGCCTTCGTTAACCCATCGTTGGAAAAACAGATCACTGTCATGACGTAAAAGCTTATAATAACCTGACAATAAGTGAAAAGTGTTACGGAGGTATAAACCAAGGTATTGAGTCCACAAAAAAGAATAACCAAAGAAGTTTGCTGTCTCGTGTTACTCACTGGACATAGATATTGGATACACACATGTACTTTACTGATTTTAAAAACAGGACAGCAGGGGAAATACATTAATGTCCTGAGAAGAGTTGCGAGTGTTTAAATGCTGATAGTATTTGACACTTGACCGACTGCCAAATTGGTTGTTAGAGAGCCGGAAAGTGTCACCATAACATTAAAGTTGCAGCCAGTAATAGTGCCCGTTTAAGTTTAACGGCCGTTTCAACACCACAGAAATTTCAAAACATCATTATTACTTTTATTGCTACCCTTTCTAAGTGCTTCGCTCCTTTCCTGAGGTTTTCACTTCTTGACTGGGTTGCTGGGTTGAAAGGGGATGGAAAGGATTGAGGGAGCTGAGATGAATGCCAACCCTTATTACCTTCAAAATAGAATTTTCTGTTATAAGCAAATTGGCACTTTTAAGTAAACTTTTCTTTTCCTCATATGGTAGGAATACCGGGACTGGGAAACCTTTCAGTCGGTCGATCGGCCAACCTTTGAACGGTTTTTCAGATCATCTCGGGCTCGGGCTATTTTTGAGGCCATGGACCATTAAACCTTCTAAATGTAAGGGTTCCAAATGAAGAAACCTCTTGCTTTACAAACAAATAAATAAACAATTAGCCATATTTTGTGAGAGTAAGAGCTCTAACAGTAGAGTAGGCAGATATGCCCCTATACGTCATGACAACTTGAAAAGGGGCAAATAATGGGAGAGGCTATGTTTGAGTTGGTCGGATGCTCGTCCTGTATATTGAATTAACATTAGCCAGGGCCGCCCATCCGCCTGGATGAACTTAAATTATTCACGAGACCAACAAAAGGAATTATTTAAGAGGGCTCATGCCTCTCCCCCTGTCTACTTGGGAGGCGTCCGTGCAAGTTTCCGTATATGAAACTCTGACTTAACACAAAAGGGTAACAAACTTAACCCTTTCATCCACTCGCCAAAGACAAATTTGTGAGTTTCGTACTTGTTCTTGTATAAGGGACGTGACAGTAATCGCTTTCATCTTTGTGGACCCTCACACACAAGAAACAAAACAAATAACGGTGAAACGAGGGGTTAACCAGTCGTTGGGAATCATTAGAAATCTTTATTAAATCTCAGGGAATCTTGGAATTTTTTGGAGTGGTTACCCCTTCGGGGTTCATCTTTCCATGAATATCGTTGAGAATCTTTGGAAATCTTTATGGAATCTCAGCGAATATCAAGGAATCTCAAGGAATCTCTGGAGTGGATACCCCCTCGCAGTGAAATAAGGCCCTAACATGGCCCAACGTTCGCTGAAGAAAATATTTTAGCTAACGCAGTTCGATCCACTTTACATCTATATGACTGGCGCGGTTTGCAATGTGACTTGAACAAAATATGGCTCCTTGATATCGCCCCGTACGATACGACAACGGAAAATCCGGGAAAATCACAACTCACCACAAATGGGTACCACATGGAACTCCCCCTATTTACCCATTTCCTACAACCCCCCCCCCCCCCCCCCCCAATCCAAATTACAAGTCCACAATTTGTCAACGCCGTGACACAAGTGTGGTGACGTCACGCACTCAAATGACACAACATGTGACAGGCTGGCTATAAAATCACATCATCCTCGCGTCATTCCTTGTCCTCGAGAGAAATTATGACGCAGCCGACCAGGTCGTTATTTAGGGGGCGTGTCGACCTGACACTGCCCCTCCTGGTGGTTTCGAGGGGGAAAGGGGCGACCCATCAACTGAGGGGGGCAGCTGTGGCTAGCCCCGATGTCACGATGAGATTAATTCCCGTGAACACGACAGCCTAACCCCCGCAACTTCTTCCTGCCCTTCCCTCACATATATACCATCCCTGAACCTGGCCTAGGCTGCTTAGGAATATGCACACCAAAATCGTGACTCCTAGACAACAAAACCGCATGGAAGGGAGAGAGAGAAATACGGGGTATAGTACCCAAGCCATGCACTAATGGCTCTATAGCTACATGAAACACTTAAGGACTCAAACTGTTCTGTGAGATTTTTTTTTCATAGAAAAATAAACTGTCCGATGTTCTTCGGTAATACATTGAGATAGGCGAATAATTATCCTTGGTCTCTTTCATTAGGAATAATAAAGTAAGCAAGTAGAAATACTATTGTAAAGTAATGCCTCCAAATGCAAGCAGATTTTTCTTGAAGACGCCAAATGACATCAGTTCCGGCTAAGCGCGAAGACTCTACGGTAGTTCCAGAACCAAGGGAACGAAAAAATTCTAATTACAAAAACTAGAAAGATGTAAAGAACCTTCACGAAAAAGATTAAAGTGGCATTTTAAAAAATTAAGGGATAAAGGGGACCAGTGAAGCACGCAAAACGGTTGACCGCCACGGAATCTTCTTGAACCTTTTATTTATTTGCGCCGCAGGGCGTCAATGTAAAGTAACCCTTGAAAATTCCACAGGCGAATTTATAGCGGTCAAACCCCAACCAAAAACCACATACATCCACCTCCCTATTCTGCTCCCTAAAGGTCTTTTCAAACCTTTTCCAGTGTTTTGAATCCTACAGTTAGAATAGAACTCGCAGCCTATCCCAGAGGTCCATCGCGCCGTCTGAGTCTGGGCTCTGATACTACAATATCATACGTCTAGCGCAATATCTAACGCGAGGTCTAGCGCTATACAAGCCCACTGTACTTAGGTATAAACGTTTCCATAAACTAAAAATTAAGTAGAGAACCTCCTGCTGAGCTTGTAAAAGAATCGAAACATCCCCAAAATCACTTGGGTTTCCGCTGGAACGGTCATTTTTGAGTGGATCAATTGTACACAAAAGCAAGTGAATGATTCCAGATGAAAAGCCAGTTTGGTGTAAAGCGATTCCTTAGAACCTGGAAAAACCACAAATTCACCTCAGAAGGAATTTTCTAGGGCGATCCAGGACAACCCAAATAATGTGAATAAAAACAAGTTGGAAACACCCACACCAACTTAGCGACACAAAAGCAGTAAATTCGTGTACCATTAGGCACAAGAATCCAACTCAGACAACATTGCAGTAAGTTCGGAAATGAAAGAACAAAAGAAATCATGCCAACGACAACAATAGCGGTTACTTAGTAGGAAATAACGAGTAGAGTTGAGTCAGGACCCAGGAGCATTGCGGTGGTTGGGGGTTAGGGGGCGGAGAACCGTAACTCCCACTGCAACGCGGTTCGTGGGTCTCCAAAGCGTTCCATTATTAGATCCAGCACATCCAGACTAGACAGCGTCCAATCCGTGATCTAGGAAACAGTATAAAAGCATTTTCTATATGCACTTCACTTCAGCTGACCCCGTTTCAGACACCGCAACCCTTCCTTTAGCCCTTGGAAGAGTGAGGTAAACAGAAGCGATAAACAAACACTTTTACAGGAGCTAAGCAACCACCACAGTTTGACTTGAATATACATGGGTTAATTTTCCGCAATTTAAAGTCGTAATTAACTGTACGTATATGTTGTTTTTGATTCAATAAGTTGGTTACGACAGAAAAAGTTACTGCTTCGAGGCATGAGCATGACGCTCTCCTGGATTGGCGCGTCAGTCCGTACCGAGGTTCAGGTTCATACACTCAGCTCGTGTATACCTACCACAAGTTCGTTAGTTTCCATTAGCATTTTTAACTTACTTTCAGTGCCATGGAACTCACTGCAGGATCAGGGCACACCAAAAATCACATGATCGAATTTTCACGTGAACACGGAAGTCAGATGCATTGCTTACAACTGAATCCCACAGCCTCTCCAGAGGCCATAAGCGCGAGGGGTTAACCACTCGTTGGGAATCATTGGAAATCTTTATGAAATCTCAAGGAATCTTGGAATTTTTTGGAATGGTTACCCCTTCGGGGTTCATCATTCTATGAATATCGTTGGGAATCTTTTGAAATCTTTATGAAATCTCAAGGAATCTCTGGAGTGGTTACCCCCTCGGCTAAGCGCTTGCTCAGCTAGTCAGTACAGTTTAGTTGTCCAGACAGTGGAGGAAGCTTCCATGGGATACATTATAAATAGCGTGCAGGTAAATAGGAGCCGTCCAGTAGGCTTTCTGACTTGCGCTTCATTTCCTGTACACTTCTCTCCAGCTTGCTATCTCCATGTCCATCTCTATTTCATACCCCTAACGTCACAGTCTGTGGTGGGAGAGGCCAAACTATGCAAAATGTAAAACACGCTCGCCTTTTGTAAGGTACACGACCGGAAGCCGATTTGCTGACGCTGATTATTCCAGAGAGTGACAGAGTAGTTTCACATTCAAGACCCTCTTTTAGTCTTCGTTAGCTATTTCAGTCTTTTTCTAACTCTGCAATCCGTTTGCGTGACATTAATACGAACTGTCCAATGGATGGAAGCGGAATGAATCCATACTTTTCAAAAAGAAAAACTGATTTCTGAAATCAATTAACAAGCTGATTAATCTACTTAATGAGAATCTGCATTCTGAAATTGTAAAAAACTCATCAACAGAGAAAAACAGACCGATAATTCGGTTATCCCCCTTTTAAATGACATTACTTTTCTCGAACTGATTGATAAAAATCGTTTTTTCTTGAAAATTTAAATGAATTTTTCCGTAGAAAAGTTTGAAATGAGATTTCCAAGGGATTGCGCTTACAATTAGTAAAGTCCTCTTCCAAATTTGAAAAACTTGAAAAACCTCTTTGAGCTCGACTTTTGACCGGATATTCCCAAAATCGAATCCATCACGTCAAAAGAACGACGCAAACTTTAACTTTGCATCTTCTTGTTGCGTGGCTCAGTAGCAATATTAATAAAACTGGATTCTTTGAAAATTCCAAAAAACTCAGCGGTTTGCTTTATCCAAAATCTCAACCTTCTGAGCTATGATGCATAATTAAATAATAATGAAGTGCAAGAGTTTGTATTTCGAACTCTTTAGCTGAGCTCTGTAGCGTGCAGTAGACGGACGGGGGCGATCGTACGTACTTCTGCAGTGCGGCCGGCTGAGCACAAGGGTGAATTCTTGCCATAGTTGGCTCATAATGTTCTCAACAATTTCCAGCGGTCTAGCTATATAGTTAGAAACTAAAAATTAAATGTAAAAAATGGAATGGTAATGCCCATAATGAAATAATTACTGTTAATGTTTAACCCCTCATTTCGCGTGTGACGCCTCCGTGCCGCGAAGTAAGAGCATAATATATGACTGAGTAATCGTTCTATCGCAACCACGTTCATTAATTATCAACTCAATGGGTACTGTATTCAGTTTCAAGAGGTTCAACCGTTTGGTGCTGGAGAAAAGAACCCTAAGTACCATATGCCGATGGATCATCAATCACTCCCACACAATTTCATCACATTTGCTCAGTTCTCCCAACAGCAAGATCACGTAAAGACCCAATCAAACTTTGAAATTGTCAATAAATAATAATCCTTACATTAGTCGCTTTCAGTGTCTCAGTAAAAATAATTGACGTAAACAATTAATCATGTAAATAATTAATCAAACCAATAAAAAACAGGGATAAGTTTCTTTAATGGGACCTGCTCATAAGATTGTTTCATAAAACTTCACACAGTCACTGTCTTTTACGAGGGGTTAACCACTCGTTGGGAATCTCGTTGGAAATCATTGGAAATCTTTATAAAATCACAGGGAATCTTGGATTTTTTTTGGAGTGGTTACCCCTTCGGGGTACATCTTTCTATGTATATCGTTGGGAATCTTTGGAAATCTTTATGGAATCTCAAGGAATCTCTGGAGTGGTTACCCCCTCGGTCTTTTACGTTTCAGTGGTGCATTTACAGTCTTCTCGGACCAGACTCCCCCTCTATGACGAGACTCGAAACACGAACCAGTTTCCCAACTGCTGTGCCTTGCGGGGCTACGTTTCCGCGAGTTTCAATCTGATTCAATACCTAACCTTAAAAACAAATACCTGTCCTCTTGCGCAGACTGCATCTTCATCAAAGGCGGATCTCAAAAAGGGACACCTAAGTAATCAGGCAGATATTTCTTAATTTATTACCTATTGAAAGCATGAAAAAAAGTAGTTTTCTCGTGTTTTCCACCCAAAAAGCTATAAAAAAAATAAACTGTTCCCACCAGAACTGAATCCTACAATTAGCGATAATAGCGAGAAATAAATTAGGAACTGTTGCAAGCGTAAGGCTGTTTCTGTTATTTTTCCATGTACAAATACCTACACACAATTTCACAGTGCTAATCACAAAACACCCTTAATTCATTTGCTGCTGACCCGGGTTTATGTAGATGGTGTCTAGATTGGGCAGACAGCCGGACATAACGTGGCCTTAAGGGAGATACTTTCATGCATGACGTGTAAGCGAAGCCCTAATAACTACTTAAGAGGAAATTACAACAAATTATACAGGAAACAAGGGAGAAGGGTTGGAAACATACATACTGCATCAAAACCATGCACGTTCAAAATAATCAAACTGAGTGCTTTTCAGGAACCGTAAGTTTATAGGATCACTGATTTTTTTCCTGAAATATATAGAACTAGGTTAACATATTGCGATTTGTAACAAAATATTCATAACAATTTCCAAGCAAAGTTTCCAAGAATAAATTGTTTTGAAAAGTTATCAGAAAATAAAATTTGATGACATTTTTTGTTCAGCATAACAGTACTTTTTGACCTAATTAACTGAGAGCGGATCCGACGATCCTCAGTTAAAGTTCAGTTAGCACATCCAAAGTTTCACGCTCATAGTGAAAACTCTGCACCGTCTACATGTGCCCCTACGACGCGTTACCTTATCGGAGTTCCTTCTCCATATCAACCATCTCTTTCAGTAATATATTTACATAAGTTCCAGTCTATTAGATAAAACCCCATATAACTTTTCTACTCTTAACATAGTAACCCGAGAAAAATATGCCAAGTAAACATTGCAAGATTTTTGTTATTTAAAAAAAGGAAAAAAGTCTGCCACCCTCAGCCCCTTTGACCAATAAACATGTCACGGAGGAAGAGGATAAAAAGATGTTAGGAACCCCCCGCCGCCCAAAGTAGGCCAGGTGCAGCTGTTTGGATGATGGGGGAGCTAAACGGTGCAAGAGGGTGTGAAAAAGGGGGGAAAATGAGGGATGAAGTGCCGTTATCAAAGCTCAATCGCGAAGCAACAGTGCGAGAAAAAAACATTTCTCCCCTTACGAGTTGTTTCACTTGAAATGAATGTGTACCTTATTTGAGTACCTTCTTCATCTATCCCCTCCTTTAGTCCTGTGTCGTTTACGGAAGTTTCTGTCAGATAAAAAACTACAGTCTTTCGTTTCTCGAATATTTCTTCTGCTGGGGTAAGTAACTGCTGCAGTGCTGCACCTTAAAGTTTTCAGCACATTAATCTAGACGCTATACGGTTACGCCTCCACAACCAAGCCGTATCACAACATTCGTCCGGTCTGGAAGTCGGACAAATATGTTTAAAAGAGGTAAACAATGCTAGGTAATTTTATGGTAATTTTAATTTTGTCTCCACTAGCCTATAGACGAGGGGTTAACCACTCCAGGAATCTCGTTGGGAATCATTGGAAATTTTTATGAAATCTCAGGGAATCTTGGAATTGTTTGGAGTGGTTACCCCTTCGGGGTTCATCTGACTATGAATATCGTTGGGAATCTTTGGAAATCTTTATGGAATCTCAGGGAACCTCAAGGAATCTCTGGAGTGGTTACCCCCTCGCCTATAGATAAATAGTCAATTACCAAAGTAATTATTATGGTACCTTTGAATTGGCGAAAAAAACACAGAAAATAAAATTTTTCTTTCCTAGCAAAGCCGAATGAGTTCCACACAATGGTGTTTAATCCTACTAACCTACTTATACACAAGAAATGCTTTCACCCTCGGAAAATAAGCTATTGATGTAGAAAGTGACAACTGTGACGGTTTTAGCTTTCAATGGCTTCTCTTTTCCTCGAAATTTAATTAGAACTAAAATATAGTTCCAAGAGGTGGACTATTTGTAAAGCTCCGCCTTTCCGAGCTCTTTCAAAAGCAGCAGTTATTTTCCAAGGGCGAGGCGTCATCATTACGACTCAAGGTGTTTGGAGTGTTGTGGGAATAGAAAGGGGAAGGGGGATTGAGGGATGATGATGGGGACAAACCCATTCAAAGGGGATGAAAAATGGGGCACACGGAATGGGAACAGCTTTTTGGAATGATGCAGAAATGGGGCGAAAATGGGTGAATGCCTTTGGAGAAAATAATGGGAGCTCTCCCTATTATGGGATTTTTAATGACTTACCATTAAATTGTTGTTCGATACGATCATTTGTTTAAATTGGAAGTATTGTGCGCCCTCACTACCCCTCTACTGTCCTCACCCTATGCCTGCTTTTTTGCGGTTTTTCCACTTTCCCCCTTTTCAGTAATTTATAAACGCCTTTTTTGTTTCCCGGAAAATGGGATGATGAGCTGACGGTAGCATTCCCACAGGGATCAGACAGCTCCGCCAATAAGCCACAGCTACCTTCATTTCACTTTTTATTATTTTAATAACCGCCTCGTAGATGCTATCAAAGAGAGGGAGATTTTTGGCTGAAAATTAATTTTGGTAGCCCCAGCCTTCAGAACGAATTAGAGATCGAAATATTATATTGCATATTAATTTATGGGAACAAGAGTGTAAATTCGTCAACGCAAATTAAACTACGGAACGTACTGTAACTTCACTACATCAAAACCGCAAATGCACGCAGGCGTGTGGAAACAATTTCATAAGATTTTACACTTCCGAAGTTTACCTCTAAGCTCCATTAGATTAGGCAAGCAGTTCCACCGTTCATCCGTTGAAAAAACACTAGCTTCATTCATGAGTATTGAATCGTGACTGAATTACTATCTCTACTATCATCCACTATGTTAATATGCATATATGCCAGAAAAACGACAGTCCCGGAGAACAATAAAGGAACAATCCGGGAAATATAGTCTGCAATAAAACCTTTTCTTTGAACACTATATAGCTAGTGCTTATCTGAGCGATTCAAGCGAGGGGTTAACCACTCCAGGAATCTCGTTGGGAATCTCAGGAAATCATTATGAAATCTCAGGGAATCTTGTAAATTTCTGGAGTGGTTTACCCTTCGGGGCGCATCTTTCCACGAGTCTCGTGGAGAATCTCAGGAAATCTTTATGCAATCTCAAGCAATCTCTGGAGTGGTTACCCCCTCGGATTTAAGCAAACTTCTGATTTACGGGGAAGACGAGTTGATATTTCGAGTCATCTAATTATGTAGCGCCACAATATCCACAGTGATCAATGATCAATGCAAGCATGGATAATGTTTGCTTACATCAAACTAATAGCTGGTTCCATGTGAGGAATCAACATGGTGGGAATGTGATGTACATGACAATAATGTCAATAGGAGGGCGCTATCACTACATTTGCCCCAGATGAAGATATACCACATTGGTAAGGGGGTAACTAAGGGCCTCGATAGCCGAGTGGACTAAATGGTCGACTTTTGAGGAGCAGTGAGAGCCGGGTCACACCGGTTCGATCCCGATCCTACCAAAAAGTTTTTCTGATCGGCATTCACCTCTGATATGTTCAGCATGTCAAGTGAAATGTATATCGAGGTTGTGGTGGTTCGGAACCCAGCTAAAACTATAGGACCCCATCGTTTACTCGATGGCTGGGGAGCTGGTATTTGGTAGTGCTGCCAGCTGAGCACAATGGATAGTTCTTGAAAACGGTCTAGTTGCTGGGCTTGTCCCCCCCAACCCTCAGCTATTATTATTATTAAGGGGGTAAATATGTGAATGAGTATTGACTGGAACTTAATAATAAATAGACAGTCTGAAGGGGAGGCAGTAGAATATTTAAGCACTTGTGTGACAGGAATAACTGAGTAATTTACCAGATGGAAGAGGACCGAAGAGTGGAATTCCACAGACAAGTTTTTTTTAAGTGCATGCTCGGTTAAACGAATTACACCCTCTCTCTCCCACCGATATAAGTACATCAGTACTTGCATATACGTTGCCACACATTTGTAGATTGGATTATATTGAAATAATCCGTTATATCAATAAATAACGTTTTTCATATATATGGTCCTCCTCACCTAATGGCACTGCTCTCGAATAAGGCCAGTCACACTACATGTATAACGACATATTTTCATATAGCGAACTTATAGTGTATACGCAGGAAAAGCGCGTTTCCTAAAGGTGTAAATATTAGTCAATTTGTGATTCGACAGAAGTGAAGTAGCGCCCAAACAGGCACAGGCCGGAAGTCATAAAAACAAAGTGCATTAAAGCCTATTGTGTGAGTTTTTATTTTAATCGGGGGCAAAGACCTTTGCTAAAGTAAAAGAGCTTTTACATATTACACACAACTAGAACACGTAAGCGTGTGCCTTATCTGGATGAGCAAACAAGGGGGTTACTATACGCCCGTGACCACTCGCCGGTTCAACAACTCTGGTCTGTGCTCTATTCATACAACCGACTCGATGAAAAAAGTGTGCGACCTAACAACTTTGCAGTCACTTAATGGAAGATAAACACATGTTTTGGTAACCAATCCCAAATGGGAACGAACTATGGCTGGTTAGCTGGTTAGAATTGCCCACAACGGTCCTGCCCACAAGGAGTAATATGATCAGAATATAAACGTACGGAAGGAACACGCACCTCTTCTGTAATTATAATCTACTTCGTTGGTTTTACTACATATCGCGGTTCTATTTTCCATTACCAAGGAAACTGGCAATATTCTGATTTACGCCGAGTTTTTTTACTTCAGGCTCCAATGGTTCCTAAAGGTGTAGTTCCGTCAAGGGTCAGTGCAACTACTATTCTTTGTGGTGAATGGTGCCAGATGCACAAATTGCAGGTACCTATGTACATTTCCAGGCATGAGGTGACAACTACCGAAATTTCTTTCAACTACCAGCCATTTTAAAAGAATCATTTTCGAGACACGTCCCCACTTTAGAGTATGGAACGTTAATGCGAATACTTAATTACTAATTATTTAATTTTATGTTATCCAGCTCGAAGAGTTTATAACCTGCAATCAAAGCGTATGGGAATCGCCAGAGTCTGGGAAATGATAATTGGTACCGATATTTTTTGACAATTTACTATTAGACTAGTTGAAACCAAAACATATCAAAGATGGAGAGATGGCAGGAACCGAAAACTAGTATACGGTGCCGGTTGCGTTTCTAAGGCTACCTGAAGCACTGAAAACGCACGCGATTATGAAATCTCGTATAAATGGAGAACACTAATTCGGTCCTAGACTGACGTAAAGCATTTGTACGACCACAAACACTCTCCACCCTCTCTTGCCTCTTCTCAAGAGGAACGGGTACAGTTCAACCAAGCACAACCGCAAGCAGATAGGACCCAACGCTACACTCCTAAATAATGCATCAAAGGACGAGGGCCCAAACACCGTCCGGGACCTGGGGCAGCATCCCGGACGGGGTTCTTAACCCGGTCCGCCCCACGGTAAATAATTTCCGACGTCTTTGTGCTGAAGCAATCTAATTTAGCCAAGTATAATCCAATCCATCCGGCAATGGCCTCTATTCACTTCTCTCACCCAAGCTCATTACAATTCCGCAGCGGTGTGCTACCCGGACGCATTCACAGAGTGACTTCTGTTTTATTTTTACACAGTTTCTTATACAAATGACTACTGAGGGTGCCACCCAGAATATTTCTTTCAAAATTAGTTCAAGGGAACTGGGTTAATTACCGGGTTCAAAAAATGTTTTTTATATTTTTTCGCGGACTGTGGGGCTTTCAAGGAGAGTTTTCTGAAATTCCTGACATCTCGTGCCGCATTTTTCTTCACAGTGGAGCCAATGGGGCGCTTTAGGAAGTTCAGCCCATTGAACTCAGATTTATTTCGCTAACAACTGCTGGAAAGGAGACTCAGTTTACGACAGTTCTTTGCCATAACATAGCTTCTCTGGGGCACTAAAACTAAAAAATCAGGAAACCAATAGGCCGTGTTGTCACCATACTAGTAAGCTAATTTTGAAATAGATACTTGTACTTTGAAGGTAAATGGCGAGGGGTTAACCACTCGTTGGGAATCTCGTTGGGCATCATTGAAAATCTTTATGAAATCTCAGGGAATCTTGGAATTTTACGGAGTGGTTACCCATTCGGGGTTCATCTTTCTATGAATATCGTTGGGAATTTTTGGAAATCTTTATGGAATCTCAAGGAATCTCTGGAGTGGTTACCCCCTCGGTAAATGGAATCTTGTGATCTGACCCAACCTGCAGAGTAGAGGACAAACACCATTATAAAATGCACCTTCATATCAAATTTTTTTCCCGATATATAGGGCCAAAAACAATCTGAAGAAGTTTTCCTCTTCGTTATCCCAGGTTTATGCCCCCACTTTATACATCAATTAACCACTAAAAACAACGTTGATACAAAACGTTTTTATAGAATTAATTTCACATTATTCAGAGATTACATGCGCCTTTGCAGCACCCAAGGAGAATGCTATAAATTCATTAATATCAAATTAAACTAGAAACAAGAAAATAGGGCAGAGTGAACACCTCTGTTAGCTAGCAAATGGCTTTGTCTATTCAGCCCTCCTGTTGCCTATTAACCCTCCATTACAAATCAGCGCTAATTTGTAGTACTCCCTACGCTCCCGATACGTTAACTATTCAGCATTTTCTATTTTCCGAAGCTTCAAAAGGTTTATCCAAACAGCTCCGGTTCCGGTTCATCTTGTATGTTCGTTCAATAAACCGTAAAATAACCAGACATACCAACATAGCTTCCATACCTTAGTCTCTAGAGAAAATCCCACCTTCTCTCTCTGCTCGATATAGCATGGTGATTGAATTTCGATACAAATATTGCCAAATGTGGCGAAGCATGCGCGCTATTTAATTCCCAGGTCCCTATTGCCCCATTTTCCCATAATATGGAAAAAGTCTTTCTACTTCATTTATATTTAACGATCACATTTACAGCGTTTAAATCAGTAAAAGGAAAATCGCCAGACCTATAGGGTCACACATTCTGTAAGTTTCATTGCTGCGTGCTAACAACTACACAAAAATAATACCACAGTAAGGCTGCGTCCCACCATACTCGGTTAACAATTAAACCTCAATTAAATTTGAGGTTTACTGTGCAATATTTGGAATTTAACTTAACCGAGTATGGCGGGACGCAGCCCAAGTGAAATACTGTGACTCATTTAGCAATATTAGCAAGCAATCATACTCTTCAATATAAAAGAGTTAGGGCCCCCTAATTATACTGCCGATTTCTGCCCATTTAAATCATCTAGTTAACTCTGGCTTTCACCAGTACAACTTAACGGTAAGATAAATAGTATAAATATTCCAGTGTTTAGCTTTTCAAGTTTAAAGGATGGTTTCTTCTTCCCTTCTTCTTCTTGCCAAACTATGTTTGGAATATTTCTTCAGATTTTCTTTTTGTTAAAAAGAGCGTCAGGACAGGAAGGCGCACACTGTCAACTAAACGGTTTAGTCGGCTACAGCTCAACATGCTCTCATCAAAAATTATTCTACCTATTGGTTACGGAACGCGACCATTTAGTTAGCAATATGTACACCCACACACACGCAACTATACTGTGGGATAGGAATCGTGCGTGCGATTTCGACTAACACTTTAGTTGGACAAAAGTGGGCAATTCTGCGAGTGATCCCTTGGGCCCTTGCACTTACCACAACTGTCAGTCACTGGGTAAGTAGACAGACATGGGAACACGTACCTGCAACAAGAGACGTATACCATAAGACGTGCGCACGTGATTTCCATGTCAACTAGAAATAGATAATATATCCTGTCGTAGCAACCAACTGGCTCTCTATCAATGATGTCAAATGATATTCTATCGCCAACTAAGTTCGGTGGTAACGGAACTTTGGTTACTGTTTCAACTGTCCATTTTGGACGGATAGAGCACCAATCCATTTGGGGAGCTTTACTTATGTGTGTCTACCTTCCACTTTCAAAATTTCAGTAATAACTTTAGGTGCAACTGGAACCAGGGAATTAAGACTGAACATATATTCGCTATTTGTTTACGTTTTTTGTGGACACTTTATGAGGAAACAATTGGATATTTGATAACATGTTAATTTCGGTCGTTAAAAAGACATACTATACTTCAGAATATGTAGAAAAAAACGTAAACAAACACGACTGCGTAGACGCCCTTAAGATCAACCGAAATGCAATCAACCAATTTATGTGGTCCTTTAATCAGTCATATAAACTTTGCAATAAATTAGTGCATTCAAATAGCTGGTGCATGCCCAGGAGCAATACGCATCTGATTATCAAATAAACCCATGTTGCATCAGTTTATACGCTATATTCCTGCCTCTGGATCACTTTGACCCCGATGATTCAATTAATTCAGAGGGGATAGTAACGTTAATATCAACCAGTGGTTCATAAATTTCTAAATTCCTCATTTAGAGAACTATCCAGCAATTAAGGATGAAAACATAGAAGTGGTACTAGAATGCATTTTGCTGACACCTTTGGAAAGGATCTTTATTATTCTGAAAAATTCTATCACACAGTAAGTTCGGTAGGGTATTCTATAATATAAAATAATGCACCGAGTAATATCGGCCAAACTATGCATTTAACCACCTGAATATCGGAACCGTCAAACTTTTCCGATGCACGCAGCAATTGGCAATACTCAATACCTAGGGAACAGTTGTTTTGCTGATAGCATTTCGACCGATAAAACATAACGGTAATGGTCGTTAAATTCCTTTGTTGACTGCTGTAAATCATCTGGTTATTGTTTTTCGTAAAACAGCGATTTTCCGTTTGTACTGACATTTCACTCCTCTCCATAATATGTTCATGTCCAATTTCCCCATTTGCAAGAATTTCGACTAGTTCATTATTGAACATATTTAGCAATACTGAAAATAACACTATATTTTCTCATGAGATAACAAGGATTTAAAATGGGAAATAACACAGTTCCCTGAGGTCCAACGTTTCCTCTATTCCCACAGTCTTCCTGTTTTAACATCCACGGAAACACTATTTTTCGGTTAAACAAAACAATTTAACACAAAACACACAACAAATGAAGTTTCCATGGGTTTAGCTGACCTGGAATTTCACTCAGCAATCAATACTGGTACCTACTTCCACCTCTTTCTCATGGGAAATGAGCGTATCTAAGATTAATTAAAACGAAAAAATTAGAGTGGGGAAAACAAAATTAATCAGCTGCTTTTCCAGGCCTGCCAACAGCTTATGCAGACAAGAAAACTGTCAACTTATCAGCAGTTTCAAAATGTAATAATAAATAATGAAGTCGAGGTTTCAAGTAAAAATTTAAAAAAAGTAACGCAAAAATTTGAGATTGAACTATTTTCTTACCTCTCAGAGTGGACCCCACTAATAAACTTTATTTTATGTTACCACTTTTTTTTTACTTTACCTACCCGCCTCTATGTTATCATTGACACATCACGCTTGTTTTCTGCCTTAAGGGCCACCATACATTCGCTATTTTTTTAAGTTTGGACTTCAAACTTTGTGAGAAAACTATCGGATATTTAAATATTCGGAAATATAATACGTCTTTTTAACGTCATTACTCATTACTCATGAGGCTATGTTGTGATTTTACGATCGAGTGATTTTTGTCACACAAAAAAATTGTCCAAAATTAGCCCATCGTGAAATCACAACATATTATATTTCAGAATATTTAAATACCCAATAGTTTTCTCACAAAGTTTGAAGTCCAAACGTAAAAAAAATAGCGAATGTATATTCAGCCTCAAGACCTTGCTATAACCGCTAACCTCCGACAAAGGTACGACACTTCAGCATGGAGCTTTCAAACGAAACACTTGTGTTGTACAGTTGGCGCTCTCACTACATGAAACCATCGACAGTTTTGTTGGAGAAAACAGGGGCTCTTACATTAGGGTTCGTAGCATATAGAAGGGCGAAACAACGGTAACTGACGTCACTGCCACCTAAAAGGCTGATAAATAATTCAATCAATAATCATTCAATTTCCTTGATTAGCTGACTCGTAGACTCATGTTAACTTGGGTGTGTGACTAACCTTGCGTGAATTAACAAAGTCTCAAGGGAGTTGCGACATAATGGTATTCATTCACGTGGAAACATGGTCACTACTCACACAACTCTTCTAATCAGACTAATCAGTAGCTCCAAGCATTACTAAACAGTCAAATGTTCGCTCACACCATGAAAACTGCCGCAGAGAAAATCGACAGGATAATTTCAAACTGATATCAAGTAACAGCGAAGCTTATCTACATAATTGATTGAGAGGTGCACCCGAATTTTTTTAAAAGTAGATTTTAATGAAATTCGGTTAGATTTTTTTAGTTCCCTGGAGTCTGCGACAGATGGCAAAAACGTGCTGTATCTGCTTTCCAGTCCTGCTGTGAGGAAAAGGCCAAAAATAATTCAAAAGTACCCCAAGTACCCTAAAAATAAAATTTAGCAATCACACTCACAATCGCTAAGTTAATAGTGCCATATTTCTTTCACACAACATATCAGACCGCAATTTAACAATTTGCCATTTCCTGACGGCAAACATTGGCAGAGGAAAACTGCACAACATACGAAAATTGAAATTAAGCATTCCCTTTCTCTACTTTCCAGTTTTGACGCCGCTTGAATAATTTTCACTAGTGACCCTTCTGCTAATCCTGTACGGGGTCAGTGCCTACGTACCCCCCGTTAATCACCAAGCCACAGGATCTGAGGAGTTGAGTACATAGCGTAAAACGTAATCCTCATTCTTACGGATAAAGCGGCCGAACGTGACTGGAAATACTACCCCCTGTAATTCATGTGAAGCTAAGGGTCCTCACATTATCCCGAGGGGTTAAGGTGGAATACACGTATTTGGTTCGCAATGCTACGTACTTCAAGCCCTACTCCGAAGTTACAGGGCGAGTGAAAAGTGTTTACTGGGGGATGTAAACCTGAGACTCTTTGTCGTGAGGTAGTGTTGTATTTTTGCATGAAATGGAGTAATAAGCCCACAGGAGCGGTTTTAAACAGTCAACTACCAGTCCACATGTTTTTTTGACAGATCGCGAAAACACAACACTACCTCACGCGAAATATTTTTTTGTAACGTTTCGGACTAAAACAGTATGATTTTATTGTCACATTTAGTAGAAAAGCTTGATAAATGTTTGTAATATTTACCGCCGCCATGTTACATGTTGACAATTTTTATTTCACTTACGGAAGTGGGTAATTTCAACAGCATTTCTCTACTTTTTCTCCTGTAAAAGCTAAACATAGTGTCCTACTTTCACTCGTTGGTTTCGCGTTCGAATAGCACACTATGTTTAGCTTTTAGAGTAGACACAACCATTACGAGATTGCAATTACCAGTCTCCGGCTGTACTAAAATGTAAACATTAGTTTTGTCGAATATTTACTTTCGCACAGTGGTTTTGGTGGAGTTCGTCGAGAATGTATGGTGGCCCTTAACCAATCGTTGGGAATCTCGTTGGGAATCAATGGAAATCTTTATGAAATCTCAGGGAATCTTGGAATTATTTGGAGTGGTTACCCCTTCGGGGTTCATCTTTCTAAGAATATTGTTAGGAATCTTTGGAAATCTTTATGGAATCTCAAGGAATCTCTAGAGTGGTTACCCCCTCATTATCCATTTCTGTCCAACTCAACTGTTACGTTGGAATCGAAAGTTTCAATAATTTTTGGGTGTGCTATTCAAGCATTGTTTCAAACAAAAGACTTGAAAATACGGAGAAATTTTGAAAGTACTACAGACAAACTATTTAAGTATAAAGCGACTGAAAAAATAAAATCAGTAATAAAGTAAGGAAAAGCAACTGGACAGAAAAAGTGCCATCAGAAGCAAAACGATCCGCAGATTGATTTTCAGAACTAATACATAGCGACATAAAAACAAAAAGCTGGACCGGTTGAGGTCGAAAGGGTAATTGGTGATCATAAGGAGTGGGATTCAGCAAGACGGGATCGTTCTGAAAGATTACCGCCATTACAAGACTGAGATCCCTCTCTCCAGATGACGAATAGCAGGGTTCTCAGAAGCCATTCGTGCCTGGCACTGGGGGAGGAAGAAACGACCTTCCGTGGTCAGGGTTGCAAATTGCAGTTCAGTGATGGGGTTATTGGGGTCGCAGGTTCAAATCATGTCATCACTTCCTTTTATTTTTTTTCCGAAAAAATGTGATGGAATATCAGCAACAGGTCTTTTGAGAATTTTTAAGATTGCGGTACAAATGGAGGAAATGAGACGGAGCGGATCTGTTTCAATGGACCGAAAGGGAAGTGACGATAAGTGGTGGCAAAAAATTAATTGAGTGATTGACCTAGACCAGAGGCCTAAGTATTGGTGTCGGAAAAACTTTTGTTTTCAGTAGTAAAAAGAGAAAATAAAGGCCAAGTCATTCATCTCAACTTTTCTTCCAAACTTGTCTAGCAGGGAAAGCAGGGAACTTGAGTGCGACCTGAAGTTCCGATCAAGGCTCGAAAGTGATTCCACCCTCCTTTTGAAATCACGCCTGGGGCCAACTGGGTGTGAAATGTATAGCGGTTCCTTCCCATAAAACGTGAGGTCTCCCTGCCCACTGCACCAGGGACCAGGGGTGGCAGGGGTCAGTCCAATATCTCAACCCCCCACCCCTCTCCTGATAGTTTACGCCCACTCTGGCCTAGCATGACCCAACTCCTCTTCAATCCTACCAATCACTAACCCATAAAATAAAAGCTATCTTGTTTTTATTATTTTTTAATGGCCGTTATTTCACCATATTTACGGGTTTTCCACTTAAACAGTACCCAGAACAACAACATAAAAGGGGAGATTTTTTCTTTTAATGGATTTGAACCTGTATTCTAAGGATTTGAAGCTGGAACCGTGGAACTGTTTTTCAGAAACATAATTATTGGGAACCAGCTCTTCAGCTCAGCATTGTCAATTAAATTAGACAGTGCACGGCAAGTTAACGCCAGCTGAAGGAAGAAAATACATACACATCTGTATTTCGAAAAAAATTGGTACTTAGGTATAATAGAATTTAGCAATTTGTGAAATGCACGCTCATACCCTCTTTTTGTTTTCAAAAGAACTGATCAACGCATTTTAATTGAATTAAGTGCATTAGTTTCTATGGTGATGAACTCGTATTTCCTGCACACCTGCCTGCAGATATAGGCCGACAGTAAACCCACATTTCGAGTTATTGATCCTGGCAGAGGGGTACTCAAAAGCCTCATTCACAGGGCCAATGCTTTTTTACTTCTCCAAAACTCACAAAAGCTCCAACCGATTTGGACTGCATTCAACGGCATTCTATTTAGGAAACTCGATTCTACCTATAGGTACAAATCTCCCTATAGAGAAGAATAGGACCACTTCTACTGACCAACAGGAGTACTCCAGAATACTCAGCTGGGAACACAACCATGTAATATGAACTCAGAGGCGAAAGCCCAACAGAAAATCTTTGACAGTGGGTGGGACCGTGGGACAGACTACCGAATTATCTGGTCTCAACTGGAATCACCCACCAAAGGCTATTTTCTCCAGAATGCATGAAAAAAGGCCAAAAATTCACTGATAGCAACTGGGTTTTAACTTCTTTCATAATTTTTCGAATAAAGTCAGTTTACGTGGAGGGGAAAATAGGAAGATTTTCTGGGACAAGTATTATATTTTGAGTCTGTGGCTCCACCTGAGAGAACGCTGGACAAATAACGATTCTCAGTCTATTGGTTGAACTGAACCTTTCCTCAGAAACGAGAAATTCCACAGAAAGAATGAAAAGGTCTGCGGTGGGGCAGAGAGAAGACGCCTTTATTGGGTCCCATCAGCCAATCCATATCAATATTTACCTACTTTCGTGTGCGATAAGTAAGGGGCCAGATACCGGGGCGAAGGTGCTTCCATAAATAGGTCGATACTCCCACGTGGTCATGGTATAGTGCCCCCTCTTTGGTATCGAGTTACAGTGCGCACTCTTCAGGAGTATAGCACGTGCCGTCGACGACTACGGTAGGTTTACGCCATGAATGCGAGACTCCTACTAAATCATACCTTCCATTCAGCATTCAAGCACAAAAACTAAAGCTACGCCCAGTATCTGAGACTGATTCTTGTTGAAATCGAGGGAGTACCTAATATGAATGAATCGGGGAAAAACCGCCGTCTTCAACTAACCACCTTCAACTCAGACAAGTTCAGAAGTTCAGAATTACTGTACAAGATATTTCTCTCACACATGAAAAGAAATTATCACTCAATTATTACTCAAGTATCACTCCAATCGGCATGGAATAAATTCTTTCAGTAGGAAAACTCATAGAAAAGGGCCCTCACCAGCGACTTGTCCAGTATAAGGAGACGTGACATGGGGAAGGGTAAGTCGTAGAGCTTCCCTATCTCCTCAGGGTCATCCATCTCCTGAGGACTCACGCTACAATATGTCACCCTAATTGACCATGTGAGCTCCCACCGTGGAAGCAAGGCGAGGGGAAACATTTATATCCTCAAACAACACCTTTTACAGGAGTGGGGCTCTCCAAAGGCAACCCACACAGCCCAAGCTCTGCACTTTCAAAAGGTCTCCCGATGGGTCCGTCGAACTATTTTCGCCAGACACATGCACCTCAAATAACACGACGCAGTGTATAAAATATACCTGTTAATTTTTCTACGCCGAAATATCTAAACTTTCATTTCTAAGTGAAAAAAAATAACTTTTTTCTCAAAAAAGAAAAAACTAAAAGCGGCAAACTAGTCAACCGTCACGAAATGCATTTCAAAATGGTAATTTTATTCATTCCATCATACCTCACAGGTAGCACACCGAACTTTTAATATTATGATAATTTTTTCAGCTTTGAACACTATTAAAAATAAATTTTCCGTTTTTTATGCCTCTCCTTCCTCCGCGACATTCTTACGCATCTTCAACCCTCCCGCTCTCGCTGACTTTTATATACGCGGGGATGAGCTGAATTACAAAGAGGGTTGCATTTCTTTCAGAAAGCAGACCAAGTTACGACTCGCAATTAAGTAAGTCCGCTCTTTCCATGGCTTTCACATTAAATCACAGCTTTCGGAGTAACAGGAATTTTTCTTTAAGCGAATGCAATCGCGGAAAATGGATCTGAGTCCTTTTTATAAATTTTGACTTACGATAGTAAGACGATTTATAACACCGGAAGGATAAAATGAATGCTAATGGAAATTGGTAAGATCAATACTGACTCAGGGTAAGAAGCAGCCGTAGCGCAGGGGAGGGGGCAATTGGATTTCGAAGAATTAGACTGGAGACTAGAGTAATGATAATGAGTGACGAAAGGAAAATTCTTACTCTCCCATTTTTCTAGCATTTCTCCCATGGAAGAACAAGAACAATGTTTAAGAGCAATTTCTTTTAAAGGGATCTTGCAGCATTTCCAAAAGAAATCGACTCCATGAATCTCGTTCAGAATCATTGGAAATCTTTATGACATCTCAGGGAATCTTGGATTTTTTTTTGGAGTGGTTATCCCTTCGGGGTTAATCTTTCTATGAATATCGCTGGGAATCTTTGGAAATCTTTATGGAATCTCAAGGAATCTCTGGAGTGGTTACTCCCTCGGAAATCGATTATAAATAATCAAGCATTTACGATATCCCAAAAAAATCTGCACCGAACTGAACTGGGTCACTTATAAGACCCTTAGGTTTAATTTGTTTTTCCTTTCTCCAAATGCGGAGTCGACTAGAAACGCTCTCGAGTGACTTAATGCCGTCGCCACAAATGGGTAATTGGTCGAAGGGGCTTGAATTTGTGATCCTCTTAAGAACTTCCAGGCCGTCGTTGAATGGTAAGAGGTAAGTGACCGCGTGGGTTCGGTATGTAGACCACCGAACACAGGCTCTAATAAGCTCCATTCAATTAGATGTTCGATTTCTACTTGAGACCCATAGCAGACTTCTCACCACGAGCCCCAGCCTTTTCCTGTTTCCTTTCACGCAGGAAGGAATTCATGCAGTTCATTCAACGGAATTGTTATGGTGCTCAAAAGTCGACCATTTAGTCCACTCGGCTATCGAGGCCACTACAAATACCAACTATTGAGGCAAATAACGGGAAAATTCGACAAGACCTTCATTACTACTACTTGAATTGACAAAGAAGAGAAATGATACCAAAAAAAAATTGAGGACATGCATTAATTTCACTGACTGTCTCCGGAAAATGCCGCGTTTTTGTTTTAAATTGAAATAAAGGGTCCGACAATGGTCGCACTTGACTTTCTCGCAATTTTTACGCCAGCGGTATCGAAAATTTTGATTTTTTTTACGTAATTTATTTTTTTTGGACCAAAATTTTAACTTTTTCTAAAAAATATTTTGCCATACACTAGACAATAATTTTAGGCACCTACTCACCGGATTTCAAACATATCCGTCAAATGGTGAAGTGTCGTTCGACGCGCAAAGTACGTGTTTTCTATTTTCCATGTCACGGCCTTAATTTTCAAGTAATTGAAAATCTATTGAAAACGACCTTGAAGCATCTATCTGAGACCATTTTCACCAATTTTCAAGGAAATCTGTCGATTAGGGTTGTTGCAAATCCGTCTTAACCAATCAAAAACGTGATTTCCATTTATGGAAAATTTTCCTACGATAATGCCAATATTGGCCATAATTATTATGTTGGATAAATTTCGTTCGGTAAAACATCAAAATAGGTTAAAGTACACCTTCCTACCAATTTTTATTGAAATCGATCGAATAGTGCTACCGGAGTGACGACCAACGCGTTTGGGCCAAATCTGGGCCAAGTTATTGGCCCACCTCCAAATGATGGTAAAAGACTTAAAAGCATCTATTCAAAAACACTTTCGCAAATTTTCAAGGTTCCAACTTGATATGCGTAGCTTCCAGCCCTTCTTAACTGTCAAAAAACACGATTTTTTGCCTTTTTTTGACTATAGCAGGCGCAATTTTTGAGTTATCAAAATTTATCAAAAAATTGGGTCCAGATATTTACATTAGGTACCTACATACCGAATTTGAGCAAAATCGGACGAAAGGTGTGACGTCCAGTTGCGCGACAGAGTGACGTACGTACGTACGTACGTCGGACGGACATTTTTTAAAAACCACTTTTTTGGACTCGGGGGACCTCCAGGATCATGGGAAACCCAAAATCTCTAAATCGAAATTTTGCACGAAGACATAACTTTCTCATCCCATGTATCCCATGGTATCCATGGTATCCATGTATCCCATGGGCGAGAAAGTAAAAATGGGCTGGCAAGTTCCAGTAGATTGAATAACAGAAAATTGTTGGTACCACGGGAATCGAACTCAGGACCCCAGTAGCCCGAATCAGGTGTTAGATCTATAGACTGCAGCGAGGCCGCCTTAAGAATGAAAATAAAGTTAATACAGTTTTCAGGAAAACTCAGGTTAAGCTAACTAGCAGATTGACGTTGCACCACTTGCTAACCCATACTTTGTGATGGATTACAAAACTTTGACAGGAAGAGAGCGGTTCCAGCATTAATTAGACCAACAGGCTCAGGCTGGGGTGGGGATGGGGGGAGCTTCTGGTTATGCAATAATATTCCGCAATGATTCGAATATGCGGCGGAGATTAGAGCTTCGACGGTGGCATCTGCGAAGAAACAAGTGAATTAGAATAATTAGATGGGTAATGAGATATGGTAATTTGGCCTCGCTGAGGATGGCATTAATCCATGTGCTAATCCTACTGTCACATACAAACACCTATCTAAACAGTCAGCCACTCCTCGGTCTCTCTCCCCCACACCAGAACCGTGAGAACATACTCAGAACCGCACTCAAACTGCTCTCAGTTCGACGGGGGGTTTGGAGAATCGCATCACTTATCAGGGATAATATGAAGAGACGCTTGAGAATAAAGCAATACGTTAGCGACACTGACATGAAACCAGTACGAGTACAGACAAAATAAAAGGCCACTTTTTGTAGCTCCTCTCACTAAAAATAACAAGAGGGAAAATAACAGACTTGTGAGAGGCGTAGAAAGAGGTCAGACTGTTGAGGCGACAGAAGTTACCTAGTTTATGAAGCAGAACCGTCTGCCTGAAGGCAGGCAGCGTTGGCCGCACCCACGGGACTGAGCACGAGAGGGACTTGCAGGAGGTGTATTCCCTTTCTCGAACGCCAGCAAACCCACCCAACTAACACCTTCAAAATTTATTGTAAGAAGATAAGGCACGCCATGATGCAATATACGGGGAACAGTTCTTCTTACAATAAATTTTGAAGGTGTTAGTTGGGTGGGTTTGCTTGCGTTCGAGAAAGGGAATACACCTCCAGGGATTTCAGACTCAGGGGTTTCACGTCCTACATACCTGCGGAGGATCCATGCAGTTCTCCAGAACAAACCAGAAACCACCCATTCAATCCTTTGACGCTGAACGACACCTGCTTACGTTTCTAAAAGTCAGTTTATGAAGGGCATCAAGAGTGTACGGCCTCCCACTTCCTATCAATTTTTATAACCAAACCAATTCTTGAGCTGGGTTAAAAAATAATTCCATAAAATACACCTATCCAAAACTAAATCTGTACTATAGAAAAGCATGACAACTATAATTTAAAACCAAATATTGTCCGGGTGAAGTGGAAGCTAGACAAATAGCCTGTGACCGAAGTGGGCTGATTGGAGTTAAGATATACTGATGTGACCCATGTCACAAAGAAGCCATGTGGAAACCATTGGGATTGAATAGTAGCGTGAATGGACCGCAGCAACCACGCCTTCACACACATGCTGACTTCTCTCCAGGGGTGAACAAAATCTATTATGTTGGCCCTCAGAAAAGTACTAGTTAGCTTATCATGAGGTTGTCAGGAACTTCGCACTTTTTTTCAGTTAAACTTAAGCCCGATCAACTGAATCTCTGTTGAGTGAGGAGAGATTTCTATAGGGTTCGTTGGCAGGAGCTTTATTTTTCACTGTTTCTTCAAATGCCATCCCATAGTAACTGCCAGCACTGCTAGCGCACAAGCCTTGGGATAAAATATATCACTTTGACATGAAATGAATGGCCGATAATAATCTGTGTGTCAACAAATAAGGTACACAAGACTGAAGATAACGTGTCTGCTCTTCGGGGAAAAGTGCAATATCACAGAGAGAGAGAGGGAGAGTGACAGATAAGGGCAATCAGCAGGACTCATATTTTTTCCTATTTTAGACAAATTCTTCTTTTTTTTTCAGGTTTTTGTAAACTGCCCCACTTCCGCTTGTGGGTGCACTCAAGGCAAGCTGCGGAGTTCTTAAACCGAACCTAAATCGGCCTCCTGCACATCAACGTTTTCAAGGAACTCATGAACTGTAAGGGGGTCAATATTTAGCTTGGAAGTTGAGGTAACGGGAACGTAAGCCTATAAAATAAGTTGACGCAGCAATAGTAGCTGTGAGGCTGGTAAAACACTGGAGACACGCACCTTTAACGGTAACCCATACAGACTACCCTCGCGTGACTTACCCTCATTCAATGCTTACGTACTCTGGCGAAAAAGACCTTAAGAAACTCCCATTTCCCAGCAGGGGGTGGAGACTCGAAACCAAAATATTACAGAAGATTCCATTACGCTGTACTGGCAGGAAAAGAAATTTACTTCACCACGGCAAACGACATGTCATTTCCTGCCAGTCAACAGGAATGTCATGTAATGCCATACCTGCATGTGACTACAACTACGAGACAGCCTATGACCATTGTGGCCGAGTCCAAGCGTCAAACGTGAATGTTTAGACTAGTTTAGAGTGACTATATGTATACGACATACGACTCACAGTGCAACGCTGCATCCATATACTCAAATAAGAGAACCTCTAGAAGTCTAGAATGAAAACAGTAAATACAAACTAGAAAATAAACTGAATAAACCGAGGGGGTAACCACTCCAGGAGATTCCCTGAGATTCCATAAAGATTTCCAAAGATTCCCAACGATATTCATAGAAAGATGAACCCCGAAGGGGTAATTACTCCAAAGAAATTTCAAGATTCCCTGAGATTTCATAAAGAGTTCCAATGATTCCCAACGAGATTCCTGGAGTGGTTAACCCCTCGGAATAAAAGTTATCTGCGTCACCAAACTCACCACATTTTCTGCCCAAAATACAGCAGTGTATACAGGAAAACCTGTCCAAACGTTGACACCGTGACAATCAGCGATTACCAAAGGGAAAATCCAGTCACAAGCGAAAAAGGAATAAGCCACAGAACAGAGTGACGAGGAAAAGAGATAAGGGTTCGAGTCTGTTCGCAGGCAAATATTTGGACTAGGCGAGCTGACCGTACAAACTACCGTCGGCCAAGCTTTTGCAATTCAACCTCTTTCAACCACATTATCCAATTTCAAACTGTCTGTGGCTCAGGAGAGATCCAATAAAATTATCGGCGCCGCGCCGCTCAGCTGCGTCATAACAACGCCTGTGGGGACACAAACTACTTCGGCATCAGCCGGAAAAAGTTCCACAGACTCTGCTACTATAGTCCAAGTCAGGCTGGGAGCATACCGATAAGTCATAATTTTTTGCAAATCTAGGGCTGATCAAAACTTTTTCTTGAGCAGGGAAATATCTGCTCAGGGTCGGATTGACATTTTTAGCGTATGGTAGGATATGGAACCCAAATCCGGATCGGCGTCAACTGAAAATCTTCAAGAAATTATGAGTAATCGGTACGCTCCCAGCCTGACTTGGACTATACCACTGACGTTTCCGTTTGATTATGTATCCCCATCTTAATCAAGGCTTTTTCAAACTGGCATATACAGAATGGACACTTTTGGAATTACTGTGTTTTAAGTATACTATTCAGTGCAAATAATAAAGTGTAGTGGGCATGGCTGTACGAGCTAATAAGGCAGGTATACATCCCTGGTCAGGAATCTCCTCATCACATTCAGCGACAGGAAGCAAATGTACTTGTCTGTCGGATCTCCACACAGAAACAGATGAGATATCTGACTGTTGGTCAGTAGACTGGCATTTCCTTAATATCAACTCAGTTTCTGACATCAGTAACATCACTCAGAGACTATTGTGTATCAAACGTTTGTACATATATCAGTCGGAGGAAATCGAAAAGCTGGCCTTACTGCATAGGCCATACGTCTACGGTCTACGTCTGGAACTGCAATAGCATGGATAATTAATTCAATGGTAATTCATGGCAATGTTTCAAGATTGCAATACGTCAAATGCCTTCATTCTGGAGACATTTGGAGAAATAACGTATTCTCTCTGTTATCCGTAGAGCTAATTTTACTCGTTCGGTATTTTTAAAATTCTAGTTTCAGTAAAACGACTCTGAAAAAAATTGTTTCCTTGTATAGCCGCCCCCCTCATCCAGAAAAGTAATTTTTACATTAACAAATGGAATCAAAAGAGATAGAGAAAGACACACCGTTTCGGTTGATGAATTTAAAACTACACGAATTGGCCTAAGTAATGACGATGATCATTTCCAAGCCATGTAACTCAAAAAGGGCCCCTTCGTTTTATGTGGAAATAGAATGCGGGCCTATTCAGACATTCAACAGACAGACGAATGAGTCCAGCGTTTTGTTACACGAATGGGTTCTCAGTGTATGAATGCTTACAAAGGGAGACCCATGAGATGAAAGCTATTGTATGTTTTAAATAAATTGCGCCCTTGTCTTCTGGGTAGGTTTTACACGTTTCAAACCTATATATGTACAGGTAAAGGGTATTCCGTCCGTAGAGATATAGGTAGGCACTGAGCTTTTTATATGCTTGCAGGGGTAATACACGGGGGTGGTTTGAGAGGTTTCTAATCAATCTCGCCCCTCCAAAACCCTTACAACTCTGAATTTTATCAGTGGCTAAAGAAACTCGAAGGCATTCACACACTGACGAATTCAGCCCGGGCCTGGCCAACTAACCTTAAAAGGAGCCTCTTCAGAGGCCGGAAGGCAATTTCTTTAGAAAATTCATTTCTATGTAACTATTGAAAACAAGAGACCTCTCGTTTTTTGGAAGTGAAAGAAAAACGTTTTTCCTTTCACGCTTTGCAAAAATTCTGAATGGATCTTTTACGACACTTCTCTTTTCCATTACAGTGCTGTAGGCTTCATTTCTGGTGTCATTGGGAGAGATCCGAGAAAAACCGAATTACCAAAAGATACAATTCAATGATACCAAATATGTCGCGTAAAGGAACCGAGGTACCGAAGTCAAATTGGGTGAACAATTCTTTCAAAACAGGGAGAAATCAAATGACTTCCAATTTCGAAGCCTGTATGAAAACTGCAAGGTTCCAAATTTTTGGGAACATCATATCTCTTTGCGCCGAACCAATACAATACCTCTCGTTCAGGCATCAAAAATCAAAACTGAAGTGCTTCCCGGCCAGGTTACAGAAACAAAGCCGGTCTGGTGCAGTGAAAAAATAAAAAGGACAGCCGTCCCTAAACTGAAAAATAAGAAATTAAATTATGTTCAAATGTTCTTACGTAGGATGTTGGCAACGTGAAATCTGCGTTACGTCCGCACGTTCCGAGTAATTCTCTCTTAATGAGCGCTCAAAGGCGGGGGGTCCTGAGTTTTCTGTACTCATTCGCGTAATTTTGTCTCTAAACCGGGCCTTACGACTTTCAATTACGACAAAACGTACAAATTTAGTGGTACTAGTTTAACTTCCGATGATTAGTCTGTGCTATTGTATATTCTAAGAAATTTAACACTGATTGAGTATCCTTTTTGTATACCTAACCTCTACATTTCCCCATAGAGGGAAATCACGAACAATCTGAGCAGTCTATAGGTCTTAGTTAATAGACTATTGTAATACATTTTCCCCATTTCTCTGGCGTTACTAAAATTCCTGAATTAATTTTGACCGCTCGTTTTGAATTTCCATACCGAGTTTGGAAAAAATATAATAAACGAGAGATGGCCGAGTAACGGTATCCAGTCCTAATTTAATACAGCCCAATACCTCGCCAAATCTAGCACAAATAAAAATTTTACCTCCCATAAATCCGCGCGGGGTTTTATTGGGTGGACAACCGGCGCCCCACACGTGATTCCACGCTAACCGTCATACCCCGCACCCCAGCCAGCCTTTAGTGCTCCTCGCGAACTTTCACACGATATTACCATAAAACCATGCCGTTTCTACAAAGTTGTGTCAAAAAGGGTACCAATGTCAATTTCATAGAATGAAGAAAGCACAAACTGCGGGTGTCGAATCATCATTAATCAGACAGTTCACTTTGGCAGCAAGGCTCACTCTTGACTTTCTGGCAGCAAAACCCCCCACGAGTCAAACCAAGTCAAGAAAAAGGAAAAGTTGAAATTCTTTCAAAGCTGACATGGAAAAGGTTATCCCAATGGGGGAATAATAAAGAAGACACCTTCGAGTATCCCATGTCACGAACGATGCCGGTATTTGTAAGCAGACTACATGGGAAACAGTGACAATGACCACTTAAGAAGACGTGACTTGCGCTCATCCAGATTGCTGGTAAACGTGCAGGGCATTTCATTTGAGGTGTGCCGCTTTATCGTTCTCTCAATCGAATTTACTCTGCGACAGTATTGGGTTCGATTCTGTCATTGTGCCCTTCGCCTGGTAATGGAATGGTAGCCCCATACCATGCGTTTTGGACGGCCGTTCTGGCAGAAATATTGTGAGAGGGAAGGGATGGCAGTTTTCCACACCTGCAGGTGTATTCCCTTTCTCGAACGCCAGAAAACCCACTCAACTAACACCTTCAAAATTTATTGTAAGAAGAACTGTCCTCTATATATTACATCATGGCGTGCCTTATCTTCTTACAATTATTTTTGAAGGTGTTAGTTGAGTGGGTTTTCTGGCGTTCGAGAAAGGGAATACACCTGCTGAGTTGCTGGTAAAGCCGGTGGTAAAGGTAACGCTATAGAGCATTAGAGCAGTCTACCATAACGAAAGGTCATAACAAGGGGTACGACAATGGTCACACAAACTTTCCCATCATATGGGCTGAGCTATAGCTTTATTCGAGCCCCCCCCCCCCCCCCCCCCCGCCGAACATTGTAAACACTGCCCCTAGGATGAGAAAACATGGATAAGGAAGCCTCCCCAAGCATTTCGATACCCCAAACGGTACACACACAACCTGGGGGGAGACCCTGGAGAAACGTTTAGATAAAAAAGCTAGTCTCAGAAAGTCTCCCCGAGTATTTTGAATACCCGCAAAAAACACAACAGTAGGTGTAGGACTAACGACAGGCTCCACGGTAAGTACACACACACAATTGGTAGCAATTCACTGGCACGCCACTTTCAAGCTTTTAGGAAGCTATAGGTGTACAAGATTACAGGTTTTATGAATAGCACGATGAATACAAAATTATATGCTGTGGCTACGTTATGAGGAGACAATGTTTCGTACGGGATTCCGTGGTTCAAATATTTATGAGAACATACCTGCTCCAGAACTGTATACAACACGTACGCGCGGCAAACACGAAAGCACTGTACAGAAACTGGAAATCTAACACCACAATCACAAACCTCAGCACCTGAGAGAAAGAACAAGAGTGCCAATACATAACGAAATGGGCCAACTGGCGTGAATCTTTTTAACCTAATCCGATTTGAAGGGCCCCAGCAAAGTGCAATGGGTCGGAGAGGCTAACCTTCCTTCTCGTGTTCCATTATCTTAACTTGCGTGGTCGAGGATGGACCAGTAAAAATCTGAGTCGACATCACTTCCCAATGCGTGCCAGGGGATATTATAGGATTTTCTTTGGGAAGCCGGAACATTTTTCGAAATCTACCGAAAATTTGTGCAAGAACAGAATTGTCACAAAAAAATGATACACATATTATAGGCCTATATACTTACTATATTATATCTACAATTTTGTATGTGATCATTTGAACGAAAAGCAACAAAGAAATTTTCCGGAAGTTGAAACATGGCAACCAGTAAAAAGGTATATCGAAAATCTGCTAAAAAGAAGTGAAAAGTCTACTTAAATGGGATATTAACGAAAAGCCATATTTTAATTTATTTTTCATTCAGTCCCGAGCCTACGGGAACGAAAGCGAGATTGTATTTAACGTAAAGCAGAAAGCGATTCCGGGCCACGTCTTCATAAAAGCAAATTGAATTGTGGAGGAATGGTTTGCATGCAGATAGGTGGAAAATTGCACATGAAGGAGGATTAAGAGGAAAAACCGCGGAACACAATTCAGATGCAAAAAAATAAATTCGTGCTTTTGCTGAGACCTCGCTGAGGGTGGAGAAATAAACTGCACATCTCCGGAATAACGATGCTATGAAATCAACTTAAAACCATCCTTGGGAACTTAATCCTTCGCCATTTTCCTAGATTTGGCTGTAATAAATTCTGATTTGAGAGCATGGAGCCCTAAATAGAAGGTTTAACTGTACTAGAAATAGCGGAATAAAATGAGCTTTATATGGATATATACTTAATTAATACCATTTGCATACATAGTTACAGGCTTATATTTCTTATGGCTAAAGACTCAGTAGGTCTCTACAGAAACTCCCCGCAGATCAGGTCATCATTTATCAATCACTTATCAACTGGCCAAGGAAGGCATCCCGTCCGTCACTCGATGTCCTCTATCCTCGTTTTCCCGACACATGCCTATCACGAGATGATGTCACGCAGGCTTATCCCTATAGCATTAACAGTCCAGGAATGTTACTGACGGCTATCCTCAGCAGTATAAGACCTTCAAGAGAGCATTATTAGTACGGCGCTGCTGCTCTTTTCCTCTCACGGTTCAAGTCCAACCACAATCAACGAAACCACCGGAGCCTCGACATACAATTAGGATAACTCAGAAGTGAACCATAGAACTTTGATGGTAACTGAGATCGAACACTTGGCCTGTTCCTTCTCATTAAACGGAAAAAGCCATCTAACGAGAACTAGACTATCTGTTCAGAAAATATGTACTACATTGAAAACAGGCAACAGCAATGCAAACGCGCGCAGCACGAAAGTGGCGTGAGGTCTTTTAATTTACGGTCTCGCAACGCTATGTATGCACTCGGATAGTGTGCAGACAATATAGTGGATCCAGCCACAACTACAGGAATCTAATGAACACTCTGTATCTACATGCAGCAGAATATTACTCATGTGACCCACTTATACCATCTCCTAATATAAGTCATGACTAACGCAACAAGTAAATATCAACCTTTAGGTCACATGGTGGTTGTCTTCTGATAGCATCAGGAGGACGACACCATCAGAGGCCAGGAATGTGGGTGTGGCGCTACTGGCAGTATCAGATGTCAAAGCCGGCTCACCCAGTGATTGATTAATGACAGATGATACGCCCACATCATAAGCTGATAACTAATCACTAATAAGTAATCAGATAGAGCAAAAACTAGTCGAGAAGAAAATAATCTCGTCGTCGGCGGTTTCGAGAGCAATGGTCCCTGGCACTTCTCGTCTCATCCGAATCATATACATTACGTACCTACCTGTAAACCTGTGGTATCCAGTAGGTATTCTTGTAATGTTAAGGTGTCATTTAGCGGATTGCAGCTCAAGTGAAATAAGTGCACTTCTGTCTTCTGTCAAATTTAGTGACCGGAATTCAAACTTGGGTCTGCCGAAACCGTTCGCGTAATGTGCGGCAGTGACAACCTACAAACGTGGACATGAGAGGAACTACCTAGTAAAGATAGCTATTTAATATTAGCACGATGTTACGGTCGGATATTGTACCACCACCGTCGCTATAGACTTATTTATGTGAAACTATTGGGAATTCTTATGAGAATGAAACGAAGGAAAATTGACATCCTTATCTGAAAGTCTTCAGATAAGTATGAAGAACGTAATATAAATGCGTAGGAGGACAAGACCATGATGCCATGACATGATCTACAAATAGGAAAGTCTAGTCCTAAATGACCATCGGCAAGTAAACAAGACCGCATCCAGTGGTTCAAGGCCTTCTTGAGATTTCAGTGTCCGTACTTGGCCGTGGAATGTAACTAATTATCAAACGCGATCACAGGTGACTCATCCACTATACCATCAAACTATATAATTAAATAAAATATAGCACAAACCTGGTTATGGGAGATCCAAAATGAAATAGTTATCCTTACTGACAGCGGCTGTACACAAAAACACGGCGGAGGTAAACAATACTAACACACACGCACAATAGGTCACTCTGACTCAAATACTCTGGAAATAGGTCACTGACACTTTAAAAATAGACCGAATAAGGAATAACACCGGGTATATGACAAAATATTTAACTGAAAACTTAGAAACCACGTTCGAAAAGTTGTAAAATAAGCATTTAATACAACCTCCTACTACTGTGGCTCGCTCCGAACTGCCAACATGTGCCGTCAGTGCTGCCATCTCTCGCGCGCAAACTCAAACTCAAATAAATTATTTATTAGTAAAACCTTTCATAAAACCATTTTTATGAATTTTAGTGTTATTCGTTACTCTCCTAATAAATTCCTTAAGATAAAAATATATTTAGCACCAAAATAGCTTTCCCCAAAACAACATTACTCCCTTTAAACTTATAAACATATTTTTAAAAAATTAAAAGGGCGCCAAATAAGTGGCGATAGTTTTCCACTGTTGCCAACTTCCCGAAGCATAAATTCCCTAGTTAAACTGAAGTTTTGTTTACTTTCGTTTCTCACAACAAATGGCGAGATCTTGGCAATTTCTGTTGCTTGCTGATTATAGTAGAGAAGTATGAATATTCTTACCACCATGAAAAGAAGGAGGAGTACGTAACGCAACTGAATGGCAAAGTAATTTTACGGAAATTATCACCAAATATGGCCGCCGTACTTCAAATTGGTAGGTAATAATCAGACAGCGCTAAAATGCAGATACCTATCTATAGGTACTGTGCTATTGTTTGGATTAGTAAATTGAATATTTTTGACATTGAAACACTAGTCTTACTTACGTCCCTTGATATCGTCTCACGGTCCTCACTTTCCTGACTTGTGCAATAATAATAGTCTGACGTCTCTTGGGTCTTGGTGCTCCACTAGTGCTCTACTAGAACAAAATTCCCTTTTAAACTAAACGAAAACATTGGCCCCTAGTTTTTGGGCTACTGCATGCCGTAGTAGGTACCTATCCCCCTTTTGGGGGACTAGGACACCTCTTCCTACCAGTTCCTTCCTTCCTCGGGACGCCTGGCCTTTAGTACCTATTTTTGGGTTTGTCATGCTGTCCAGCCTTTGGTACTATTTAAACGCTGTTGCGTGCCTACTGATACAGCCTTGGTGGTTTCTGTTACCAACCGACTAAATACCTACTTCGTTTCAGTGTTAATTAAATTTTCGTTTCAGGCAATGAGGCTAAAGCCAACTTTGAGTTAATTCAGGCAGTTCGTGAGAGGCCAGTCCTGTGGGATACAACACTACTGAACTATAGAACTACGTCACTAAAAAGAAGTATTTGGATGGAAGTGGCCAACGCAATTTCTGCAGGTGAGTTGTGAGGAGGAAATAGGACAGCTAATAGTAGAAGTAAGACTTAATAAACTGGCCGTACGTTGGTAATAGGATAATCACAAATACTGTAAAATTGTAGACCATTAGGGGATTAAACGGTTGTAAGGTTTTCAGACATAGCGAACCACATCATTTGGTGCAAGGTGGTCCAAAACCTGGTGGAAATCCAGTGGCGACTTTGCATGGAAAAGTCCGGGATGTGGCACACCACCCTTATTGAAATAACTATCAAAGAAAAATAAGCCTTCTCTCCCATTAACATTTATTTCCCTTTCAGAAAACATTCGCGAAAAGAGGGGACCGCATGAGAAAATGAGGGAAGCCTGGGAAAGGTGTCGCGATAGGTTTAAGAACCTCACGAAGCGTTATAGAGATCTCAGAAAGCGAGGAAAACTAGAAAGTGCGGCAAATGCGGCAGCAAGAACTTCTTGGATGTACTACGAGGCCATGTCCTTTCTCGATGTCTTGGATGATAGTCTTGTGTAAGCTTTCCATATTTGCTGCATGTTCATCGAGGCTGGCCCCAGAGTATGGAGAGCGTGAACGCGAAATTGTGTTGTGTTATTGTCACTTGTCTTAGTTATATTGTCGAAGTAGTTCGCTATAAAATATGTTAGGAAGGGACCTGAATAAGGTTTATCTTAACTAAAAGGAACCCTTATGTACTTACCTCCTGGAAAGCCTGATCACCAGGGGATTGCGTGATGGTGATATAATTATTCGATTCCAGAGAGACCCCTCAACCCGAGTCCAAACCGAGTTGCGATTCAACGCGTCGTACCAGGACGAGACACAATGACGCCGAGTCAGACGAAGAATCATGCAACCCCCGTAAAAAAAGAAGAGGCCGACGCTCTAGTCAATCTCAAGGTGAGTCCCCTGTGGTTCAGTGCCCCTAGATTTAATTTGGGGGCAAATTTCGCTCAGTACCATTTATGTAAGTCGCCACCCTTACGGTAAACAGGCAGAATTCATCTGACCTCCTTGCACTGGAGGTGTGGGCTGAGCTTACTGAGTGGAAACTCTAAAATGGCGACGAATTATTATTTCCCGTGGTTGGAAATACCTTCGCAAATATCTCAGTTTCTCAGCAGTTTCAAATTTCAAACAGTTATTGGAGAAACTGGATAAAAAGTATTTTACTAGTAACATTCCACCTTGCAGTCTATCCCTGATTCAGCACGTTCATAACCTGGTGGCGCAAACGTTAACATATCATTTCTTTTTTCAGCATCTTCTACGGTGGACGCAAATACGGTTTTGAACCAGCTTATCAAGAAAGATGGCGAAGATCCTGGCACCACCAGTGTTGGAATTATGGTAGGCAATTATTTGACGAGAATACCAGAGCATCATAGGTTACGAGCAGTCAGTGAGATCTGCCTTTTACTTGAAAGGTACGTCAATCCTGAAGGATGCTAATCAGATAACCAGAAGGTAAGGCAAGATTGCGAAGTTGGCGAAGATTTATTATTCGTTCTTAAATTTTGTATTCTGTTCGGTTCGACTGAATCGACTGTCGGCTGGATCTTAAGGTTTGCCTGCATCTGTTACGTTAAAGACCCGTTTTCTTTAAGTCGTTTTAAGGTAGATTTTATAAACCTCACACACGCAGTGTCGTTCGTCGTTTTTGAAATAAAACGGCGGTAAGACGAAGAAATGACCGCGAAATGTTTTTATTTTGTAAAGGGGTCTGTAGTATATTTATTTATTTTTTTAAATGTAAAAAAAATTGTTTTGAATAGTCACAAAAGTCATGTGAATACTGTAAATAAACGTAACTTGGACCTTCTTTATGCAGTGTGGTGTTACAGCTGGTGTAAGATTATTTATTTTTATACCATAAAAACTGAATAAAAATGAAGTACGTCCTTAAGTTACTGGCAAAATGGACAATTTGTGATTTCAGCACCTGATTAGTTATACATGCACACTTACTTCCAGGTACTTATGTACCTATGACAGTTTTTTAAAATTTTATTGTCAGAATGAATATCCATATTTTATAGTGGTTCGAAGGCACTCCAGGGACTTCGACTGGGTAGGAGTTGCCTCAGATTCTGAGTCTTCTTGAACCGACTTCGGATTACATGAAAATTACGTTCGTTTTGAATAAAAACAAAACTATTCTTTCAGCGCGGCCATTCAATGAAACTGGTTATTTGATGACTGGAATTGCTATCTGGGGATTGACAAAATATTGCATCAAGCTGGCTCGTGGCTGTGGTCGAATCCTGAAGCCAACAGTGGTTAGTCTTTCTATTCGACTGAGGCTGAATTTCTCCACTTTCTTATAGTATCCGATGGTGCCTCCTAACGAGAGGATTTAACGAACGGATTTACGTTATCGTATGTTTAGCTTACGACAGGTGCCTTGTGCTTGCACTTGTTTCTCTGCTAAACATACGATAACGTAAATTTGTTCGTTAAATCTTCTCGTTATGAGACACTATCGGATACTATAAGAAAGTGGTGAAATTCAGCTTTAGTTAGGTCGTAAGATAAGCGAAGGTCTTTTCCCTCGATTCACACACCTGCCCTTGTTACTCAGGCCAGCATAGGTAATTGCAGTCGTAAAACGCCAGTTAGAAAACGTGAGGTAAATCCATGAGAGTTTTTCGGGGGAGGTCAGGGGCAAGAGATAAGGCTGTTGGAGGGAGGATTTTGCCCTGAACCTTTTCCGCCAGCCCATTCTTTAGAAAGGGCCTTCTTCTTTTCTTTTATTCCCGTAAAATCCTTTGTTACATGCAGGATTTGAAAGCTTTACCGACCGTGTCCGTTTTTCTCCAATTTTCTTCGGCTTTCAAAAGGTGAGAAGAGTTAGTGAAGCCTTTATCATGTTTCTTTTCTATGAGTTGCAGGACTGGTGTACCTACATTGTTAAGTCGGGATCTTGGGACGGAAACGAGACGGAGCTGGGTGGCTATTCATATCTCCAGAGGGATTCGAGACGTCAGTGGCGTAAAACTGACGCAAATGCCACTGTACACGTACTGGGGCGTAGCCAGAATCTGGGCTAGAGTAGGGGGTGCCTCACAGACAAGAGCGCGGTCTATTATGCATGTGCTATCTCCGTTCATTCAAATTATCTTGCGACGTAAGGCCTTCACATGAATTGCTCGAGTTGTGGGCGTTTGTTAGGAGGGGCAAGGTTAACAAAAACTGTTGCTTTCCATCCGAGTAGCTGAGGATGAAAATTACATCGGGGAAAACCGTGTTTACTTTGATAGAAACTCGTAAAAACGAATGGCTTCTTTGCGGGAATTTAGTCTGGAGAATGATAAGATAGTGTTTTAGGCGCAAGCTTGCGAAGGCAGCTACAAGAACATTGGATAAACATAGTCTATAGTAACGGCCATAAACCTTTGAATTCTCGACTGTTCTGGAGCTGGAGATACAAACTGGTAGGTGTAACCTTGAGATAGGTTTATTCGAACCAAAGTGACGTTTTCTCCCCTATGCATCCGTAAGTATAAATTTAATTTGTAGACGACCCCGAACTGCCTCTGAATAGAATCCGAGTAGGTGTGTACCTACCCTAATACCTATAGATATGGAAGCCGCTGGGAACGAGACGAAAAACATAGTCATAAAGGAAACATTAAAAATATTTACGACTTTATTGCCCGCGGGTCGCGTCCTCTTAATTTGTCATCTATTGTCCCCAGGAGGAAAATAACCTCCACCCCCTTCCGGACTAGGAGTAGCAAAGGTCTGTAAATTCGACAGGTTGTCATGTTTAAATATAAAATAAGGTCTCACAATGACGTCAAATCACACTGACTATTCAGAGCCCTTGCCCACCGAGCGTTCATGCATAACGTTTGCTGAACAATGTTAGCTGAATTTTTTGTGTAATCTATTTCCCATTCAAACAAGATAACTTAGTATTCACATCTTGAACAGCAACTACCTACCCCTAGCTGTGTTGGGGTGTGTCAAGCCATAAGGCTCTCTCGGAACTTTAGTGGAAACTTAATAGTGAAGACTTTTCCCACCAGGTGGCCATGGCGCTTCCAGTCAGCAGTTCAAGCTCAAGTTCAGGCTCGCGTCAGTTATTCTTACTCAGCCAGTAGCTGTGTGCTGTTATCGGGGTAGGGTCGTTGCGCGCCCTTCTGTTAGCTGTCACCACGTCTCAACAGGTGATCACTACCCTAGGTCATCATCATCGTCTTCAGGTAAAAAACTTATATTTGTATATCTCTCCTATGAGTACTGTTATGGTTCTCCAATAGCTAAGCACCTGCTGAGATAAGTGAAGAACAAGTAACGGACTTGGAAACCCACTGAGATAGAAACCCTCTTTTTTGTCAAGACAAAAATTTAAAATTGGCTCTGTGACATTTGTTTATTACTCAGGCACTCATTGCAGTGGGTTGTGTTGCGGCTGAAGTAATACAAAGCTGCCAAAATTAACTAGCGGAAACGAAAGCCTCCTTAAAAGTAAGCAGGGCATGATGAGTAAGACCATCAACTAAAGTTGAGTTGTTGGATTCGCTGTAGCTGTGGCGTTAATCTTCAGAATAGAAACGTTGGTGCCACGCTGTGATGAGCTTTTGGGGGAGACTGGTGTATAGGGACTTTAGGTACTTGCGAAACCACTCTTAGTACCTATATCCACAAATCCAGGAATTAAAATAAAAAACCGGAAGTCTATTAGTTAGTGTCTGTAGCTTCACCATTCTCGCCTTTTTGGTTGTTGCTAATTGGGCTTTGGGCTCAAAGTATTCAGGCTTTGTCACTGACCTCTACGACTGTATTCTACATGCCATTCAGCAATCATTAGTCTGTGGTTATTTTTGTTCGATTACAGTTTGCTTCTTCGTGACCATCCTCATTAGGCATACCTGCCCGCGTGACCGCTCAATATGGAGCTTATCGCGATCATGACCTGAGTTAATTTCTAATGCTGATTGAGTAGGCACTAATTTATTAATAGGCAATTTTCCGCTAAACTTGCCACTGTGCCTGTAAGCCCTTACAATTATTTTGTATCCACCGGTGCAGGATGTCCCAGGTGCTGCGATGGAAAGTAGGTAGTTAAACATGATTTCTTCTATTAACTTTTCTAGAAAACAATGATCAAATATATTTTTACTTTCTCGCTAGCCATATATGGCGAGAAAGTATTGTTTTCGTGCAAAATTTCGAAATTGAGATTTTGGGTTTCCCATGATCCTGGGGGTCCCCTGAGTCCAAAAAAGTGGTTTCTGGAAAAAGTCTGTCCGTCCGTCCGTCAGTCCGTCAGTCCGTCAGTCCGTCAGTCCGTCAGTCCGTGCAGTGCTCTAGCGCCTATACCGTTCATCCGATTTTGATGAAATTTGGTATCGACCTGTCTAAAATCACTGCCGAGGGGCATTTTCAAGGATTTTTTGATTGGTCAAAAATTGCGGCCGCTATTGTCAAAAAACCGCCAAAATAATTCAAAAATCGTGTTTTTGGTTACTTAGACAAGCGCCGACGGTACACTTTTCAATCTATAACACTGAAAATTGGTATGTGTGTTGACAAATAGATGCTTCGAGGTCATTTTCAACTAAAATTGAATTGGTTGAAAATTACGGCCGTTCTGGACCAAAGTTCGATCGTTTCGGCGCCATTCACATTTATTGACCGATTGTCATGAAATTTGGTAAATTTGTGTAGAACCATATAACTTAAACATCTGTCGAACAGAATTTTGTTATCTTCAAAATTACGGCCGTTTTTGTCAAAAAAGTGTCGAAAATGAGTTGAGAATGAGAAACCACGTTTTTGAATGGTTAGAACGCATTTGGGACTACAGTAATAGAATGACAGCCATGAAACTTGGTAGGAGTGATCTCAGATAGATGCTCTTGGGTCATTTTCAACCGATTTTGGATTGCTTAAAAATTACGCCCGCAAAAAAATCTCCAAAAAATAAAAAAAAATAAAAAATCACATGGGGCGAGAAAGTTAAGTGCGACTGTTGTCGGACCCTTTATTTTTCATTCACAATGGTTACTAGCGAAGATTATGCCAAGTGCAAGGAAAAGACTACAGCAATCCCTTATAGAAAGCCCCCGTAAAAAAATTCAGGGGGGAAAAAGTGGTTGATTTTGGCAATTTGGTAACTATGTTCTCGTATACCTATGCAGCTGGCCCCGTACCTGTACCTGCAAGGGCAGTGAAAATTTGTTAAGTACTGAGAAGGTGTTGAAGCAGTGCACTGAAAATTTTTGAGATTTTTGATGAGGCAGTTTCTTTCCTATTGAAGAAGCGCTTTGTATTAATTAATTTGCACTCTAATTCAAACTGATTAGCTTCCTTCTTCATCTTAAAATACATAAATTACCATTTTAAACATAATTCAATCACTTAATTATGAGGGGAAGACGGAGCCCTTGAAGCAGAATTCTTCCTTTGACCGGCAAAATTTAAACATTGCAATCTTTGGCTGTAATGGTGAAATAGGTAGGTACTATACTTTGTAATACTTGGGGTTTGAAATTGAATTTAGATTGACTTCCAGTGGGTTCATCTTGTTCTTCTTATTTCCAAAAGGCTGCAGTTCTTGAACAATCCAAAATACTGTCAAAACGTATATACGAGTAAGCCGTAATCTTTGGACTGGTAACCGTAGTCTGGCTAAATGTGTAGGCGCTAAAGCAAGCTACGGACTGCTGGACGGAAGGCTCCAAAAACAAGTTTTTTTTTACTCGAAGATCGAAGGAAGCATAAAATCATGATTTGAAACTTTGTACCAAAAACATACTTTCCCGCTATGCTGGCTACCTACATTAAATTGCACTGAGTGGGGACCAAAATATTGTTGACATGACAATTTTTTCAACCCTAGATTTAAGCTAGGGGTCAACATGAGTCCAAGAGCTTGTTTGCTTCATGTACTGTTGTCTAAACACACAAGTGTTTGTCTCCCTGTCGAGAGCGCCTATGGCTTGACTCCCCCATCTTGTTCTCTTGCTCAAGTTCTCGATGCTGCTAAGGGTCATCAGAGCTGCCGGCAGACGCCGGGTCAAGAGGCTTACGCAAATAACGAAGCAGGGAAAGCAGGGCAAATTGTCGCAAGGTTGACACATTGATTAATGTAACCATGAGAGTATACGGGAGGATTGTTTGTATAAAAGTTACATGGATAGTTTCATACATTTGAATTATTTGTGCCCCGATTCGACGTTCGTCAGTTAACTTTAGCTGGAGGTTAGTGTAGGATTTAGCTCTAACTTCAGGTTAAGCTAACTTGCATCTAACTGATTTAATAAACTTAGAAGAATTTAGAAGAAAGATCTCCGCACTAGTATCACTACATGTCATCAGTCGAGAGACGAAACAAGCTACTTATACATACACGTGGTTTGGTACCCAGAGTAAAGACTCGGTTTTTGCTTTCCCTTATTGATTTAATGCGAAAGGCGAGGTTCCTCGTTAGGATGATTTGATTTTGCGGAGAGCACAAATCTAATTGTCCGGCGTTTTCCAACTTGTTCAGCTCCTGGTGAAAAAGCCTTGTGGAAAATGAAAAATTGAGTGCCATGAAATTTGTATAGTCTGCGTACTTGTATGTTTTGTAATAATTAGGAAACGGAATTTTATTTAAATAAACAACAGGTTTTTTGCTGCCCGTCATTCCCTAATTTGTATTACTTATAGCAGGTTGGTACGTACAGGTTTAGTATAATAGCGCGATTGTTGGAAATTCAAATCGAATTCTCAAGTTCTGTTTGAGGGTTGATCTGGCAGGTGGAGGTTCGGGAAAAGAATAACACGATGTTTCACGTAGGCGTCCCATGTACGAACTGATTTTATTTCGCAAAAATAGAGTATATTTATACAAGGTGCTATACCTGGGAGCGATCCTCCCAGGTTCGAGCTGCCGGCCAATCATTGGCTCGGACAGGGGTGGGTTTTTACCCGCAAGCTAGGCATGAGGGTATATTGTCGTAAGCTGAGTACTAAGGGTGTGCAGTGACCTACCTAGAGTACTGGTATAATCTACACTTCACTAAAGGCCCTTAGGGCTAGAGATATTCCTGCCTATACCTAATGGTAGGTAATATCTAATTTACGTACCTATTTATCGGCCCATAGGGCGAGCGAGAGTCCTACCTATACCTAATAATGTTCATAGGTATGAACAAGTTCATCTTCGTACATATTCCTCCAGTGTTTTCTTCCTGTCTTAAAATACCTTGTGGGTTCGAGTCCAACTTTTTGTGACCTTTGTACATGAGGCAGTTGATTTTTCCAAAGGGTCAGGTACCCGGTACCCTGGGCTCGTATAAGACTGAGGAGGGGGTCTTTTCTGGAATCAAACCTATCTTTACTGCATGTACACAGTACTTACATACATGCACTTACATCCTTCCTATATACGGAGAAAACAGAATTTTTTGAAACATACCTACTCTCTTGCTGTCTTGCTTTCATGTGGTCAGCTTCTCAACCAAGGTAACTATAGGGATGCTCGAGGGGGTAACCACTCCAGAGATTGCTTGAGATTCCATAAAGATTTCCAAAGATTCCCAACGATATTCATAGAAAGATGAACCCCGAAGGGGTAACCACTCCAAAAAATTCCAAGATTCCCTGAGCTTTCATAAAGATTTCCAATGATTCCCAACGAGATTCCCAACGAGTGGTTAACCCCTCGGGGATGCTGATACTCGAGTAGAAGCTGACATCCTTAAAGATATCTTGGTGTAGCTTCCCAGATCAGAAAGTTGGGAGACGTGACGGTACACTTAATGGAGTTCGTCATTTGTCGTTGAATTTACTTAAAAGAAGCTGTGATATTCCTTGTTGTGCTCAAGGAAGTCCCGGAGGGCCTCCATCACAAGCGACTCCTCTCAAAGAAAACTCCAGGAAACGTAGGAAATCCGTCGACTGCTATATATCGCCATGTTTTCCTTCAAGTTTCACTTTCTGTCAAAGTCGGGAACGGATTCCCAGTCCTTTTGCTTAGAAAATGTATAAACAGCGCCTTAAATTTCCTTTAAATTTCACCGAATTCTCAAACTTCGATATTTGGGACTTTGTTCCGGAAATGCCAAAAAGTAATTTTGCACACCAATTGACGTTTTGATTTTTCAGAAAATTCCGACGAACCGTGTTGGTTTCGAAGCCAAAATACTCGTATACACTTTTTGACCAAAAGTGACCTGATGCTAACTGCAGGACGCTTGAGCATCTCTATTAGATCTGTAAATATGTCTTCATAGTTCGAAGTTCTTATCCTGTCGATAGGTACCTATCGTTTCGAAAGATGCAAATTTTTTTAGTCATTTTCCGGCTCCTTCTGTGTGTAATGGGTATTTCCTATTGAATGTGAGAAAAAATGTGAGGCCATGTTCAAGGCGCCTTGTATTGTAGTAATCAGGGAAAGTAAAAATGGACCCCCTTAGAGAAAATTCCCCCTGAAAAAGTATCATATTATAGCATTTTTACGCACTTGCATCGGTAATTCCCAATATGTTCTAGGTTGCGAGTTGCAAACTTCAATCTTGAAAACTCATAACTTGTTCGTCTACATAGAGAGAGAGATAATGCGAAAACTTGTGTGGCTAGAACTTACTTCGATATATCTGACGTGAAACCTTCTGCAAGGATGGCCGGGATGTATGAGTAGCCAATCGTGAGCATCCCACATCACCCTATATTGCCCGCGGATCCAACCCATTCGGTTACATCATCCGTGGAGATAAGTCGAAATTCCCTGGAGAGTCCGGGCGTTCTTTACGTCCACGTCAAGGCCCAACCTATCACCACCCCAACCTCCCCGAACCCCTCGCCTTCCTCTCACTTCTTCCAGCCTTCGTCTCTCGCGATAACAGGTTGCGAATTTCCATTTAGGATTACTATTATCCGCGTCTGATCAATTTCTTCAAGCTCTCTCCAAAGAAAAGTTGTCGGTTTCTCTTCAAAGGGGCTTCGGAAAATAGTTTTTGAAGCCTTACATTTGGTGCGTATCAGTTCAGATACTATCACCTTTTTCTGAACAGTAGATTTTCTTTAAATTTTACAGGTGGCGCTGTCGTTGTCAGACTTCTAACGTGATTTTATTTACTGTTTTTCGTAGGGCCCCGAAATGGAGAGTCGCCCACAGTTCTGTTCAGTTTTTTTGGTGTTTCGTTTTTCTATCTAGTCTTTGGAGTCAGACCTCAGCTGGCATTGGGTCGTTCATGTTGCCGAGAGTTCGGTTAACTCAGCTAGTCGTGGTTCTGATCAAGATGATGTGTAAGGGGCTAAAGTTGCCTTCCACGGGTTTCAAGATAAATTCTAGGAACTTCAAGAAAGGTTATCTTCCATCAATCTCAAATGGAAGGTTGCTACCTTAAGGTGGCTTGAGACTCAAGACTTTTTTACTTAGTTCAGTGAGCAAGAGCCGATCTGTCTACACAATGCTGTTTGTTGATGTTTTTTAATTACAGAAAAATCACTCGATCATAAAATCCCAACGTATGAAACGAGTTCCTGGCGTTCAAAAAACAATATTATTATAATTTTAAGGACAAATAAATAACCAACAGTTTCCGGCCAAAATGGACAATAAACTGTGACGACAGCCCCAAATTCGTTTAACTAATAGAGCATCCCTGCATGCTACTATAACAGAAAAGTACCTAGCGTGCTGTTAGCAGGACTCGAACCCTTTGGACCTGTGGGATATTGTGTCATTTTGGAGCACTGATAATCCTGTTGGAGGCTCACCTTCCGAACTCCAGTTGTATTGAATAACACATATCCCCCTGTTTCCCGATGTCAGGTCGAGCACAGAGAGCGATGCCGATGATGGATTGAAATCTCAACGTTCAAATCTAATAAAAGTGTCAAAGATATCTTCCGGATAACCCTGTCCAAATGCGGGAGATTAATGGTTTTTCTATTGTGCCTGTAAATAGAACCTCCGGGGATGTGTGATCCATTGGTTGGGGCTTGGGGATTTTTGCGCTCTTGCCTTTTTTATACTAAATAGATTTTAGATGTTATATACTTATGCAGTACGAGTACCCGCTGAGATTATTGTAGAGTACCTAAAATAGTGCTCAGACGGAATTACATGCTTACGCTGTGTGAACCTGAACCTATGTTATGTGAAAGGGGTCGGGTTATCCACGTACGTATACGTAACATATTGAGGGGTTAACCACTCCAGGAATCTCGTTGAGAATCTTGTTGGGAATCATTGGAAATCTTTATTAAATCTCAGGGAATCTGGGATTTTTTTTTTGGAGTGGTTACCCCTTCGGGGTTCATTTTTCTATGAATATCGATGGGAATCTTTGGAAATCTTTATTGAATCTCAGTGGAATCTCAAGGAATCTCTGGAGTGGTTACCCCCTCGGTACATATTTAAAGCTCTTGTAAATGGTTTGGTACAAATTTGAGTAGTGTGCCACATTTGAGAAAAATAAAGCGGTTCGGTTCCAATACCTTTAACACATCGTGCGTACATAAACCTTTGTATAAACGTAACGTTGGGTTGGGGGTATTTTTGAAACCTTTATTTAGAACTATTGTAGCTTTGACCACAGTACTTACAATATAATCGGAAGGTTTATAGGCTCCATTTGAGAGGAAATCAAAACCCGCGCTTTTGACGTTTCCTATTTCGGTTTGTGTATAGTGACTATCGAGCCACTCCGGCTTCCTTTATATAACATCTGATCCTGAGAAAAACGACGTGTTATTGTGATACTCCACTCCGGTATTTCTTTTCCTTTATAACATTTGATCCCGAGAAAAACGGCGTGTTTTTGTATTGTTGCTAGGGTGAGGTAATCTCTAGGACACTGATGTGTGCCTACAAGGGAAACCCATTTGGAAGGTCGCACATTCACCCCACCCCTGTCCCCCGTCGCAATGACTGTTCCCCCTCCCTCTTCTCTTGCGCTGAATGCTGACATCATATTGCCAGTGTGATTGTCTCACTGATCCAGCTGTTTCGATGTCTCACGCTCTCGCTGCATGAGATCGCGACCACTTTGGATTTAATTTTGATGTCCCCATTCGTAGCTGTCTACCCCTTCCTTTTGAAAAGGAATTTGATCAGTCTTATTTGGCGGGTGTACGATTGTAAAAGTTTTATACTACTAGTTTTTATCCCAGTCTGAGAAGTATTTTTAAAATTATTGATGCGCACGAGGGGTTAACCAGAGGGGTTAACCACTCCTTGGGAATCTCGTTTGGAATAATTGGAAATCTTTATGAAATCTCAGGGAATCTTGGAATTTTTTTGAGTGTTTACCCCTTTGGGCTTCATCTTTCTATGAATATGGTTGGGAATCTTTGGAAATCTTTATGGAATCTCAGGGAATCTCAAGGAATCTCTGGAGTGGTTACCCCCTCGGATGCGCAAGACGATCTTGAGTTTCCATGGATCGTAAAAACTGCTGTTTACTCTGGGACTTCTAATTTTTGATACGAGATAAGAAAATAATAGGTTAGCGACCAGCTGTGAATACGTGATGATAATTTTCAAGGATTTTAACCCATAATTTGCAGCTGCTAGCATCGCATAGAAGCTAGTGTAAATAATACGTTATTTGTTAGGTTAGGTGGATATAATTCCACATTGTGTGACGACCCATTTCTCAGAAGAGAAGAGAGAGAAAATATTTAATAGGCTTACGTTACGTAACAATTTTCGTAATGAATGTATTGGCAAAAGCTTTAAAGGAAAAGTCAGGCAGGGATGACTTGTTGCCATGTTTTGTAATCATCTCTGACTTGGGGGTGAGGGGGAGGGGGTTGTTAACTGGGATTTGGTGCGAGTGCACCCAGGGGGCAATTTCCCCTCCCTCTCGAACCCTGCCTTGCGCTGTATAGGGATGATGCTATTTACACTATATCACCATGTATTTGGCTCTCCGGGGTCTATATTGAAATGGAGATCTGGAGGACTCTGGAGGATGTACATCCAACAGATGAGCGCCAATATTGATAAACTAACGGGAACTAATCGAATGCATGTAAGAGGCTACACATGAACCTACAATGTTTCATATTTGAGGATGAAAATGAAGATCAGGATTAGGATGAGGTAAACAGACAGTAGTGATCTGAAAATTATTTCTGTACGTTTTATGTTAAAAATCTGCGATTGAAAATGAATTATTCATTGTATTATAAAAAATATTTCTGCTTTAGCATTTTCCCAGTACCTACTGGATTGATAGCTGATAGATATTGCGTTGCGAACAGTCGATAACTTCGCAGCCTGTGTGTTGACACCAGCACTGAACGACTGAACAATCGTAGATAGTAAGAGATTTCCTGTTCAGCGCTTACGCCCTCGTTCGTGTATAGTTGGAGTTATTTTTTCAAAATATTCTTTGGGGGGTACGTAGGACATTTTGGAATGGTTAAACGTAAACTAAAGGCAGCTAAACATTATGAGGAGATTAACTGCAAAAGACGTTCCGCTTATTACAAATAGGAGGACTTGTATTCTTTTATTATTAACTAGCTGTTTAAATTACATCGGAGGAAACCTTCCTTATACAGAGTTTTCTATTCTATTCCCCCAACCGAGATATTTCCTCAATATCTTTTCAAAACATTATCTCTTTTTTAGATGAAAGACTGGAAATCAGTTCATCTTGTATTTATTCGGCTTCACTTTGTCCGTGCTAGTCTTGGCCTCTATTCACAGACCGGAAATTAAGTCTTACATTTTCATTTTCTTTTTCAAAAAGCTGCAGCCTCATGGCTTCAGCCATTTAATAGCATGTTCGACATCCCAGAAAATTCTCAGTAAGGAGGTTACTAGGGGTTCTTTTTCTAAGACTATATTGTCCTTCTGACATTATATATATATATAGCTGAGGGTTGGGGGGACAAGCCCGGACTAGACCGTTTTCAAGAACTATCCATTGTGCTTAGCTGGCAGCACTACCAAATACCAGCTCCCCAGCCATCGAGTAAACGATGGGGACCTACAGTTTTAGGTGGGTTCCGAACCACCACAGCCTCGATATACATTTCACTTGACATGCTGAACATATCAGAGGTGAATGCCGAGCAGAAAAACTTTTTGGTAGGATCGGGATCGAACCGGTGTGACCCGGCTCTCACTGCTCCTCAAAAGTCGACCATTTAGTCCACTCGGCTATCGAGGCTATCCCTTCTGACATTAGTAATATGATACAATCCAGTTTTTCACAAAAAATAAAAATGCTATTTTAAGAGTTTTTTTTTGTTTGTTAAGAACCTAGTTGTGCTCCCTACCCCCATTGCCGAACGATCTCTGCGTACCTACTTTTGTCTTGCTACTAAATTTCAACGGATTCGTTCCATCGGTTTCTCTGTCTGCGTAAGGTACGCGCTGACAAACAAACACACTTTTCGGAACCTGAGTTTGACGTTTTGGGATAAACACAGCTTTGAATTTTCGCTTTTATGCATACTACGCACGATTGGATATCAAAATGGCAGGCAGACTGCAGAGAGTAAATCCGTGTTATATTTTTCAAAGAGAAACGGTGAACTGTAAATCCATAAAAATTCACTGTTCGATTTCAAAAGTTTCACCTCCTTCGTGGAAACTTTGTACTTTTTAGAGAGCAACTTTAAGGGGTGCACCGAGATATTCCCAAGAGAAACTTTAAGTATTTCATGGTCAATGCTGAGAACTTAATAACTTAAAATAGCGCGGTGTAAAACATAAGTTTTCAAACATTTTCATTTTCCTACTTGTTTCATCTCTACATGCTTCCAAGACCAACCTAACACGAAAAAAAAAACATCATAGCTTCGATGGAACTTTGTAGAAATTTGTGGAGACTCTGATATGGCCCTCCAGAGTCTGACATCCTCAGATCATCAACCAAAAAACCATATTTTTATACTGACCAAAAACTATTTAAGTAGATCAATATTTAAGCAAAGGTATAGTCCAAGTCAGGCTAGGAGCCTACCGATTACTCATAATTTCTTACAAATCTAGGGCTGATCAAAACTTTTTCTTGATCAGGGAAATATCTGCTCAGGGTCGGATTGGCATTTTTAGCGTATGGTAGGATATGGAACCCAAATCCGGATCGGCGTCAACTGAAAATCTTCAAGAAATTATGAATAATCGGTACGCTCCCAGCCTGACTTGGACTATAGTTGAAATGGAATATCCCATAGGAAAAATCTGGATTATGCTCTCTGCAAAAATCAAATTATGCGATCTGTAACGTTATTTGAAGGCAGCCAACACGTTGTCAAACGTACAGCTGAACTTAGAGAAGACAGTACAGATAGAATTCAATTTCCTGGTGGTGAAAGTTGGTGGAACGTGACGAAAGGCTCCAAAGACGTGACAAAGCAAGATGGCGCTAGACCATTCGGATGCGAGTCTGGTTAACATTTTCCTAATTACTGTCGGAATCTAAACAAAATTTCGTAAACTTCACATCTCTATTACAGCTAGAGTGGATGCAAGGAACAGGGAAATCCCTCAAAATCCAGTTGTTCCAGAAATTAAGCTAAAAAATAAAACAAAATTAAAAAGTCCATTGAAACATTAAAATTCAAATGATAGGGACAAAATCCTGAAACTTCTAGCAGATGTAAATTTTTCGGAATATATATTTGTATGCCTTAAAGAATCCCCCCATTTTTGTCTGGATCTGCTCTTACATTAACGGCCACCATACATTCTCGACGAACTCCGCCAAAACCACTGTGCGAAAGTAAATATTCGACAAAACGAATGTTTACAAAATAGTACTGTTGGAGACTGGTAATTGCAATATCGTATTGATTGTGTCTACTCTAAAAGCTAAACATAGTGTGCTATTTAAACGCGAAACGAACGAGTAAAAGTAGGACACTATGTTTAGCTTTTACAGGAGAAAAGTAGAGAAATGCTGTTGAAATTACCCACTTCCGTAAGTGAAATAAAAATTGCCAAAATGCAACATGGCTACGGTAAATAGTACAAACATTTATCAAGCTTTTCTACTAAATGTGACGATAAAATCATACATTTTTTAGTCCGAAAATTTTCAAAAAAATATTCCGCATGAGGTAGTGTTGTGTTTTCGCGATCTGTCAAAAAAACATGTGGACTGGTAGTTGACTGTTTAAAATCGCTCCTGTGGGCTTATTACTCCATTACATGCAAAAATACAACACTACCTCACGACAAAGAGTCTCAGGTTTACATCCCCCTATAAACACTTTCCACTCGCCCTGTAACTTCGGAGTAGGGCTTGAAGTACTTAGCATTGCGAACCAAGTACGTGTAGTCGAAAATAGCGAATGTATATTCAGCCTTAAGATTGGTGGAATATTATTCTCTTCATGATATATGCAACTTTTTTCACATAGGTGTTATACGATGCCACAAGGTGACACTTAGTTCAGCTTCTATCGGATAAGACATAGGTACACCAACTCTTTTTGTAACCATAGTTCTGTCTCATATTTTGGGCAGATTTGGTGCCATTTGGTGCTCCCTGGATGGAAATTTAACTCCTTCCTTTTCCTTTCGAGACTGTTTTGTCTGCAATAGTGATGGGTGTTGTGGAAAATTCAAGTAATTCAGTGATTTAAAAATTTAATTCGTTTTCAATACTCTCATCATTTTTACGGTTGATTCCGAAGTAGAAGTGACAAATGGAAACGAAGTCAGCGATCGAAGCCGAAGTCAGTGTTCCCCACAATGCAAACTAATCCAATTTCAGAAGACAGGGAAAGTAATGTGTAGTTTCCTAACACAATAACAGTTTGCTACAAAACTTGTCTTTCCAAAATAACCGTAAAGTTCGAGTGCGTTTGAGCAGTTGGGAATCACATCGAGAATCAGGTATAGCACAGAATTCGATTAGTTTGAATATAGGGGCTGGTTTCAGTATTTCCCTCTCATCGACTTTCCTTCTTACTCCTTTAGGTTAGGTTAGCTGAGGGTTGGGGGGGACAAGCCCGGCAACTAGACCGTTTTCAAGAACTATCCATTGTGCTCAGCTGGCAGCACTACCAAATACCAGCTCCCCAGCCATCAAGTAAACGATGGGGACCTACAGTTTTAGGTGGGTTCCGAACCACCACAGCCTCGATATACATTTCACTTGACATGCTGAACATATCAGAGGTGAATGCCGAGCGGAAAAACTTTTTGGTAGGATCGGGATCGAACCGGTGTGACCCGGCTCTCACTGCTCCTCAAAAGTCGACCATTTAGTCCACTCGGCTATCGAGGCCTTACTCCCTTGGTAACCGTTCGTTTATTCAGCGAGATAGTAAATAGTAAATCTCTTCCAGCTGATAGCGTGAGTATACAAGGCAAGGCCAATCTGCAATCCAACCGTGTAAATAATTAGAAACCGTCTCGCGGTGTCCGAGTGATTTGACAGGTTGACTTGTGTCCGAAGAGGTCCGGGTTCGAATCCCGGGATAAGGAAGCCTCTCGCTTGTGATGATTGCCCCCATCCTTTTTTTATTAAAAAAAAATAACAGGTTTTGTTTGCTTCCGGTCAATGAGGGAAGCGCATTTACGCTACACACTGTATTCCAAACTCACGGTATGATGGAAAAATGGATTTTGTTTACCCAGAAGTACACCATTAATCAGAGAGCGCTTTCGGCGAAATACTTATAAAAGCAGCAAAGAGGAAGGTGAAAACAATTTCACTAAAAACAATTTCACTAAAATCCTAGTAAGGAAGGAGAAACTTCGGTTTCGTTTTGAGGAAAAAGCAATATTCAATCAATTTTACCATTATTTTAATCGTTTTAACCAAAAAACTTGAACCACACACTACTTGATGTCTACGACGGTACCTTGCTACACGAGAAGGGTGGTACTATTCTAAGGGTAGTTCCAGGTAACAACTGCCCCTGCAGCATTCCAAAAATGTCTGTTCAGTAAATAGGCTCACCATATTAATTAGGTGAAGGTTTGCATTCTCTGACGTATAAGAGTACCCTTTTACAGTGGGGTGGGGGGTCGCATCAAGTTTACATAACTTCAAATAAAATTGTAGGCATAGGTGTATTACCAACTATTTTTCGGCAATAGTTATGGAAGTTATGGAAAATGCTTCGGTATAAATCAATTCAACTACTATTGCAATTTGACTATTAATATATTACTTTATCAGGCCGTAGGGTAATGCTCTCCGGGCCAGAAAGTAAAAAAAAAAAAATGAAAAAAAAATATAAAAGGTAAAAATAACTTTTGAAGTGACGAAGTAAGGTCTTGGTTGATCTATAATAGGATCAAAAAATAAACCATTTGAAGAGATGAAAACCATGAAGCCCTGATGAACCTTCTTGCGTTATGGTTCGTAAAAAAGTAAATCAAAACGAGAGTGGATGCTGCGGAGTCCGCTGTTACTAAATGGGGACACCATGGACTGGATGGCGCCCAGCGGCTGTTTCACTTGAAGGATATCATCCAGAGGGTAAACACTCCAGAGATTCCTTGAGATTCCCTGAGATTCCATACAGATTTCCAATGATTCCCAACGAGATTCCTAACGAGTGGCTAACCCCTCGGATATCATCAAGTCATGGAATTAGGACTAATGCGTAAGAGCCGGAATTCCTCCACTTGTCGAAAATTTTTGGCCATTTTTTTTAGCGATTTCAAAGGGGAAACCCATTAGAGTGAAATTGGGAGAGCAATGTTAATAATTACGCCCTGCAAGGGGTAGAAAAAGGTATGGGCCGTTCTCCGTGTTTTTCAGTGAAGGTTTTTACACTGAAAATCTGCTTTACGTGCATCCTTTTTCAGTGGAATTAAAAGAAAAACTGTCAAATATCTATATGAAAAGAACTCAAAATGAGGGTCCATGGTTTTGGTTTCAGCCGAGGGGGTAACCACTCCAGAGATTCATTGAGATTCCCAGAGATTCCATAAAGATTTCCAAAGATTCCTAACGATATTCATAGAAAGATGAACCCCGAAGGGGTAACCACTCCAAAAAATTCTGAGATTCCCTAAGATTTCATAAAGATTTCCAGTGATTCCCAACGAGATTCCCAACAAGTGGTTAACCCCTCGGTTTCAGCGTAGGTAGAGAACCTCTTGTTTACGTTGTTCAGCATGAGTGTATCCGTCCTCTTATCAGTGCATGAAAAAGAGGTATAAAACACTTCGTTTTGATGGAAGTTATAAATTCATCTATGTAAATTTTATTTTCGAATTAACGTGCAAAAGATACCCCAAATTGAGTGAACGTACGGTTCGATGAAGTTTGGCTCTGACGTAGGATACCTTTTAAACCAAGAACTTCTGTAATAGAAGCCAAAAATGGCAAATCTGAAACCTGTGGTGTTTAGTATAGCTATTTCCGAGGGGTTAATCAGTCGTTGGGAATAATTGGAAATCTTTATGAAATCTCAGGGAATCTTGGAATTTTTATGGAGTGGTTGTCCTTTCGGAATTCATCTTTCTATGAATATCGTTGGGAATCTTTGGAAATCTTTATGGAATCTCAGGGAATCTCAAGGAATCTCTGGAGTGGTTACCCCCTCGGCTATTTCGCATTCGAGACCTTTTTGATTTCAATATAGCAACATTGCACTGGGCGTGATGATTCTTGATTATTAATTTTCCATGATAAACTATGATCATCCTGGTGTAATCATCGTTGATTGTATTTCCTCCGACAGGAGAGGGAATTTGCAGTTGAATGACTGTTAGGATTCATCAAAATAATAATTGTACACTATTGCATTCCTATCTGCCATTCTAATAGAAACTGATTATTATTGTATTCCACACAATAGTGCATTGTTTGGATTATTCTGTAAATTCCACAACCGATTTGAACTTCTTCCGACTATAAGCGTTAAATTAAATTTTGTTTGCTTTGCAAAAAGCTTTTAAAAGTTAGTGATATTCAGCAACGTAAGATTAGAAGCCCTCATATTGTAGCTCATATACTTAGCATTTCTTTTATGTCTCTACCGAGAACTATGCAAAGAAATTGAGGAAAATGGGTTATATTTTTCAATTTTGAATCTTTATTATATTTCTGACTTCCGCAGCCTTTAAAATGAGAGTTTTCTTTGATGCCTTGATGAAATTTTCTGTAGAATATCAAGGACCAAACGTTTTCGATTACCTACTCGTCGTGTACATGTTCCCTTTAAGACGGTATATTTTTTACCTGCTTTTTCCACTTCTGCCGACTCAGAAAACGTTCCGCTAAGTCTGTCCAGTGTGGTCGGAATAGTGGAAACAAAAAATTCCTTTTCAGTCTCTCGCCTTGTAAGAAATTTAGTTGTGTGGTGAATTGTGATTTTTATATTATTTTGCAACATTCATACGATATTTCTTGATATTTTCAGCCGTAAAATATTCATTTGTTCCTAATTTTTTTGAAGCTTGCTTGTTCTATAGTCGAAGTCAGGCTAGGAGCGTACCGATTACTCATAATTTCTTGCAAATCTAGGGCTGATCAAAACTTCTTCTTGATCAGGGAAATATCTCCTCAGGGTTGGATTGGCATTTTTAGCGTATGGTAGGATATGGAACCCAAATCCGGATCGGCGTCAACTGGAAATCTTCAAGAGATTATGACTAATCGGTACGCTCCCAGCCAGACTTGGACTATAGTAATAAAAATTGCGAGTTCTCTTTGGTTAACCTGAGTATATTTCTTTGCGCAGTTAAAAAAATGTCCCGAGAGAAAGGATTTAACTGGTAAGAAGCTCATTCCAATGTTTTTGTTTGCTTAATTTGAATGAAGCGCGCCCGTGCCTTATCCTACTCAGGCACTTACCACGCGAAAGCATGTTTTATTTAGGTTCGGCTGTTGGCGGAGCACTTGAATATTTTAGCTCTGATTAGCGCTTGGCATAAATTATAGGCCTTTAGTACGCATCTCTTAATCTCACTTCGATGTCTCCTATATCAAACCCCGCCTGCTAATCCGCTAAGCTGATCCGATGCAAATCCTTTGAGATCAAGATTCAGCGTCCGTTATTAAGAAGCACTGAATCCCAATAAGTGATCTGCCATGTTACATGGACCTATCATTTATTTTTTAAAAGCACCTTGGTGTATCAGAATATTCAGAATTTCTGGAACGTCCAAAGTATCGAAAAAACTCAAGAAGTGTATCAAAATCCTTTAAACTTAGCGGGAGTGACTTCACTGAATTTGATTATTCCAATTTTATTATTCCATAATATATTGGTTATATTACCGTTATTTATATACAATACTATTATAAAGCTGTTACTTTATTATTATTATTTTACATTCAATGTTTTGTAAGTTTATAGCAACGTTTCCAGTATTTTGACTTGACTTGACACCTCTTTCTAAATCTGTTGTGAGCCTATACATCTTTCTAAAGACTCTAGACTCTAGAGTATTGAGAGTCTCTAGAGACCACAGCCCTTCTGTAGATATAGGGATTTTGCGCCAGTAAGTGCTTTTATTTTTGATTGATTACATCCTCATTCCAAGGTTACTCAAAAACAAATGTAGAGACGTGAAGGTTGTGAGAGGAGCCGAGCTATCTACAGACCATCATCTTCTGGTGGCGGATACGGTCTTTGCGCGTGGCAGGCGCAGAAGACGGACTTCATATCAGAAGGTGAGGCACGAGAAACTAAGAGACCCAAGAATAAAGGAGGACTATCAAGAGATGCTGCGAAATAAACTCAGAGTCCCTCTGCGAGGGCAAGATGTGGTGGAGGAAAGCTGGAAAAGAGTCAAAACAGCTATCTTGGAGGCATGCACTTTGACCTGCGGCCTGAAGAGGGTCAAGGAAGGCACAAAGAAAACCAAATGGTGGAATGGGGATGTACGACAAGCGGTGTCAGAAAAGAAAAGGGCATGGGGAGAGTGGAAGAGGATAAGAACGCCCGCATCCTACAACGCCTATGTTCAGCAAAGAAATGCTTGCAAGACAGTTGTGAAAAGAGCCAAGAGAGAGGCCTGGGAGGCCTTCGGAGAAGAGTTAGAGAGAGATTACGTAAGAGATAACAAGAAATTCTGGAAGTTTCTGAGAGCGCAAAGAGGCAAGTATGGAAGGAAGGTTAGAAGCATCAAAGACAACCAAAATGTCTTGAAGGTAGAGACGGAGGAAGTGCTGGAGGTGTGGAAAGAACACTACGAAACAAAGTTCAAAGAAAACAGACAGGTGACTCAAGGAACGACAGCAACAACAAGGAATAGAAGGCGGGCATCGGCAGATCCAGACACCGGACAGACTACAAGAATAACGGAAGCGGAAGTAATGGCGGCCATCTCGAAGATGAAGAACGGAAAGGCAGCGGGGGAAGACACAATCACACCTGAGATGATTAAGGCTGGTGGCAGCGCCTTGGTCGAGGATATCACAGAACTTTTCAACGCTGTGTGGCAAACCGAACGGATTCCAGGAGACTGGCAAAGGAATGTTATTATACCGCTGTATAAGAAAGGAGATTCTGCGAAATGCGAAAATTATCGGGCAATATGCCTGATAAATGTAATGGCCAAACTATACTCGAGAATACTTGAAGTAAGACTGCGCAGTCATGTAGAAGAAATGTTAGATGAGGAGCAGGCGGGGTTCAGACCTGGCAGACAGACACAAGACCTTATTTTCTCGTTGAGAACTATCACGGACAAGTGGATCAGTAGAGGGAAGGTGGGATACCTGGCCTTTTTGGACCTGCACTCTGCTTTCGACGAGGTGCCAAGGGAGGAAATCTGGAAAGCCCTTGAAAAGAAAAACACTCCAGAAAAGCTGGTGAAAGCTATCAGGTCCTTGTTCCAGACCGTGGAAGGCGTAGTCAGACTGGATGGAAAAATATCACAGCCATTCAGAATGGAGAAAGGAGTAAGGCAGGGTGACAGTCTCAGCCCTCTGCTTTTCCTAATATTTATGGACGAAGTTGTGAAAACCTGTAACGCAAGAACTGACCGGTCACTGGTGGGGATGAGAAACCTGCGTCCAGTTCAGTGTCAAGCTCTGATCTATGCAGACGATGTTGTACTTGTAGCAGACTCTGAGAGGAAACTGCAGAAGGCGGTGCAAGAATGGAATGAAACACTGAAGGAGAGAGGCATGACCACAAATAAGACGAAGAGCCAGGTGATGGTTGTTGCAAGGACAGATGACCAAGTTCATGATATAAATATACAGTGCGATGGGACGCAGCTAAAGCAAGTCAGCAGTTATGAGTACCTGGGAACCACAATCCACCAATCCGGTAAACTTAAGAAAGAAATAAGGAAAAGGGTAAAGAAGGGAACAAATACGTATTACGCCCTCAGGTGCAGCCTGTTCGGTAAAAACGAGATCTCCACCAGAACCAAAAAGCGAGTGTACACGGCTGTAATAGAACCAATACTCCTGTACGGCGCTGAGAGCTGGACTGCAAACAAAAATGAGATCAGTCATGTGAATGCGACCCAAATGAAATGCTGCAGACGAATTGTGGGAGTGACAAGAAGGGATCGCATTCGGAATGAACGGATCCGGGAGCAGGTGGACCTACCCCCAGTCAGCAGACGAATTGAAGAAAGGCAGCTCTCGTGGTTCGGACACGTATCAAGAATGGACCAGCAGAGAAAACCGAGGCAGTACATGGAGGCGAGAGCGCAGGGACGGCGTCCGATAGGCAGACCGAGAGTGACTTGGGAGGAGAAGGTCAGCCAGGTCGCGGCGAGCCGGGGGAAGACGCTGACCCAGCTGCGTGCCATGACAGCCAACAGAGTCGCATATAAAGACTGGATCCAAAGCTCCTCCCTCACGCTGCGCTAGTGGCACAAAGAGGGCAGATGAAGAAGAAGAGAAGAAGTGCTTTTATACGGACGATATTTCGTCTAAAGTGCGTCCTGTCTCAAAAGAGATACATGCATAACAATCACGCTAGAGCAGAGTTATCGGCTTGGTGCTGGCGAAACTAACACACTCTCGCGTCTTCTGGTTTGAACCTTTAAAGGTAAAATGTGAGACGGGAAGGTAATGAGAAACATCCTCTTGAATGTCACTCCTTAATTAAGATTTACGCATGCGAGTAATCTAACGCTCAAGCTCCTGCTTAACTAAGTATATTGCCACGCCACTAAACACCATCTCCTTACTTCAATAGTGAATAAACTAGTTTTTTGAATTTTATTTCGTTGGGGGATTCGTTTACATGTTTACTGCTTTTTGAGGTGCCGTGTGGTTTGTGGGAGCTTATTAGTCTTTACTTATACATATAACGCAAAATTAATAGAAATTTCAGAGTTTTCGATTTGTGTACATTTGTTCACATTGCATGTTCTCCTAATTCTCGTAGTTTTTTTTATCGTGGTGGTTTCAGTGTCAAAATCATCCTCTTCGTTTATTTTCTTTTTCTTTAAACACGGGTTGAATAGGATTGTAAAAGTGTCCTATGAGTTTTGTTGATTGGGAAGAGGTGTCGAGTCGTCACTTCGTACTCGTGAGAGAGCGTTGAGAGTGAGTTGGTAGGTTTTTCCCGTTGCCTGTATTTTCCCTCTCATAGTTGAGCATTTCCGGACCGGTGCCTGCATCGAATCTTCTGAATACTCCTTACTTCCCCTTAAAATTCGCAGAAATATTCTTTTTTGCTTTTCCAGCAAAATTTTAAGGGTTGAATGAAATTCAAAGGAAACTTTGGTACGATTGTAGGTGTCTACACCTGGGAATGTCGCACGGCAGTCTTTTGGAAGTTTTCTTCATACTGGAATACTACTTAGGCCAGCATGAACGAATTGCAAGGCTACAGGAGCGGGGGAAATTTTGACACTGGCTGCCATTGTTGGGCCAATGGAGTAAATTTTGATTCTAATCATCAGCGGTATCTCCCACCATTTCGACCGCCCAAAAATTAATATTTACAGTTCGAAGTAGTGATAGGTAGATTGTCTCTTGTCCAGAAGGAAGTGTAAGAAATTGATTTTTCTTTAGGGAAGGTGCTGGAAAATGACGCCCACCCAACCTCTAAAGGTGGTTTTTTGACATCTCTCATTCTGAACATTTTTCTTACTAATGGTGCGTCCCACCATGTATTCGGTTTACTGTTAAACCCCTATTACATTCGATTCTCAACGTGAACCAGTTGTAAATTAACTACAGTTTAACTCTAAACCGAGTATGGTGGGATGCAGCCTAAGAATCAAGGAGATAACTGGGTGGGTGACTGGGTGATACTTTGAAGCCGCCGCCATTGCCGGTACCTATATTTAGAGAAAATCATAACCAATGACTTGAACGTTTGTGCCGAAGGGTAGGCCTTTGGGGTTAAAAGGGAGCCCCACTCACCGTGTCTGCTGCGGTTTTACGAAACGGGCATCAGCATTAACCCTGGTGACCTCTGAAACCGCTCGAAGGCTCCAGGGGTTGAGCGAAAGCGTTTCAGTTCAAAGGCTATTTCTAACATTGGCGAACACCCAAAAGGCTCGATTTAGGTTTCAATAGGTGCTTCCAATCGTGAAATGGTCCGCACATTTGAGGGGTTCCCTTCAGGTAAGTGCTTTGTTGAAAACCCTATGGTGTTTCAGGTTGTTCACTTTCAGTCTCTCGGGAAACAGGTATAGTAGGTATCTGGTCTTACATCAATAGTTCAAAAGAGGCACTTCCACTTTTTTCACTTCTCACTTAGTAGGTAGTTGTGTTCGTGATTCGTACCGGTTTTACTAGACAGAAAACTTGGAATGAAAGAATATTCTAGAAATGGTAAAAATTTGTATCTGTTGGTATGTACCTATTCTACGTACCTTAAACTGTTTGCATGGCAAGTTTTATTTCGTACAACAGCAGTTGGTATTATTGTTGAATTGATGATTGCTCCCAATCGTAGATATGCCGTTTCCAGTCTCAGTTGTTCTCCCATCGCCGTTCCTCAATATCGGGTTTCGTCGCAAGTGGCTCCTCGTTTTCCGAACACGGTATATCTCCAAAAGAATTCAATAAAAGATCGCATAAGAATTGTAATAATAGCCCCGCTTTTTTTTACCAAAGTGTGCTCGGTCGATTTTTTTGCAGCTCGCCAAAAGTTGTGTTGTAGGAAAAATGTTTAATCAACCAACTTTGCAAAAGAAATCACTCTATTTCCAAGTCTAGTGACTAGTTAGAGTAAAAAAGATTCCCTGTATATATAGTAGTACCGAATAGTTCCAGCGTGTAGGTACTTCCACGAACTATGGTATTTAACTAGAAAAGTAATGCACCTGAAACGCCGCTTATGATAAGGGATGAACAGAGGACTGTCCAAATTGGCAATCTGAAGTTAAAGAATCACCCTACTTCTTGATGAAAATAATAATAAATATCTATAGTTAAAGGAATAGCAAAATTAAACGTCGGAATTATCTAACATGGTCCTGAAACGTAAAAAGAAGCAAGCATGTTGTAGCTAAAAGATAAATATTTCCTGTTGTGAAAATCCCATCTGGTTTAGTTTCACAAACAACCGCTGCTGGTTCAGTTCCTGTTTTTTTTTTCTCCTCTTTGTTCATTATCTGCTCACCCTAAAACTTTACCCTGCTTTTTTTTAATATTAACTGCTTTACCTTCGGCCGATCCTTCGGCTGAGTCTGCTTAAGCTAATTTCTATATGTAATGTCTTGTAATGCAATAGTTAAAACCTAAGTAATTGCTAAGGCTCATTAAGGCTGTAGAGATACAGTACAGATTTGGAGGTATCACTTTTTTCAGTCATTTTCAATTCTTTTTTTTTTTTAAGTCCTTTTTTTATTCCTCTCTTTTAGCTCACTTAGCTTACATTAGTTTTCTGCTACTAACTGGCGTGTGTAATCATACTGCGGATGTTTGCGTAGGTTTTGATGAGAGTGATTCTACCTTCTCCAAAAGCGGGTTGCGCCTGAAGCGATTGTTAACATAACAGAACTCTCCCGTTATCATCGAGCAGGCCCTTCTACGTTGTACGGTGCGAATGTACCTTTTAAGCTATCACGTTCATACTTCATCAGCTTAAAGTCCCCAAAGACACTTGAGCTAGAAGTAGAGCTAAAATGTCTGGGAAACACTGTTGTTTCACCAACGTATTTGTAAACCTGAGATCCATTGTGCTGGGGTGAGCCAGACACAATGTGGATGACATTTGAAGACGACTGAGAGTGATGGTAAAGTAAAGGCACTAACGATGCCTTTTGTTCCTTGAAGCCAGGCACCAGTCAGCAGTCAGCTACATTTATACAACCCCAACCTCGCTCAGGGGTAACACGAAACTCTTTTTCTCATTTTAACACTATTCGCCAGACGGAAAGTCGAGAAGGAGCCATAGCTTATTAATGGGGCTGCCCCTCTCAGCTATTGCTCAACATTCTTCACAGATGAACCTATTTGTTTCCTGAAGTTGTTTGACTTCCCGTGTTTACCAGGAGGTGTATTCCCTTTCTCGAACGCCAGCAAACCCACCCAACTAACACCTTCAAAATTTATTGTAAGAAGAACTGTTCCCCGTATACTGCATCATGGCGTGCCTTATCTTCTTACAATAAATTTTGAAGGTGTTTGCTGGCGTTCGAGAAAGGGAATACACCTCCTGAGCTCAGCATTTTGGTGGCCGTTAATCCACTCGGGAATAGCAGCATGTTTGTGTCCCACCTGCATACTGCATCTATTTGCAGCGTGTGTTCTATTGCAACGATCAGATAAAAATAATTAGTTCCTTCCGTTGTACAGTGATCCTCACATGACAGAGGTCCACTAAAAAATGAAATTTAGCACGAATAAGCAAGAAAATCCTTAAAATTCCCATCGTACACTCTGTGGGAAAAAGTTTGTGAGAGTTAGCAGCCTGTGCGATCTTTGTGCAACCTGTTATTTCTGGTTTCTAGAGCAGTAACTAATTCCACGACGGCAACCATCTAAATAAAGATGAGATCGTGGAGCTCTTAAAAAAATAGAAGAAAGTTGAAAAGAGTCTTTTGTCCCACCAAGCCATGAAAAATTCTAAGAAAAACAATTGCGCTTCGTCGGAAATTAAATTCTTTTCATTCCGGCGGTCATATTTTTTCGTCATACCTGCATGGCACGGACCTCAGCAGGGACGTACCACGTACCTTTTCAATTACATTCATTCTTGTCATTTATTTGATGGTGTTTGTTTCACATCACATATATCAATCATTTATAATTATGTAGGTAAATCAGTTCGAAAGTTAAATTATAGGTACCTGTAAGCAATTACGATTTGAGTAATTTCCATTTAACATTCGCGGATACTTATATATAATTCCCATAATATGGGAAAGAATAAATAGAAAACGCTGATCATAAAAGTGAAGTGTTCTTTATGAGTTTTATGTACCTATGCCGATGTGTAATGTACGAAGAGCTTGAAGCTATAGTCTAAGACAGGCTGGGAGCGTACCGATTAGTCATAATTTCTTGAAGATTTTCAGTTGACGCCGATCCGGATTTGGGTTCCATATCCTACTATACGCTAAAACTACCAATCCGACTCTGAGCAGAAAAAGTTTCTATCAGCCCTAGATTTGCAAGAAAGTAAGTATGACTTATCGGTATGCTCCCAGCCTGACTTGGACTATACACTATCTAGACGTCCCTATTTCGAAGACCGGCATATGTTTTTAATCTTTTCTGTTTTTCTAGGTACTGACCTGAAACGCCATGGCTTGAAGTGTACAAACTGTAAAACAAGGTAAGTTCTTTCTATCTATATTTTAAAAAAACAGTCTGGTATTTGTGTAGCGGTATAAAATTATCTCTACCTGGGGGAGTTTTCCAAATTAAAATGTAGGACTTTGAACTGATCCATTTTTCACAATGTACCTACGTTGTTTCATATGAGTAGGACGTACTTCGTAGCTTTGTATGAAACCTATGTAAAATCTAGTTAAACCTCGATTCACCCATTACAAACCTACTTGACTACTACTTGACTACCTACTTGACTCACGCTTCCTTTGTTGGAGGGACTGGAGGGTGGATGTACTTCATCATTCAGAGAAATAGTCTGACCGTCCAATCTCCAACATTTGGTGAGTCATTTCTCCAGCAAAGGACGCCATTTCACGCTCCATTATCCCATAATTCTTAGAAAGGAATTTTTCTTATTTTGTTGTTTACATCGGATATGGACTTGGGGACGACGGGTTGACAGAGATTAGCTCCGGACGTTATAATACCCTTTTTCGTGGAAACGAAATCAAGATAAAGCAGCTTATTTTATACTTGACGCTTTTTTCTGCCAGCGTGCTAAGCTTCAGTATGGACCCACTCGAGGGTATGGAGTTTTACAAAATGCTTCCCGCTTTCATCTTATTTTCCCCATTTTTGTCGTTTCTCTTCTACGTAAGTGGACACTCCACCATCCCTAGTACAAAATCCCATCGTCATGCAGGTCATCAGGCTAAAAAACGGCATTTTTTTTTGCAAGGTGGTACTTCTTGTAAACTAGTACCCGGGCCGTAGTACCCATCAGGCCATGTAATCATATGGGTCCATAGGGTCATATAGAGATTTATAATGATATATAGAGGTGTTATTTTTTGTGAGTCTAGGGGGGTGACAAGACCTTTCTTCCTTCCTGCATAACAGGGAGCCGACCGGTCGACCACTGCTTCAGGGGAAAAATTGCTTCTAAAATCCCTCGCGAGCTTCTTAATACTAAAATATGGTTATTGCTTCCATTATCTGTGTACGTGATGACTTGAAAATCTGAAAATACGAATATAAAAAAAATATTGCCATAAAAGCTGTTATTTTGAGTGAGAGGTAGCGATAAAGAGTGGGTGGATGACTATTACAATGATTTGGCACGCGATTTCACGGTACGCGGAGTAGGGATGGTCGGAGGTTAGTCAGCAAAAACTCATGACCGCCGCCACTGAGGCGCTACCATAACAATCACAAGTTTTATGGTTTATGGCTCCCTCTATTACTCACCCGTTCTTTTTATTACTAGATCACGATCTGAATAGGTTATGGAACACAAAATATGGTACCATGGGGAATTCATATGAATATTTTTATGCCTTGGTAGAATGTTACCAGAGAAAGTTATTAATTTAATTTCACACCATTGTCTTCAAACGTGAAGCGAATTTCAACCGTTATAGCTAATTTAGCGAGTCAACTAATCATCAGTCGAACTTTGATTTCATTTTGTTATACGTGGCTCTATAGCACCTACTGGTCCTTGCAGCCCATTCAGCACAGATGCTATAGGTGAGAAGATGAATACCTGACCCTATCCGAATACTAAATGGGATTAACGTTCATGATGCAAACGAAAAGTTTGCAGGTTCCGGGATTCGACCCGGTACCTCAGCAATGACAGCCTTGTGCCCTTACCATTCCTCGGAAGGGCGCCAAATTAGGACGTTGGGTTTTCCACGAGATTACTGTAGATAACTTTGTTGTAAGCGTTAACTTATTTTTCTTTTACACTGGATGTCCTACTGAAGACAAATGGTAACTGTTATCTATTTCGGCTTTGTGCAAACCTGGCTATAAAAGTCCTCCACAATATACGAGAGGTTAAATCTGTTCTCTCATTCTTTCTAAAACAAGAACAGGGCTAATACATGTCATACAAGATAAAAATAAAAAAATCTTAGTTTTGAGGGAAATAAGAGAAATCCAGGAGTGTTCAATCATAGCCTGTGACAGGAGAAGCTGAGCAGATGAGACTCAGCAAAATTGCATTACCTAGCTTCCCTGACAACCGAAATCCCATGCCTCATGTGGCCTCCTAATCTATGCAAAATAATGCAAACTCTACATAAAGAACTACCATTTTCAAAATTCATTTTGTTATACTCGGTTTAACGAACCATTCAATTCGTGTAAAATTGAAAAAATCTAATAAAGAGCCGTTTCCGTACCCAGAAATTGAAAAATTTCAATACCACCCCGAACTTTGATGTTCAATACAGTATGAAGTATCTTTCAGAGGAAATGCTAGCACGATATTTATTTTTCTTGGAAAGGGCCATTTCAAGGAAATTGCAATTATTTCTTATCGACGCTATTTCAATTTCATTCATATGGAGGCTTGTTTCTGTAATAATAATAATGTACGAATAAGTGTTTTGTTTTGGATAGGGTCTTACATGAACATTAGGTACTTAAAGTTCCAATCCTATCAGTGTATACTTATAGTGTAGACTACGGAGCTGAATACTGGTACTCTCGACACAATTTACACTGCCTTTTTTAAGTGGCGCAGTTTTTAGAAAGTTAATATACGAATAGATCAAAGGGCCACGTACGGGTAAATATTCTTTCGATTGTCAATACTTAGGGGACCAGTGCGTCCATACCATATATTATAGCTTATAGCTGAGGGTTGGGGGGGGGGGCCAGGCAGGTCAGAGTGGCGATACTACATACAGTTGTGGCGCTTACACATGACAAACCTTTTAATTGCCCCTTACTTTACTTAAGTATTTGAAAACTTTAGCTTGGAAGCCAATAAAATTTATTAAGGCGTCTAACTACTCCACTAACTTTTAGATCTTTGAAATAATATTGTAATTTCGATATTTAGCCATCGGAATAATTAATGAGAAGGCGGAGGGAGAGGGCCGTAATTGAAAGCGACAGCCCGTTGAGACCAAGGGAGTGGCTGTTGAGGGGTGGCAGGGGGGAGGGGTAGGGGGCTCTTTGGACTAAGCTCGTTTTAACTCCATCATTATTCAATTAAAATGCTAAGTAGGTGCCCGGCATTGCTACCAATTTTATAAACTACTAGTTGAATTCTTCATGAAATTTCGTAAAAATTCTCTGAATTTTCTTACCCAATCTAAATTTATTTTTTACGCGACCCAAAAATTTCAAACCGACACAGAACCATTTCTTCACATTTCCAGTTTTTACGCAAAAGTCAGTGAAGTTTGAAAAAAGGGGCTGGCAGGGAAATGACAGTGTTTGCAAGGTAAAGTTTACAGAGTATATTAGGTATATATTTCATATGCTTTTAGGTAAATATAGGTTCGCATGCTACTCTGAGGGTGACCGAAAACAGGGAAAATGTACATGTACTTGCGGACATAAATAGGCCAGTCATTTGAAATAGGTCCCGCCCTGAATAAATATTGACGAAGGCTCGGGCCAAAAGGTACTCTGGTAATATATTGTGTAGACCATCAAGGCAGACCGGACGATACAGCATGTACAAGCTGAGAGAATTAATCCACTTGGGAGCCTGGGAAACCTCTTACCTGATTAAACGTGTCGACTATTTATTTGCATTACACGAGGCCTTCGATCCTGCCCCTACTCGGCTATTGTAAAAGCTGTACAAAAGGAGGGCAGTGGCATATAGTTTCAAAACATCAGCGTCCCCCCCTTTTGGATGAAACCTTTTGTCAAGCAGTGACCCGCGCCGAGGGGCGGCAGTCAGCAAATGCTTTGCGTTCATCGGTACGCTTGTTGCTTGTTCAGAGATATTTTTTCCCCCCGACTCAGGCGAATTTTCTCTGTAAAAAAATTTAGGTGAAAATTAGCCCACCAAAGCAAGGAAATAATTGGCATTTATAGCTTTTAGTAAGCGACCTATTCAGTCGAAATAAGGATGCCCCGTGATTGCCTGCGAAAACTATGATTATGCTATTGATGGGCACCTGGGTTAGCGCGAGAGGACCAGTTTTCATAAGTAAGGGTACTTTCCCGCTGGCCATTCCTGAGATGAATTGCTTGTTTTCTTACTGTGTAACGGTTTAAAAACCTGTCGTTCGGGATCTCACTCCTTGCCCGGCTACTGTGGGGGGTTCTAAAAGTTTCGGAATATTATTGTTTATTGTTTGCTAATTTTAAAATTTATCGTATGGCGTAAAGCTGGTTTTTGTTTCTTTTTGGGGCCTGAAATTACCCATTATAATGAAGGCCTAATTTAAAGAGGGGCATGGGGTGAGGCCCCGAGCGGCTGCATGGAGCATTTGGAACCTGCACTTTCTTTTGAACTAACTTCCAAATTTTCCCTGTATATACTGTATCCCCAGTCCATGTTATTAAATGAGAACCCTCCTCAAGATCTTTCCTCTAAATGGAGTAGGCGATTATAAATGGCGCTCAACGCTGGGCCTACGAAGTGTCGCAGTTTGAGGACGAAGCAAGAAGAGGATGAGGAAGGGTGGCGGTCCAGTTCCTGTCCCTGTTTGCGGAGTTGCTGCCCCCTTATTGACTCTTCTTGCTAAGTTTCTTAGGATTTTGTTTTTTTTTCTTTTCAAAATTCTAAAAGCGATTAGGTAGGCTATCGCAATGTTTTGATTTTCGGGTTTTATTTCGGCATAATTTTATTATTTTTCTATTAGGTAGCAGTGTCTGTTGCTAGGCAACCTGGAACCGCCTGGTCGTTCTGTTTGTTTGGGTACCAGCGGCGTGTGTTCCGGGGGGTCTAGTAGCAGCACTGTCCTTTCTGATTTTTACTGGACACATTGTTTTCGGAGCAGGTGACTTCTGGTTTCCCTGAAATTATCGGTGGTTGTCTGTGTGGATCTCAGTGTCCCGTTTTATCCCACTGATAATTTTCGGGGCAACCAGAAGTTATCTCTACATACTCTTGATTGAACCTTGGCTGGTCCTGGGGCTTTCAATGCGTGTCTGTGCGGACCTAGTGTCCCGTTATTTTGCATTGATAGCCTTTGGATCATCCAAGGTCATTTAAGGTATGCAAAATAAGGACGTAAGTCCTTATTTTGAAATTTTTGTATAATCAGGGTGTGGGTCCAATTTGTAACGGTTTAAAAACCTGTCGTTCGGGATCTCACTCCTTGCCCGGCTACTGTGGGGGGTTCTAAAAGTTTCGGAATATTATTGTTTATTGTTTGCTAATTTTAAATCTTCTTCTGTTACTGAACTGACGTCTGTAGGTTTATCGCATGACTAATTTTTTGTCGCTTTTTAAATCGTAGCTAGGCCGAATTCACTTCAGATTCCTTCAAACATTGCTCATCATTTTATTCCATTTTTTTTCAGTATTCTATTTACCTATGGTATGTTTGTAGGTACTAGGTACAGGTACCAACGGGTATCAATCACTGTTTGTCAGTATTTGATTCAGACTCAACGTATCTACAGATGGAAGTGTAAATATTTTCTGATCGAAAAATGCAAGGAGACGTGGGGAAATGTGTACATATCATTTTAAGGTTCAAAAAATAATATTAACTCAAAATGTCCCTTTTTAAAATTCAGACAGGTGCTCTCACCATAATGGTTGAGACAAATACAAAAACATTTGAATGCTAAGAGATAGAAATGAAGGTGGTGGTAGGAACGCAATTTGCTAATGTGTTCTTTCTCAACTTGTCGCAGCTTTGACAAAGTGGCACGCTTTTATCTCCATCCTCAGCTTCCGTCGCCACTTAGCACAACTTTCGTCTCATTGGCTGATTATACCGTGTTTCATCATTCATCGCCATCACTTCTCCGTCTGCTCCTCGTGATTTTAACTTCGAACCCCTTCAAAGCGTCTCCAGAGTATTGGAGAACCCTCCTGATGGTGGTTCGGGGTCCGTAGTTTTGAGATCTGCATAACTAGAACATGCATGCATAACCACATAGCTGCATAACTATTTTGTTCAATTGTTTTCGAGAATTTGAACCCCCGGAGTAGTTGAACTGGGAACTGGGAACACCGAATTTGTGCACAGCATTTCAGCTTAGAAAATAAAGTTCGACAATGGTCGCACTTAACTTTCTCGCATTTTTTACCCCAGTGCTGTCTTTACATGCCTGACCGCAATCAATTTTAGTTTTATGAAAGTAGATTTGGGTACTTTGGGCACATCATGCACACAGAGTATCAAGCATATTCGTCGAATGGTGAAGTGTCGGTTGACACGCACTACATGTCTACACTTTTGTGGTAGGTAATGGCCTTACGTTTCAAGTAATTCCAAATCTGTTGGAACTGACCCTGACCCTGTGACCACTTTCACCAGTTTTAAAGGTTAAAAGTTCGAAAACCGTTGTGACCAATCAAAGGCTTCCATTTTTGGAAATTTTTTCAAACGATTATGCCGATATTGACCGCCATTATTAAGTTGTATAAATGTCGTTCCGTGTAACGCGAAACGCGATGTTGTGCATTAACTTTAAGCTACACTCGGTGCAGTATCTACAGGTCCTGTGGAAAGTACGTACGGTTTCAGTTCAGGTTGTTTGAGACTTGTTGCTGTGGGCAAAAAAGAAAACGCTGATTTTTTACTTTTCCCTTTTCCAACCTGTATTTTCAGTAACTTATTTTATAAAATCTTTTATAAAAGTCTTTTCAGCGGAAAAATCCATTTACTGCTCATCGTATAATACTTATTTCCTTTTTGTCTTGGTGGAAAAACGTGGGACTGTTGCAATAACATCGTAGACAGTACCTATACAAGAATTTCTGAAATAAACCCGAAATAAAGTTATGGGGGTGAACCCTTGCTGATGCAGAAAACCAAAAGTACAATCAGCTAGTTAAATATTTTACTTAACTCCTAATCGCTTGCCTCTCAAATACGGACGATCAATTTTTATTTTTATTTTTATTTTATTAATAATTTCTATAGCACCTAGCAACGTTTACTCTGCAGAATCTATGAAAAATTAATAAATACAAGCAATGACGTAATTTTTCAAATAATTTTTCCAAAAAGGGGTACCGAAAGTAAGCGAATAAGGAAACCCTAGAGAGAAAAGCCTCCAAAGAAAGTAACAATCTGGAAATCAAATTTGAGTACACGTGCGATAGGCACAAGAACAGTTATTAAGCTTATTCTATGGAAATGACGGAAGAACTTTGCTTCCAATTGAAAGCTGGGATACGTGAGTTTCCCACTTTGCTCCACAGCTTCCGATGTAGTAAGGACTGAGGGTGGGTAAAGGGTGGAAGGAAAAGGGAGGGGAGTCAAGTTAAGAGGCTATATAGAGGCGCAGTTTTTGGGAATCCTGTGTTTTTTCTCTTAAAAAATGTGTTTTTTTTATACAGAGCATTATTGTTCATTAGATTTTACGATAGCTTCCCTAATTAATTGTTTTCGGAACTTTTTTCATGTTGTAGCGCAATTTTGACCAAGACAGACGCGGCATTCGGTAACTGGGTAAGGTTTAGCTGTGACGTTTTTTGTGGCCATTATCTGTTTTAAAGCAAATAAATATTCAAGCAGTTCTCTCAGAAAATGGACCATAAAGAACGTCACCAAACACCGTTGTGTGGACAGGCTTAAACTTCTTAATTCTTCTTAAACATTATTAAACCTCTTTATGGTTAACTCAGGTTTGCCGGAAAGTGCCTCTTAAAAGGAAATGTAGAGAGGAGTGGGAGGGGAAATGAAGTTGAGGGCATTTGGCTTTGGGTTGTGCTGCCTGCCTTTCACAAGTGACACAGGCAGAGGCAAATTGATGGGTTATTTTTGGTAATTTAGTTTGTGTTTTTACTGAAGCCAAGAAAGCTGTTTCTACCCCTCTGACCTTTTCAATTTGTTACTATGGTCCTTGGTTAGAGAGTGAAAGGGTTGAAAACTCTCAAAGGTGACAAGGGATGAAAGGCCACTTCATTCTTCATCAGAAAGGGTCCAAAAAGTAATGAGTTAGGCTGCATATTCATTGAGAGTTTTCGTGGGAAAAGAAAATACGATAATATTGAAGAATTTATCGTATCAGAGGGTTTATCGTCTACTGTATTTACGCAAATATTTAAGTTATATTTACCATCATTGTCATTTTTACTTTCCCATATATACGAAGTATATTATGGGAAAGTATTGAAAAATCGATTATGAGTTTTTCATTGCAAAGCGCTGATCAGAGGTCCCAGACCCCCAAAAAGCGTTTTTTACGCGTTGTAAAATATGTGTGTGTGTATGTACGGAGAGTCAGGGGCCAAACCGTTCGGCCGATTTTGTTCAAATTTAGTGCAAAGGTGTAAAAAAATAATGCGCAAAAAGTAAACTGTGAGTTTTTCATTGCAAAGTGCCGATCAGAGGTCCCAGACCCCCAAAAAGCGTTTTTTGCGCTTTGTGTGTGTATGTGTGTGTGTATGTACGGAGAGCAAGGGGCCAAAACGTTCGGCCGATTTTGTTCAAATTTGGTGCAGCGGTGTAAAAAAAATATGCGCAGACTCTTGTTTTTCCGATTTTTCATCGGTGATAATCGGGGGGCGCAGCCCCCCAAAAACCTCAAAAAATCATGTTTTAAATTTTTTTCTCAAAATCGGCGCCTATGATATTTTCTCAGGGGTGATAGTGCATATTATGGGTAAAAATACGCCATTAGCGGTATATCTGGGAAAACTCGAGTTTGGGAGAAACGACCCCCCAAGGGGTCAGTTTTTTGATGTTCACAAAATATGGCATGTGGGTATTAAAAATACTTCGGAGAGACTTCTTCAAGCAAGTAATGTGGTCAAAAAATTATGAAAGCATTTCCGACCCCCCCCCCCCCCCCCACCGGGTTGAGTTTTTGAAGGTTTCTGACATATGTCATGCGGGTACTCAAAATACTCGGGGAGACTTCCTCAGACTAGTTAACTCATCGAATGAAACCTTTTGTCAAGCAGTGACCCGCGCCGAGGGGCGGCAGTCAGCAAATGCTTTGCGTTCATCGGTACGCTTGTTGCTTGTTCAGAGATATTTTTTCCCCCCGACTCAGGCGAATTTTCTCTGTAAAAAAATTTAGGTGAAAATTAGCCCACCAAAGCAAGGAAATAATTGGCATTTATAGCTTTTAGTAAGCGACCTATTCAGTCGAAATAAGGATGCCCCGTGATTGCCTGCGAAAACTATGATTATGCTATTGATGGGCACCTGGGTTAGCGCGAGAGGACCAGTTTTCATAAGTAAGGGTACTTTCCCGCTGGCCATTCCTGAGATGAATTGCTTGTTTTCTTACTGTGTAACGGTTTAAAAACCTGTCGTTCGGGATCTCACTCCTTGCCCGGCTACTGTGGGGGGTTCTAAAAGTTTCGGAATATTATTGTTTATTGTTTGCTAATTTTAAAATTTATCGTATGGCGTAAAGCTGGTTTTTGTTTCTTTTTGGGGCCTGAAATTACCCATTATAATGAAGGCCTAATTTAAAGAGGGGCATGGGGTGAGGCCCCGAGCGGCTGCATGGAGCATTTGGAACCTGCACTTTCTTTTGAACTAACTTCCAAATTTTCCCTGTATATACTGTATCCCCAGTCCATGTTATTAAATGAGAACCCTCCTCAAGATCTTTCCTCTAAATGGAGTAGGCGATTATAAATGGCGCTCAACGCTGGGCCTACGAAGTGTCGCAGTTTGAGGACGAAGCAAGAAGAGGATGAGGAAGGGTGGCGGTCCAGTTCCTGTCCCTGTTTGCGGAGTTGCTGCCCCCTTATTGACTCTTCTTGCTAAGTTTCTTAGGATTTTGTTTTTTTTTCTTTTCAAAATTCTAAAAGCGATTAGGTAGGCTATCGCAATGTTTTGATTTTCGGGTTTTATTTCGGCATAATTTTATTATTTTTCTATTAGGTAGCAGTGTCTGTTGCTAGGCAACCTGGAACCGCCTGGTCGTTCTGTTTGTTTGGGTACCAGCGGCGTGTGTTCCGGGGGGTCTAGTAGCAGCACTGTCCTTTCTGATTTTTACTGGACACATTGTTTTCGGAGCAGGTGACTTCTGGTTTCCCTGAAATTATCGGTGGTTGTCTGTGTGGATCTCAGTGTCCCGTTTTATCCCACTGATAATTTTCGGGGCAACCAGAAGTTATCTCTACATACTCTTGATTGAACCTTGGCTGGTCCTGGGGCTTTCAATGCGTGTCTGTGCGGACCTAGTGTCCCGTTATTTTGCATTGATAGCCTTTGGATCATCCAAGGTCATTTAAGGTATGCAAAATAAGGACGTAAGTCCTTATTTTGAAATTTTTGTATAATCAGGGTGTGGGTCCAATTTGTAACGGTTTAAAAACCTGTCGTTCGGGATCTCACTCCTTGCCCGGCTACTGTGGGGGGTTCTAAAAGTTTCGGAATATTATTGTTTATTGTTTGCTAATTTTAAATCTTCTTCTGTTACTGAACTGACGTCTGTAGGTTTATCGCATGACTAATTTTTTGTCGCTTTTTAAATCGTAGCTAGGCCGAATTCACTTCAGATTCCTTCAAACATTGCTCATCATTTTATTCCATTTTTTTTCAGTATTCTATTTACCTATGGTATGTTTGTAGGTACTAGGTACAGGTACCAACGGGTATCAATCACTGTTTGTCAGTATTTGATTCAGACTCAACGTATCTACAGATGGAAGTGTAAATATTTTCTGATCGAAAAATGCAAGGAGACGTGGGGAAATGTGTACATATCATTTTAAGGTTCAAAAAATAATATTAACTCAAAATGTCCCTTTTTAAAATTCAGACAGGTGCTCTCACCATAATGGTTGAGACAAATACAAAAACATTTGAATGCTAAGAGATAGAAATGAAGGTGGTGGTAGGAACGCAATTTGCTAATGTGTTCTTTCTCAACTTGTCGCAGCTTTGACAAAGTGGCACGCTTTTATCTCCATCCTCAGCTTCCGTCGCCACTTAGCACAACTTTCGTCTCATTGGCTGATTATACCGTGTTTCATCATTCATCGCCATCACTTCTCCGTCTGCTCCTCGTGATTTTAACTTCGAACCCCTTCAAAGCGTCTCCAGAGTATTGGAGAACCCTCCTGATGGTGGTTCGGGGTCCGTAGTTTTGAGATCTGCATAACTAGAACATGCATGCATAACCACATAGCTGCATAACTATTTTGTTCAATTGTTTTCGAGAATTTGAACCCCCGGAGTAGTTGAACTGGGAACTGGGAACACCGAATTTGTGCACAGCATTTCAGCTTAGAAAATAAAGTTCGACAATGGTCGCACTTAACTTTCTCGCATTTTTTACCCCAGTGCTGTCTTTACATGCCTGACCGCAATCAATTTTAGTTTTATGAAAGTAGATTTGGGTACTTTGGGCACATCATGCACACAGAGTATCAAGCATATTCGTCGAATGGTGAAGTGTCGGTTGACACGCACTACATGTCTACACTTTTGTGGTAGGTAATGGCCTTACGTTTCAAGTAATTCCAAATCTGTTGGAACTGACCCTGACCCTGTGACCACTTTCACCAGTTTTAAAGGTTAAAAGTTCGAAAACCGTTGTGACCAATCAAAGGCTTCCATTTTTGGAAATTTTTTCAAACGATTATGCCGATATTGACCGCCATTATTAAGTTGTATAAATGTCGTTCCGTGTAACGCGAAACGCGATGTTGTGCATTAACTTTAAGCTACACTCGGTGCAGTATCTACAGGTCCTGTGGAAAGTACGTACGGTTTCAGTTCAGGTTGTTTGAGACTTGTTGCTGTGGGCAAAAAAGAAAACGCTGATTTTTTACTTTTCCCTTTTCCAACCTGTATTTTCAGTAACTTATTTTATAAAATCTTTTATAAAAGTCTTTTCAGCGGAAAAATCCATTTACTGCTCATCGTATAATACTTATTTCCTTTTTGTCTTGGTGGAAAAACGTGGGACTGTTGCAATAACATCGTAGACAGTACCTATACAAGAATTTCTGAAATAAACCCGAAATAAAGTTATGGGGGTGAACCCTTGCTGATGCAGAAAACCAAAAGTACAATCAGCTAGTTAAATATTTTACTTAACTCCTAATCGCTTGCCTCTCAAATACGGACGATCAATTTTTATTTTTATTTTTATTTTATTAATAATTTCTATAGCACCTAGCAACGTTTACTCTGCAGAATCTATGAAAAATTAATAAATACAAGCAATGACGTAATTTTTCAAATAATTTTTCCAAAAAGGGGTACCGAAAGTAAGCGAATAAGGAAACCCTAGAGAGAAAAGCCTCCAAAGAAAGTAACAATCTGGAAATCAAATTTGAGTACACGTGCGATAGGCACAAGAACAGTTATTAAGCTTATTCTATGGAAATGACGGAAGAACTTTGCTTCCAATTGAAAGCTGGGATACGTGAGTTTCCCACTTTGCTCCACAGCTTCCGATGTAGTAAGGACTGAGGGTGGGTAAAGGGTGGAAGGAAAAGGGAGGGGAGTCAAGTTAAGAGGCTATATAGAGGCGCAGTTTTTGGGAATCCTGTGTTTTTTCTCTTAAAAAATGTGTTTTTTTTATACAGAGCATTATTGTTCATTAGATTTTACGATAGCTTCCCTAATTAATTGTTTTCGGAACTTTTTTCATGTTGTAGCGCAATTTTGACCAAGACAGACGCGGCATTCGGTAACTGGGTAAGGTTTAGCTGTGACGTTTTTTGTGGCCATTATCTGTTTTAAAGCAAATAAATATTCAAGCAGTTCTCTCAGAAAATGGACCATAAAGAACGTCACCAAACACCGTTGTGTGGACAGGCTTAAACTTCTTAATTCTTCTTAAACATTATTAAACCTCTTTATGGTTAACTCAGGTTTGCCGGAAAGTGCCTCTTAAAAGGAAATGTAGAGAGGAGTGGGAGGGGAAATGAAGTTGAGGGCATTTGGCTTTGGGTTGTGCTGCCTGCCTTTCACAAGTGACACAGGCAGAGGCAAATTGATGGGTTATTTTTGGTAATTTAGTTTGTGTTTTTACTGAAGCCAAGAAAGCTGTTTCTACCCCTCTGACCTTTTCAATTTGTTACTATGGTCCTTGGTTAGAGAGTGAAAGGGTTGAAAACTCTCAAAGGTGACAAGGGATGAAAGGCCACTTCATTCTTCATCAGAAAGGGTCCAAAAAGTAATGAGTTAGGCTGCATATTCATTGAGAGTTTTCGTGGGAAAAGAAAATACGATAATATTGAAGAATTTATCGTATCAGAGGGTTTATCGTCTACTGTATTTACGCAAATATTTAAGTTATATTTACCATCATTGTCATTTTTACTTTCCCATATATACGAAGTATATTATGGGAAAGTATTGAAAAATCGATTATGAGTTTTTCATTGCAAAGCGCTGATCAGAGGTCCCAGACCCCCAAAAAGCGTTTTTTACGCGTTGTAAAATATGTGTGTGTGTATGTACGGAGAGTCAGGGGCCAAACCGTTCGGCCGATTTTGTTCAAATTTAGTGCAAAGGTGTAAAAAAATAATGCGCAAAAAGTAAACTGTGAGTTTTTCATTGCAAAGTGCCGATCAGAGGTCCCAGACCCCCAAAAAGCGTTTTTTGCGCTTTGTGTGTGTATGTGTGTGTGTATGTACGGAGAGCAAGGGGCCAAAACGTTCGGCCGATTTTGTTCAAATTTGGTGCAGCGGTGTAAAAAAAATATGCGCAGACTCTTGTTTTTCCGATTTTTCATCGGTGATAATCGGGGGGCGCAGCCCCCCAAAAACCTCAAAAAATCATGTTTTAAATTTTTTTCTCAAAATCGGCGCCTATGATATTTTCTCAGGGGTGATAGTGCATATTATGGGTAAAAATACGCCATTAGCGGTATATCTGGGAAAACTCGAGTTTGGGAGAAACGACCCCCCAAGGGGTCAGTTTTTTGATGTTCACAAAATATGGCATGTGGGTATTAAAAATACTTCGGAGAGACTTCTTCAAGCAAGTAATGTGGTCAAAAAATTATGAAAGCATTTCCGACCCCCCCCCCCCCCCCCCACCGGGTTGAGTTTTTGAAGGTTTCTGACATATGTCATGCGGGTACTCAAAATACTCGGGGAGACTTCCTCAGACTAGTTAACTCATCGAAGACTTTCTCCGAGGGTCCTGACACGAATAGGATGGGAAAGTTTGTGCGATCATTGTCGAGAAAACAAGCCTTTAGCAGAATCCTACAGTTTACCAAAATCTAAACAGTTTACTTACATAGACAATTGGGATTATCCGTGCATGTTGGGAAGACACTATTAGTGAACACCTAGACGCTACCCTGTCTTCAACGGAAAGGGTAGTGCGCGTGATAAGGGCGTATAGACGCTAGAGTGACATGTCATTAGGCTGGAGACAATGTCTATAGCAGCTTGCACGCCTGGCCTGGCTCAGCCCTATTTCCGTTACAGCCAATTTATGGTTCATCCTGTGCACTACAGCCCCATATCATAACCGTTTTAACTGGAATTTAATCTCAGCTTGAATGCTAACGTGTCATTCATTGAGTGAAAGTTAGAATAGCTGCCATCACATCTAGGGACTTAAGTACTCACTGGAATAGAAAGTTTATGTCGTTGTGGTTGCGGTATCGTATGTTTATTAAAACGTCTCCAGTTGGAGTGAAAGTTATCCTCAAGAGAAAACTTAGTTTGTAAACTTAGAGCAGTTGCGACAAACTCCGTACCTCAGTATCAGGTACGTTTTCGCCCCCTCTGCCTGAAAGGCTAGCTACCCCGATGTTTTCCTGGATACTCTTCAAATAAAAGAGTAACGAGTTGTAATTTCTACGAAGGTGGAGGAATATTGAGGGAAAAAAGGGGACATCAACAACATCCAGCTCTAATGGACCCCACGGTGAGGAAAGTTGTGGTGTTTCCCCAGGAGTCGAAAGTATTCCTCTAGAAATAACTGTCCCAAATCTTTTTCATTTCTCTAGGGACTGCGAGTCGGCAAAAAGCAGAAACAAGTCCCCGTGGTGGAACTCCTCACCTTTCCGATCCTTCCCTCTAATATCGTCAAAACAGAGCCTATGTAGGTTTTCTTGGGGGTAGGCATGTGTAGGAATTGTTGGATTCCTCATGTAAGTAGGTACTGAAAATCGGTTGATTTGTACCTACTTCGGAGTTTTCCCGTTAGAGTCATTTTTATTTATTCTTATGCCTAGTCCTAATGGTAGAAATCATGTAACGGAATAGTTTTTCAATGGTTGATACTGACGCTGACAGAGACTGGTGTACTCTTGTACCAAGAAAAAGTTCATTCCTTAACCACTGCTGTAGTTTGGGCTTGAGAGCTGTAGGAGCATAGCCGTTGGTTGGAAAATGACACTGGATCACATGGGACATGATTAGTTATTTAAGCAAATTGAAATGAGTACTAAATAGAAAAATGTCCCTCTCCCTTTTTATCTCGGGAAATTTTCTTTTTGCCGCTCTTTTCAAACAGGTAAAAAACTAAATCCTCTACTAAAACTATGTTCAAATAAGAACAGTGTCATTTTCCTCCTTAACTTCATTTTTAAATTAGGTATCAATGAATAAAAAGAAAAAAGGACCAAAATAAAAATAAATTTCGAGATCTTGCTTAGGATGCATAAGAAGATTCGAGTGGAAGCAGTTAATGCTTATTTATTGCTTTTTGCAGATAAGAGGTTCAGTCCTTGTGAATAAATGCTATTAAATTATTCTCCAGCGAATCCGTTTCCACTAAATTATTGTTATTGTATTCAGTTTATGGTGCAGCTTCAGCAGGGAGCTTGACAATAATGGAATATTAAAAATTGTAATTTTTCTATTTTATTCGGAAGTTTCATTTCCTTTTCTGAAAAAGATGGAGTAACGATTAGCACTTACCTAATTAGCAGGCCTTAACCAAATTTTAAAACGCTATAACTTGCTTCTTTAGTGAGATATCAATTCTTCTTACTTTGAACAATTGTCTTAAGACAATCTTCTTCAACCTTTCCCTGGAGGTATTTTTCATCAAATCACTTCTTACGGAGGGTGGGGGTCAAAATTTCAGAACGCCATATCTCCGATCTTAACACAGTGGAAATGGTGTGTGGTCAAAGGACAATATTCTTAAACGTTTTTCTTAGTTTTTTAGAACTGCATTCGTTAAATAAATTTCGAAATATCTGCTTTTTTCTGTGAAAACTGTGAATAGATTCTTTCCTATATGGGTTCTTGGAAGTTAAAAATATTATTACCAAAGCATTATTTTATTAAGAGAGTACCTACCTACACTTCTCGAATGAAGACGAATCAGCGTTGGTAGAGTTACAATTCGTACAAACAGTTGTGCTCAAAATTGATGGGTAAATTTGAATAGTAGGGGTATCAGTATGGTGACCACGACGCCTGCTGTTGTCCCATATGTGCCGAGTGCTCATTACTAAGTTACACTCAAGTACCCTCCACCCCCCTTCTCCTGCTCCACCCATCACCATTTGCAAACTCCCCCCAGTCCATCGCATTGTCATTTTTACCTAACTTTCGTAACACGCATGAAATTGGTCTCTTGGGACCGAAGAGTTCTTGCCCGATGGCATCGTTGGGTGCTATGATATTTTACATTTAATCACTCACTTCTATTGTTATTACTGGTACTTGCACGAAAGTACCGAAGTGCAAGATAACCGATGCACACAAATACTTTTTGGGGTATGTAAGGTACTCCCACCATACTGGGTTAACGGTTAATCTCCAGTTAAATTCGGTTTTTACCGTGCAATAATTGAAATTTAACTGGAGATTAACCGTTAACCGAGTATGGTGGGACGCACCCTAAGGCTGGATTTCACCACTTTAACGTGAAAACTATCGTGTACACGATAGCGCTATCGTATCGGTAAAAAATGTTAACGGCTTTCATCATGCACCGTTACCGTTTCGTTAGCTTTCGAGTGGATTTTCCGTGAGTTAGCGAAAACGATAATTTTCATACCAGCTGTGACTCATTTGGTGTAGTCTAATGCAGTCTAATTAACATTTTAACTTCTTTCTCCAAAAAAATAGGTGTTTTTTCACGTTTATTTCCACTTTTAGATTGAAATTGTTGAAATAAATTTGACGTAAACAAAGCAGGCGAATTTTATTGAGACAACAAAACCTAACGAGAGGATGTCTGCTTTTTCGAATCGATAGCTATTCGAACGTTAAAAGGCACTATCGTGAGGTGGTGAAATTCAGCCTAAGAGGCTTAGCTTAGAAGCTTATTGAAGGCACCACACAGTAAGTCAAGGGGTAAGGGGTAAGGCTGCGCTGCTCTCAGCAAGGCTTCTAGCCGAGCCGAGCTACGCCGAGATGGCCACCTGATGTCACCCGTCTGGCAAATTTTGGAACCTTTGAACCAAAAATTTCCTCTCGTTTCACCGCCTTTTACTGGAGCCGAGAATACCTAGAAGAATACCAGATCGGAAAACTTATATGTGACGTTCAACGTTGGAGCGTGGCAAACTTCTACTTATAGGCATGCGAACAATTTCAAAATGCACCTGGGGTTGTTACATTGTTCAGTTAAACAGTTCAACATACCGGGGTTCTATCTATCCTACAAGTGAGGCCATAAGAGCTCTTTTCCACTCATGTGGAATTGCAAGGAGAGCCCTCCAACTCTTGAGTATTGCATAAGCCCACTATTCCCACCATATTCGGTTAAGGGTTGTACTCCAGTTAAATTCGATTTTACCGTGCAATAATTGGAATTTAACTGGAGTTTAACTTTAACCGAGTATGATGGGCCGTCACTTATATAACCTGCCTCTAAACGAGGACAACTTAACTGAGCCTCTTTTGAGACAAATTTGTTGAAAAAATATTTTTATTAGGAATAAAGACAACAATAATAAGACAATATTGCTTCTTGGAGAGAAAATTGCATTTCTTACTGAATTAATTAGATTGTAAATTATTTCTGACAAGATTGTCAGAAATGAAAAATTTCCGTCGGCAAGTTTTGCTCAGATCTTATTTTCTTCCACTTTTTTTTTAACTTTTTTTCTGTAAAACCATTTATTATGACTGGTAGACACCTACATCCCTGCTGTAGGTAACGAGAGGAGAATGTATGGTATCATTATTCAAGTGAAAGCACTTACCGACCAACCAACTTTTATAAATTTTAACTTTCATTCCGCGATAAGTTGTGAATTCGCCTATCAAGTCGTATCAAGTGCCAAGAGACAGTAGGATCTAACTTGTGGCTAAAATTCTCCAAAATAATGTTTAAAAAATAGTACCTATAATAGGTGGAACGAATTAATGGCCATTTGAAGGGAGGAAGTTTCGAGAAAAGTTCACCCCTCAGGCACCAGTTCCCCTTCGTGCCGCCGTGAACAGTGCAGAAGATGCTGACTATGACACTGCGCTTCAGTTTTATGCCAAAGTGCCTGGAGAGGTGGTAACCTGCTGGTGGCCATAGTGGCCGTTAATTCGTTCCACCTACAATAATAATTGTATTGCTCGAAATATTCACTATGACTTTAAAATTTTCTACACCTGCCGAAATTACCTGAGTAGATTACCCTTCGCTTTTGTTAGTTATAAACATGAAACAACTTTTATAGCAAGCGGGATATTTTTTAAAATAAAGTTTCAAGTATAGAAGGGGATGAGGGTGCCAACTCTCTGATGGAATTCTTTAGTACCGCAATAGTTATGACATTAGAGCCCGCTTATTATGTTCACGGCATCAAAGGAAAACTGATCTTCAAACATTTTATCTCTGTTTGGTGGTTCCCTCAATAAAAGTTCAACAAGTTCAGGGGAAATTGGAATATTATATGCGTACGGGCATGAAAGGATCTAAAACATAATGGAACGGCATTGATTTTTGCCTCTTTCTTTGAGCTCGTTCAAACGGCTTTCAGGCTTGTTTGAGGTGGTTTTTCGGAAATTTCTTAGGTAGCTAGCTGTACCCAATTATATCAAGAGTAAACCATTCGGAATATTCTGAAATGATTCGGTTGTACTTTCCTATGTACCTGTAACACTCGGGCCATTCCGAGGGGGTAACCACTCCAGAGATTCCTTGAGATTCCATAAAGATTTCCAAAGATTCCCTACGATATTCATAGGAAGATGAACCCCGAAGGGAAAAAAATTCCAAGATTCCCTGAGATTTCATAAAGATTTCCAATGATTCCCAACGAGATTCCTGGAGTAGGGTTAACCCCTCGGGCCATTCTGAAACAGGTTAAGTTTTTATGTCGCAAATCTTCCAAACGTAAATCTAAATGATTCACTTTTTGTTTTGTTTATGTCGTCATGACCAGTCTGTCGCGATTTGCCCATTTTTATTTCTGATGTCGGCAGAAATGCTCTCAGAGAACATAAAAAAATCTATTTTATTCTTTGCTTACACTCTCCATGTTGGAGAAAGGAGTTGGTCGCTGGCAGTTTTTTAATCCTTAGCTCTTGGGTAAACTTTGAAACTGATACTTTAATACAAGTACGTCCTTAATGTGTTAAGTTTGCAGCTTGTGTGTTAAGTCAAGATAACACATTTGCTTGAAACTTTCTGATAAGCCAAGAAGATTGGCCTTTTCAAGGAATTAAATGGATTGTCGTATTTTAGTCTTAGCTCTTTTCTAAGACCTAACTGTATGTTAGTCTCCACAGATTCTGTAAGTTATTATATAGGCTAACAGATCGCAATATCCGATGACAAGACTAACCACTCGTAATAACCGTCCTATCAATCTTTTCTGAATGGCAATTATAATTATCTTTTGGGCCAAAACTAACAAAATATCAAAGTCAAAGTAAAGAGAGAAGTTGAATGAGAAAACTAAGTTTCGCCACTAGCAATTTTCCCCTAATCTAGTCTGTGTAATCCAACCGAGACTAATCTGCTGCCAACCTTTAGCAAGCAACCAAACTTTTCTATCAATATTTTGATGAGATTTAGCTCCTTGAGGGGTTCTGAAAAATATTCAAATTAATGCATGCTGATGAGCGGTACTCAGTGCGAATGCATGCTGATGAGCGGTGCGAATGCATTCAGTGCGAATGTAGTAAGAATTAAGAGCTTATATAGAGCATAGCCCTTCGATAAATTGGATATATTTCAAAAACAAATTCGTAAAAAATTTGAAAACTACCAGTAGCTGTCTTTGTCCATTTGAGTCGGTCAAACCTTTGTTTTTGTAAAAGACGTGGCATAATAAAAACTCACGTCGATATCATGGTAATAATGCATGTACCCATAGTATTGCGTTTTCCCGTATAGTTTGTTGGTACCTATAATTGAACTTTACCTATAACCTGTGCCCTTTAGCGAATAGAACATGCTCTAAACGAATAATCTTTTTAATCGAAAATGGTGGATTATCGCTAATGACTTGAGAGGAATTCTTTTACGAACGGACAGTGCCTTAAGTGTTAACAAAGTACAAAAGTTTCATTTGATTTATATCTTTTCTTTCTGTTTGTTTCGTAGAAGGGCCTAACGAGTGCTTTCCAGCTAAAGTTGCGAAAGAAGACAGTTCTTTACCAGATAAAAACTCTGCTATTATGTGAAAAAAGGGCTTTTTCACGGGCAATTTCGCCCACGGCGCGAATTTCCTTTACAGTCTCGGCGCTGCCTTGAGTTTTTACTGAGAGAAGATGATATTTTAACCGCTTAAAGTCTATGAAACGTGCCATGATCTTGAAGAGAAAAAGTCTTATTTCTCGGGTAATTTAACAGAGTGGAAGTCTGAAGGAAATAATTTATCTCACGCCCATCTGGCGTCTTCTGTTGCTTAAAGATGGTGTCTGAGGAAGAAAAAATGCCGATTTACATTTTACAGGGCCACTTCGGTAGAAAATTGTAGATGCCGCCAGCAGTTTCCAAGCTTTTTTGCTCTCTGCTCAGCTAAAACTTTCTTTGTAGACCCTCTTTCCCTTGTTGGGGGAAAATTCACTCATGTACCAGATTTTTGACACAGTAATTGCGCACGTAAGTGTGGAAAATCCTCTGTAACAGAGTGGCTCTGTCAGCAGTAGTGTTCCAAATCAAAAAACAATCCTGTTTACACTTCTATGTTCTCCCATCAGCCTATTGGTTTGGTCTTGGGAGCTTTCCATCCGAACTTTCCATACAGAGGGTATTAAACCTACCCACTATAAGTTGAGTCCACTCAGAAAAGCCTCCTGAAGAAATTTGAGTTTAAAGCTAGCTGAGTTTGAGGTTCACACCCCACCTCATAAGAGGTGATGGCAGGGACGAGGGAACTTGGTTCTTTTCAGATCATTTTGACTGAAGTTATATATACTTTTTAGGATGCCCCACCCAAGAAAATTTTAACTTCTATATACCGGCAGGTAGGACTGTAGGATCGACCTCTACTGTAATTGGTTTTCCCATCATGGAACTGTAATATGACTGTATAGATAGAGCAAGGTCCCTGTCAGCTGTCTTTGAGTTGCTCCAGCCAAGCGTTCGCCCATCCCAAATAGGTATACTGCTAAGTTCATTTCCCGTCCTCCCCGCTGGGACACTAATGAAGAGCTGGAGCTGCGGGAGGCCTATTGTCTCCAAGCCATGTATACTGCTCTACTCCCGGTAGTCAATAGGGGCTCCTATCGTCCTTTCTGTAAACTTGTGCCAATTAGTGGAGAAAGTCAGTCCGTAATGCCACTGAGGATTTTTTTTTGCCAATGCCACTGCTTTTTTGGATGTCAGTCATGCCTAAGTAATTTTTAGCGCCTGAGATAGGTATTTCTGTGGGCAGAGTTTTGAGATACAGACGTCTGTTAGTAGCATTAGTACCCTAACCACTGTTACAAGTACTCGTCCGCCTAGCCGAGATGAGATTCTGGAGTGTACCCCGTGCGCCTCAATAACCTTTGCCGAGGCACGGAAAGGTATGATATTCTAGTGAGATCCTGGTGCACTTACCCAGGATACTTAAGAATACTTTGTTTATCTGGATGTAGAACCTATACTGGAACTATTGTATAACCAGCCTCGTTTTGTGGAAAAACATTACGAGTTGCGAGTTTCGGCTCGGCACGGTTTCCGGAAAGTGTGGAAGGGACAGTTTTGTCACAAAATTAACTGAGCAAAATTAAACTGTTCCAAAAGTTTATATAGCACTTTCCTTTCAGTTTGCTGATGTGCTTGCAGACCTGCTAAAATCAATATCCTTGGGAAATGCTTTCTTAGATCCTTCGAAAACATTTCAACACCTTTTCTCCATTTTTCACTTCCATTATAAGCTTTTCCAGATTATTCTCTTCCTACGTCATTTACAACATTCTTTCATCATGGCATTTTTCTGTACCTACTTCGCTACCCAATCTTCGCTTAAATTTTGTGACTTCAGTGCTCTTTCACCCTTTGCTCTTAAGTGTGAAGTTCCGTAAAAATCGTGATTGATTTACTACATCCGAGTTTCGACGATTTACTGCACCTAAACCTCTTCCATGCCATTCTTATAATATAAACCTTCCTTTAATAACTCATTTTCTCATTCCCTCCTTGTAAACAGAATCCTCGCTTTCTATAGATCCTTATAGGTATGTACCCACTCAATCAATCAACAGAAAACGAAGCAGATTGAAAATTTACCCCTTTCCAGAATTGTCAATTAAATTTACATTAAATAACTTTAAATTGAAGGAAGGAGAAGGTAACATGAAATCTCAAAGGGCGCCTTGCAAGGATAACAATTGGCCCCATCCGTTCCTCAGCGCCACGAGCGGAAGGAAGCCTTGAATGACGGACCAATCAGCAACTTCTTCCGTTGCCATTATCAAAGGATGCTACTTGGAAACGTATTTACGCCAGGTCAAATTATAGGATGTTCCAGAGAAAATAACCCCAGGTGTTTATAGCTTCAATTTTAATATTTTGAAAATATTTTATAAATTATTTTGCTTGATCCCTTTTCAAAGTTGAACGAGATAATCAAATAACTTCAAATTTTCAACTTAATTTGGTAATTCAATGACGCTCTCAGTCCAGTAATTTACTACTAAAGAGATTGAGAAAATTTTTTATCTACTTTATACATTTTTGTGTCCTATGCGTATGTGTCTTCGTTATAGAGAAACGGATCAGTAGCATTATTCAGGTCTTGGGTTCAAATCCCGATACCGTTGAAATTTCTGTCCTATTTCCTGTTTGTATTTGTATTGTATTTGTCGAGGGATTAACCACTCGTTGTGAATCTCGTTGGGACTCATTGGAAATCTTTATGAAATCTCAGGGAATCTTGGAATTTTTTTTGGAGTGGTTACCCCTTCGGGGTTCATCTTTCTATGAATATCGTAGGGAATCTTTGGAAATCTTTATTGAATCTCAGTGGAATCTCAAGGAATCTCTGGAGCGGTTACTCCCTCGGTATTTGTTGAGCTTTGACCCTCTGAAAATCCCCTGTCTTTGCACGGGGCACTGACTACTATGTATCTGTATATAAAAAGGAGCATTTCAATCATAGAGAAACTTGTCCAAAACAAAACGTAGACCCGTCACTCGGTCTTGATGGAGAACGAAAGGTTAAGGCGCACTGTATAAAATCTGTATTTAATATCCTTGAAGAGGAAGGAAAACAAGAGAAGACACTTTGAATGGGATTTGCTGGCTTCCTTAATTACGTCAATCAAGATAGCGACTGAATGCTTATTGGGGGAGGGGGAGAGATCGTGCTTGATCATTTCAAGCCTGATTTCACGCCAAATTAAGTTAACACCCACAGAGTAAGACTACCGGATGGGAATAAGGCCGTCCAAAAATAAATACCGTCTTAACAGTGGAAAACGTATGACATTATCATTTTAGGAAGCACTCTAAGGGCTAACTGACCTTTGTATGAGGAAGGGTCCAAAATTATTATTTGTTTTGTTGTTATTCGATTCAAATTCCCGTGTTGCATTATTTAAAAAAATGTAATAAAAAATTCAATTTTTCTACCAGACATAAACCAGTAGCGAAAAATTGAACTACAGGGACCCGAGTGCCCTCATCGACAGAAATCCAGGTTTCGAGACTCTCCGTGCCCATGTGCCCATGTCCCATCAGTCATAAATCATGAAATCCCATTTACTCTGTTGGCAGACGGAGCAAAATTTGTTTTGTTCATATTACTCTGTTGAAAAATGAGCAAAGTTCTGTCGGAACCTGGAGTTGAAGGCTCTTCTTTAGAGAATTTGCATCGGAAGATTCTGTATTTAAATTTTGCTCTAACTGCCGAGTGCGAGGGGTTAACCACTCGTTGGGAATCATTGGAAATCTTTATGGAATCTCAGTGGAATCTCAAGAAATCTTTGGAGTGGTTACCCCCTCGGCCGAGTGTGTAGAACTTCCTTCGGAATTACTCAAAATAACAGTACTAATTTTGTGTTGACTTTGTATATTAACTCAAGTAGGTGTACCTACTTTATGAAATTAAGACGTAGGAAAGGGTGTAGGTACATCGCCTTCGGTCTTGAGGCTAGTCCAGGATGGAGAAATGACCCGAAGTTTCGACAGAAGCCTATTGGAAATGAAAGTTTGCACCACTCGAGATCACTCAACAACTCTAATAGCGAATTTGGATCCATTGTGTTTTTCCGATCTATCAACTAGGGGATGTGAAATGAAACCCCTAAAGGTAGTAATTACAAAAATATTTGAATTCCCACCCACAACTGAAATGAAAAGGCCCCAAGCCTCAGTAACCTATCCAATTTCCTTGGAAGCATTTAGAAAAATCCGCCTTCCTGAAATACGTGCCTCGTAAGCAATTAGCTGGGATGATGAGGTAGGATTTTCCAGCTGGAAGAAATCCTCGGTGGTGAAAGAAGCCAAACGTGATTCGGATGTCCTCCAAGGGCGTAGCTCAAGGGAAATTCAATCAATGTTTCAGCAGCACGACTTTCTGCGGAAAACTCCTGAACTTTTTTAATTTCTTTTTGACGTTACTTTCCCCGAAATCTCATTCCCATGCAGGTCATGTAGGACTTGACACAGAGAGCTATTTGTTGTTTTACAGTTTTACACATTGATCTTCGGGAATTGATTGAAAAATTCTTGTTATCATGGGGAAACTTTGTCCCTTGTAGGATAAATCCTATTTCCGTAAATAGGGCTTAGTTGATAGTAGATGTCCTAAATTGATTTCCCAGCTTCATCTACCTATATAGCTCACTCTCACAAACATAAATATACGGAATGCAAAAAACGAGGTTAACCACTCGTTGGGAATCTTGTTGGGAATCATTGGAAATCTTTATGAAATCTCAGGGAATCTTGGATTTTTTTTTGGAGTGGTTATCCCTTCGGGGTTCATCTTTCTATGAATATCGTTGGGAATCTTTGGAAACCTTTATGGAATCTCAGTGGAATCTCAAGGAATCTCTGTGGTTACCCCCTCGGCAAAAAATTTCTGTCGGTCACTCCTGGTCTGCTTTACAGGTCAGAGTACAAACACAAAACGGGAAATTAGGTTTAACCAGGATTCTGTGGTAGCTCAACGAATGAGTAAATAATTCGATCAGCGGAAATAGTTTCAACTGCAAAAACTATACTGACGCAGAGAATGGAGACATAACCATTATCAGTTAAGCCACGTCAATCCAATCAATGGATGCGAACCGCGGGAAAGCCACCATTGCGGTATTGTGATTTTCACAAACACATCTACAAAATTTCCAGCTGCTCGGTTATTTTTGCCCTCCGTAGCTAACCAGAATGCTGTAAATAAAATTCACGTATTGGAAAAAAAGGCGAACGAGTTTTTGAAAAGTTAAAAAGTTTACAGAGCCTTACGTAAAAAATCTTTTTTGGTTACTCAGCGTCAGAAAATAAATTCCCTCTTTTCCTAGTTGACTTTGGGTTGAAAGAACGTTCGTTTTTCATTGTTAACTTTTCACTTTTTCTGCTACTTTTCTTGTCGTAAAATGTATACAAAAGACAAACATCTTTGTGTTTATTTCACTGGCTCAATGAAGTTGAATTCGAAACTTCCCGGCTTTGAAACTTATGGGAAAGTTGTGAAAGAAAATAATATATATAGGTAGTGTAATAAATCGTTTTCGGAAATTTTGTGGGTAGGGAGGAGAGGAGGGTTGAGGAATGTTTTGAATTTGTAGCATCTTTCCCCCGCAAATAAACAACAAGAGGGGATTTTGTCGCCTTGGAGCAGATGGAACAGATCATAATTAAATGTTAACTTTTTCCGAGCTTATTTTGGCTTCTTTCTTCAAAACTACATTACCTGATTTTTCTTCTCATTCGAAATGTTTCATTTCTTTTTCCTTTTCTTTTCAAAATTTTAAATTGCCACCGCAACTTCTTGCGCATCTGATTGTCTTGTGAGTGTTTTCACCGAGGGGTTAACCACTCGTTGGGAATCATTGGAAATCTTTATGAAATATCAGGGAATCTTGGAATTTTTTGGAGTGGTTACCCCTTCGGGGTTCATCTTTCTATGAATACCGTTGGGAATCTTTGGAAATCTTTATGGAATCACAGTGGAATCTCAAGGAATCTCTGGAGTGGTTACCCCCTCGGTTTTCATTGAAACCCACTATATTATTTGGCATTTCTCCTGACCATTGCTCCTGTTTCTTTGCGACACTTAGGTCTTTAGGACGTAATATTTTATGGTGGAGAATAGCCACTCAGCATGAATAGCATGATTCACAGAAGGAAATTCTATAATTTTCCTTGTATAGATGTTCAGTAATCCGTTTGAATTGGGGACATTCTTATAATTGGAAGCAATATGCTAAATTACAGGTGAACGTCAAAAAATGCCTTGAGTATAATAAATAATAAATAAAATAAAATTTTCACATTCTAATGTTTTAGTACTTCTACAAATGCAATACCGAACCATGAGAGTGTTAAAGATTTTTGCGGTCCGCCCGGAATGTAGCATTGCGTCGAACCCTCAGGGAGCGAAAGTTGAAGGACAGAGAAAACGGCTTACGAAAACCGATGCCATTTTTCGGAATTTTCTCAAGCTGTCTCAGTACCTACACTCGTTAGCTGAAAAGGGTAGGATATTGTCCTCATTTTAAGCCGATTTCCTTCTTTTGTTATTTATCTTTTTGCTTTCCTTAGAACGTTATGTGGTGGATACCAAGATATAGGTAAAGAGGTTTATAACGTTTCGTAAGCCCTACTTACGTATAGAACCGAAGATTGGAAAAAAAAAAATTGTTCGGCTTTCTTACAAAAATTGTGGAAATAATCATTTCTAGGAGGTCACAGAGTTCTTAGCGTAGTAGCCCTGCCCAGCCTGCCTCGTGTTCCAAAAAAATTGGTATACCTTTATTTTTACAGAAAATGGGGTAGTTGAAACTGAAGGTATTGTCATAGTCTGTATCCTTTCCAAACTGCCTGGATTTCCGTTTTAGACGGGCTACCGATTTAGGTTCCTAAGCAACGCTGTCCTTAAGTTTTCATTATGTATTAGCCGCTTTACTGGTATGACGGTTTATCGAAGATCTGTTCCAATGAGAACAGAAGGTTCAGTACAAAAATCCAATTTCGATATTTTTCCTGGAAATGGGTACTGACGTTAAAGAGAAAGGTGGGGTATTGAATTTGAAATGAGAAATATTCAATGCAGTAAAACCAACCAACTGGCAGTGCGCCCGCAGATGTTCATCTGCTACGAAAAGTCGCATTATTGCTGTTTTCTTTTCATGGACTTTTGTTTTCAGGTAACGATCGGGTCATGACGACAAAAACGGCTCTGCTGTTCCCGAACTCGAGTTTTCAAAGCCCCAATTGCTGCAGACTACATGCTAGGCATGCTGCTATCACCAGTGCCGTATACACTTTGGTGAGTTTATTTTGTTTTTTATTTACATTTGAATTGATTGAAGATGAGGGTTGAAACCCTCTCTATTGTTTTTTCCGCGTACTACCTCGTATACCTACTAGATTTTAATACACTGTTTTCTCTTCTCTTTTTCCCCGTGTTGTGCCACCATTAGCAATTCTTTCTGTAGCTTAAGAGTTTTCTCAGTTAACTACTCAACGATAACAAGCTTTCATAAATAGGAATAATCGGGAAGTGGCTAAGAATCTGGGGATGATAAAAAGTGATTTAAAAAATTCATGGGGGTTTTAAGCGAAAGGCAAACAAAACAAAAGACGACGGTAGAATTAAGCGTCCTCTTAAGGCTGGATTTAGCTAATTTCGGAATGGAATTTACCCGAAATTTCTTTTGTAAGTTAAACAAGGTTGCTAGGTAAATAAAGTTGGAATTTTATATCCCTAGCAACGCATGACAACCTTGTTTAACTTACAGAAAAAAATTCGCGTAACTTCCATTCTGAAATTAGCTAAATCCAGCGTTACATGCCAGATACCTTGACTGATATATGAAATTTTATACAGTTTAATTTAATTAAGGTATATTAACTAAGGGCGATTTGTGGATTTGTGTGTGTCCCGCCATACTCCGTTAACGTTAAACTCCAGTTATGCTCCAATTATTGTACGGTAATAAAGGGTCCGACAACAGTCGCACTTAGCTTTCTCGTCCCATATGAAATTTTATTTTTTTATTTTTTGAGATTTTTTAAAACTTTTTTTGCGGGCGTAATTTTCACTAAATCCACAATCGGTTGAAAATGACCCACGAGCATCTATCTGAGATCAGTCATACCAAATCTCATGACTGTCATTTTATTACTGTACTCCCAAATGTGTTCCGACCATTCAAAAACATGGTTTCTCATTCTCAACTCATTTTCAACACTTTTTCGACAAAAACGGCCGTAATCGGTCAATAAATGTGAATGGCGCCGAAAGGATCGAACTTTGGTCCAAAACGCCCGTAATTTTGAACCAATTCAGTTTTAGTTGAAGACTCGAAGAATCTATTTCTCAACACACATACCAATTTTCAGTGTTATAGATTGAAAAGTGTACCGTCGGCGCTTGTCCGACTAACCAAAAACACGATTTTTGAATTATTTTGGCGGTTTTTTGGCAATAGCGGCTGCAGATTTTGAGCAATCAAAAATTCCTTAAAATTGTGTCTCGGCAGTGATTTTAGACAGGTCCATACCAAATTTCATCAAAATCGGGTGAACGGTATAGGCTCTAGAGCACTGCTCGGACGGACTGACGGACGGACAGACTTTTTCCAGAAACCACTTTTTTGGACTCAGGGGACCCCCAGGATCATGGGAAAGCCAAAATCTCAATTTCGAAATTTTGCACGAAAACAATACTTTCTCGCCATATATGGCCAGCGAGAAAGTAAATAAAGGGTCCGACAATGGTCGCACTTGACTTTCTCGCAATTTTTACGCCAGCGGTATCGAAAATTTTGATTTTTTTTACGTTATTTATTTTTTTTGGGACCAAAATTTTAACTTTTTCTAAAAAATATTTTGCCATACACTGGACAATAATTTTAGGCACCTACTCACCGGATTTCAAACATATCCGTCAAATGGTGAAGTGTCGTTCGACGCGCAAAGTACGTGTTTTCTATTTTCCATGTCACGGCCTTAATTTTCAAGTAATTGAAAATCTATTGAAAATGACCTTGAAGCATCTATCTGAGACCACTTTCACCAATTTTCAAGGAAATCTGTCGATTAGAGTTGTTGCAAATCCGTCTGAACCAATCAAAAACGTGATTTCCATTTTTGGAAAATTTTCCTATGATAATGCCAATATTGGCCATAATTATTATGTTGGATAAATTTCGTTCGGTAAAACATGAAACTAGGTTAAAGTACACCTCCCTACCAATTTTTATTGAAATCGGTCGAATAGTGCTACCGGAGTGACGACCAACGCGTTTGGGCCAAAACTGGGCCAAGTTATTGGCCCACCTCCAAATGATTGTAAATGACCTAAAAGCATCTATTCAGAAACACTTTCGCAAATTTTCAAGGTTCCAACTTGATATACGTAGCTTCCAGTCCTTCTTAACTGTCAAAAAACACGATTTTTTGCCTTTTTTTGATCATAGCAGGCGCAATTTTAGAGTTATCAAAATTTATCAAAAAACGGGTCCAGATATTTACATTAGGTACCTACATACCGAATTTGAGCAAAATCGGACGAACGGTGTGACGTCCAGTTGCGCGACAGAGTGACGTACGTACGTACGTACGTCGGACGGACATTTTTTAAAAACCACTTTTTTGGACTCGGGGGACCTCCAGGATCATGGGAAACCCAAAATCTCAAAATCGAAATTTTGCACGAAGACATAACTTTCTCAGCCCATGTATTACATACGGGCGAGAAAGTAAAAACTGAATTTAACTGGAGTTAAACAGTAAACCGAGTACGGTGGGACGCACCCTAAAAAGGATAAAATCCCGTCAACTCTTTTTGTAGAGTTTTGAATTTAAACAGCGTGAATTTATTTTTGACACTGTAGGACATCCTCTCTGGATGGATGGAGGTGGGACTGCGATATTGGGGGGATGGCGGAGTCTGTTTCCGCTTTCTGAACCTCATTATATCCGGTGGAGAGGTCAAAGTGCCAGGAATAGATATTACGATGTATGGCAAGGCTTATATTTCTGAGATAGTTCCGAGAATTTCCTCCGTCTTGTCTTGAGTGTGGCAGAAATAAGTTTGCTTGTTAGGTAGTTGCAAAATAAACGTCCAAGTTATGCAAAGCATGCAGAGTTTGATAATTTATTGAAGCTCTTCTATTTTCACTCAGGTAGCCCATTTACCTGAAATAATATTGTAGCTATTTCCGCATAAACCCGCAGCGGGAAATTGCGATGTAATGGGAGCACGTGAAAATATTAAATGACACGTGTCATTAAAATCCAACACTAAGCCGCCATTTTCAAACATTTTCCACCGTTTTCCCGCACCGTTTCTCGTCCTTGGATTTTATCCTTTCAAAGTCTTTTAGCTGATGGCTTTCCGGCACGAATCGCAATTTCATCTCGCCATTCCCGTCTACCATACGAGAAAATGTCTCGCATCTCTCTTTTTTTCAAGTACTTTTGTGTTACGCCTGTGATAAGAAAGAAAATGTTCAACATTCATCATTTATATTTTACCCTGTAATGGAAGTTGCGTTTTCAAAAGGATGCCTTTCTACGTCACTCAGGCTTTTAGCTTTTATGGACATAAATGGATGTATGAATACATTTTTAAACTGTAAGGCACATACCCGAGGGGGTAACCACTTCAAAGATTCCTTGAGATTCCACTGAGATTCCATAAAGATTTCCAAAGATTCCCAACGATATTCATAGAAAGATGAACCCCGAAGGGGTAACCACTACAAAAAATTCCAAGATTCCCTGAGATTTCATAAGGATTTCCAATGATCCAACGAGTGGTTAACCCCTTGGCAATACCTCAAATGTGAGGGGAGAAGAAGTCTGTACAAAGGTACAGGATCAATTGTTCATTTGTTCGAAGCTCAATGGTGTAATAGAATTTTTTCTCAGCCCAAAAGCTAATTTCATTTTTCACGATTGGTTTTTAAACAGACCGACCGACGCGACGCTAGAACCGCTAGGACTCATTAGCACTGAAAATGCTAACACAAATAAAAGATAGAAAAAGGGTTAAAAGTAAAATCTTGGGAAAAATAGAAGTCAGCTAAAGAGTTTTTGGAACTGGTTAGTGGAGTTATAACGACGAGCACAACGGACCCATGCTTGCCAGACTGGTCACGTTCTAGGTCCGTTTACTCAGCAGTCACCAGTCAGCAGTCTCCAGGGTCTGTAAATTTCAGAGGTTTTCTCGTTTTCTTTTAAAGTTATGACGTTAAAAACGCTGACGTAAAAGACCCCGTTACCTCCAAGAACATAATTACTTTAATTTGTCATCCAGAGACCTTCCTTTACATTGAAACGAGACAACCTATTTAATTAACGTAGCTCCCCTAACCTTCACTTAGCAAATTATTATGGCGACCACCTCTTCCTTCTACAGTTTAAATTCCCGGTTTCCATTTTCGTTTCTGAACATTTTAATTGAATTTTAATTTACCACGCTTATGTAAAAATTTATCTCTGTGGAACTTGGAAAAACCTTATTGATTTAGTAGTGTACAATAGTAGTGTAGTAGCATAGGCGTAGCTATAACTTTTCAATAGGGGGGGGGGGGGGTCCGGACTCCAAGCGCGGGTGATTCTTCCGAAGACAACCTTCTATTTAGGTACCTATATAGGTACATCACGATTTGTGCTTAAATATGACGTGTTCGCTGACTACTGTAGTCAGAGCCAGATTAACCTTCAATGAGGCCCCAAGCTAGACTCGATTTCTAGGCCCTTTTATTTTATTATTTTTGTCATTTAGTGCCAAGAAAAGCAGAAAACAGAATGTGGGGGCAAAAGACAAAAAATGAACCGGTATTCGAGTGAGCGAAGCGAGCGAGCCGAAAATTTCACTAATCTCCGTATTTCCTAGTTGTTTATTACTACTGGTAATCTACCTACACCTTTAGGCCTAAAGGATTTTTTTTTAAATCTAAAAGGAAACTCCATTCTATCTAGTGTAAATTTGTTTTTCAATGTGTAGTAGTATTAGTACAGTAGTAGTAGTGTTACAAAAGCAACAATGCTCCTGCTATACTGAAGAAAACGAAAATTTTTTTTGTAACATTTCATGAAATTTGTCTTTATTTTCTCTGTATAGCGATCTGTACGTAAGAGGGAAACGTTTGAAAGTTATATTTTGCGTGTAAACAGCGGAAAAGAGAGGAAATAAAATTTTGTAGCATGTCAGATTGGCTAAAGATCTTACAGTAGTAGGTTATGCTTGATAGGATAACTTTCTGAGCCCATCCAACCCAGGCGAAAAAGAACAAAGGAGATTTTTTTCTGTGTCAGTGCACAGATGATTTGGTCGGAAATGTCTTCGCCACTTCGTCACTCTGTCGTGTTCCTGTTGCGATAAATGTCACCCTGGAAAAAATTGAAATACTTTTCTCAGTTCGTGGGATGAAGCAAATTCATTGTCCAGGTTTTTCCCGTTAACCAGAAACTTTGACTTTATTCAGTGGTGAAGGTTTAAATTTAATTAAAACTTACGGGATATTACAGGCGACCACTATTAACGCTGTTTATTACACCTTATAGTTTAGAGTGTCACCTCAAGGTCTCAGAACTCATTTTTCCCTTTAATCTTTGATACAACAGGAAAAAAGATTTTACTAACTAGGGCAGTGTACAAATAAGTTTGTCTCATTGGGCAGTTAGGCTGGATTTAGTTAATTTCGGAATGGAATTTACCCGAATTTTTTTCTGTAAGTTAAACTAATGATGTGAGCACTTCTCACGTACTTTTCACCTACTAGTGCCTACGAACTTTCTGAAATGTTGTTCGTTATTCTTAGGGGACTAATTTGAACAAGTTTCTCTCCGTGAGTGTCAACTTTTCCTTGCTTGCCCTCATGTATAGTGCATAAACGCATTTAAAAGCATGTGGGTGGTTCAACACGCCCCATGCATACTAACTTGAGGTTCCCTCTTTCGTGCCGTCGTATTTTTATTTTTTCACCAAAAGTAGCTTGTTTGTAAGCTATGAGGGTAAGATTTCAGGTAACGAAGCTGCATACCCTGAGGATGTTTAACTCTTGAAACGAGTCCCCCAGTGGCAACTTCACTTTTAATAGAACCTCTTTTAGGAATTTTCGTACCATGTTAGACCTCATGGAAAATCTGGTCCCACGTTTTCGCTACCGTGATAAAATTTGAATATTATTGTGATTATTGCCTGTCTGAGATTTTTAAACAAACACAAATTTCACCAATTTAACTTTTAACGAGCTAAAAGGCTGAATTTCACCACCTCACGATAGTGCCTTTTAACGTTCGAATAACTATCGATTCGAAAAAGCAGACATCCTCTCGTTAGGTTTTATTGTGTCAATAGAATTCGCCTGCTTTGTTTACGTCAAATTTATTTCAACAATTTCAATCTATAAAAGTGGAAATAAACGTGAAAAAACCCCTATTCTTTCGGAGAAAGAAGTTAAAATGTTGATTAGACTACATTAGACTACACCAAATGAGTCGCAGGTATGAAAATTATTGTTTTCGCTAACGCACGGAAAATCCACTCGAAAGCTAACGAAACGGTAACGGTGGATGGTGAAAGTCGTTAACATTTTTTACCGATACGATAGCGCTATCGTGTACAAGATAGTCTTCACGTTAAAGTGGTGAAATCCAGCCTTAGTGGTAGTTATCTCTTGTTTGGTTTCCACCAAAAAAGTTTTATACTGCCCTTTGATTAAATTAGATTTTTATCATGCTAATGATCCCTTGTTATTGCTGAGATTTTTGTGGTAGGAACGTAGCTTACTTTTAGTACTTTTAGGTAACCTATACTGAAAGTACCGTAACGGTTCGGTGCTGTATATCATAGCACTCGCATGGTAAATAAAAAGTAAAATGCACTACAAAATAAAAATATTCGCGCGGAAGCTTGGTTCTCCTACTTAATGAACTTCCGATTGAGAAGCTGAGATTGGCCATGAGCTAACCTTAATAAATTGCTCATACAACTTTATTTCCACTGCTCTATAAGGTTGATTGGTTCTTCCCTGAAAAGCCAAGAAATTTATTTTAGTTCGGTTCTCGGGAGATTTTTCTCCCTACCTTTTTAATGGGATTTGGGTTTCCATTCTTCAATTTGGTTTATTTATCCACTGGAAAACGTTAATTGGAAACCTTCAGTGACAAGGGCTCTTGTCTCGTTTTCCAATCTGATTTACGCCTGTTTCCCACATCGGAAACTAAATTTTTAGTGTGATTGTCAACAGTGGATTTAGAATTAAGAAACCTTTTCCTTATATTTACTTCTGTGTACCTGTTACTTCTACTGGTAATGTGCCATGTTTATGTTGTTTCTCAGAGAGTAACCACTCCAGAGATTGCTTGAGATTGCATGAGGATATCCAAAGATTTCCTGAGATTCTCAACGAGATTCGTGGAAAGATGCACCCCGAAGGGTTAACTATTTCCATGATTCCCTGAGATTTCATAAAGATTTCCAATGATTGCCTGAGATTCCCAACAAGATTCCTGAAGTGGATAACCCTTGGTTAGCCTGCAGATTCATGATTATGTAATTGTAGAGTCGGTGTACACGTCAAATAAAGTGACAGTTGTTAGCCTGCAGATTCATGATTATGTAATTGTAGAGTCGGTGTACACGTCAAATAAAGTGACAGTTGTTAGCCTGCAGATTCATGATTATGTAATTTGTAGAGTCGGTGTACATGTCAAATAAAGTCGCAGTCATTATTATTATATTATTCGTGATATTGTTATTGTGGGGTTGCTTTCCATGTCAAATAAAGTGGTAGTGGAATGCACAGAGTTGGTTTTAGAGACCTCAAATAAAATGTGAAATCAGCCAATTTTAAACGAGTGTCATCATTCCTGAGGAAAAACTATAGCGGCATCGGGGTTATTTTTTCAACATTCACTGAAAATTTAGTCGACCAATTTAACAGTCAAAGTAGAAGCGTTGAATGGTAGATTAACTCGGTCTGCAGAGTCATTCTGCTTCAGTCTCACGGGGTTCAAACATTTTCAATTCAGGGTTAGCATTGTCACCATATCCCGTAACCTGTACACTTTGGTACATCACCCTCATGAATTACTTCTTTGATTCGAGATTAGCAAAACAAAACAGCACTGAAGTTCGTTCAAAATCTGATATGTCCATTAATGGAATACCCCCTTCTAGGGAGGTCTCACTCCTATGAGCCAGACAGATTTTTTTTTCTTTTCACAGTAATTTTTGTACCTGTCGAGTATCCAAGGTGTTTACAGTGTGGCATCGACCGTCGTGCAATTTTCTTCTGCCTGTATTATGCATCGTATGGGGAACAGAATTTTTCTCGTTTTATAGGTAATTCTAGGTACGGCAGGTGCAGGACATAAAAATGATACTCCTTTCTAAAGTTGTCCACCATTCTTTCAATAAAAGTATATGACATGTTTCAGAATAGGGGTAGATGGTGATGACGGGCAATATGAGCCATTTTCAAAGGGATTTGGAGGAAGAAATAAAAAGAGAAAATGGTGTGGGAAACGGAGGGAAAAGCGATACCAGACGCTAGGACGGTCATGCGAAATCCCCAATTCCCACAATGATTCTCAAAACTACACATTTACTTCACTTTAGAGCAACATTATGTTTGGATGACAAATTTAAAATAGCACCAAGTAACTCAGAATAAAAAGGGTCTAATAATGGTGGACCTATTTTGCTCCCACTCATAGGGGATAGCTCTGATACCTAAGTATGTGGAGTACGGGCCACTTAAAAGGCGAGAGTCCATTTTTACATTGCTGTGAAGGTCCCTATGGAAAACGATACTTTTTAATAATAAATAGGTACATTTTCGACTATAGTCATGTTGTGTACTCGTAATAGGTACATTTTAATCGAAAAAGTGAGTTCACCTATTGAATATCTTCAATACTTTCTCGTCATCGGTATATACCTACCTTAATGTAAATTAACCTGCAATACTTCAATTAACCCACCAGCACTCTCTTTTTGGGTGGACTGAACTACAATTTCACTGTTCGCTTAACTTTCATTTCGCCTAGGTAGATTTAATATAATTGTGCTGAATGGACTGACGAAAATAGGTTATGAAAACTTGTGAATGTATTGTAGAATAACCAGTGAGTTGTTAGCAGTTTGTTCCCTCCCCTTTATTTTGTTTTGGTCAAAGGTTGCTCCAGGCAATATTTTTGCTTTGCCTCTTCTGTTTTATTTCACCTCGCGTATACGCAATATGTATAAATGTAGGAATATGTAGGTATGGGAGTTGGAGTGATATTGGCTATGGCTGATTCGATGTCCGATATTGATTGGTCGCTCTCACATGCGATGGCATCACTGTCCTAGAGCTGCAAACATTAATACGTAAATGTTTTTTGCGAAGGCTGGTTGACGCATTTCCTGAAAGATTCAAAAATAGAACGAACTGAATATTTGTATTTTGAAAATAGAAAATAAAGTATAGCGAGCACACCATAGCACGCCACGAAAAATTATCTCGTCATAGCACTTTACCTTGTTTGTACTGTTATCTAAGCATGTAAGCAAGGTGGGCCCTTTGTACTGTGGCATTCAATAGACGACATGTCTTCTAGGAGCTTTATCGGTTTATTCATTTTTTGGTAGAAAAAAAAGACCCAGCCCAGTAGGTCTATTCCCTTTCTCGAACGCCAGCAAACCCACCCAACTAACACCTTCAAAATGTATTGTAAGAAGAACTGTTCTCCGTATATTGCATCATGGCGTGCCTTATCTTCTTACAATAAATTTTGAAGGTGTTAGTTGGGTGGGTTTGCTGGCGTTCAAGAAAGGGAATTCACCTACAGAGCCTCGAAAAAACAAACGAATTTAAATGGAACTAGCGATAATTCGAATTGGGCAATGGAGGGTTGTGGGTTGTGGGGCGGCGAGGCTTCCTCATCTCGGCATCCGTAGGAGTGCGTGATGTGACATTTGAACGCTTGTCGCCTGGGGAAGGAATTTCTTTATTTCATTTTCTCCTTTCTCCGCTTTTGACAGCTTCTTAGTTTCTTCTCCAGAACGAATTTTAAGCGTTTCAAATTCTTTTTCATGTCCCATCATAGACTTTAGTTATTAGTGGAAATACCTGAGCCAAATTAGCACGGTGAAGAGATGATTCTACTAAAGCACCCCCTTCTGCTTTCTTGCGAGCAATTTATGTTTTCCTACAGAATTTGGATGTTGGAATGTTGAGTTTCCCCTGGTCCTGAGTAGTAAAAAGTAATTTCTAGAAATTCTCCGTTCATCTGATAGTCCGTTCGATAGACGTTCGTCCACCTAGTGTACCATTTGTCCGTTTTCAGTTAAATGAAATATGTAATCTTGCTGAGGTTCGGTTCCTTTAAACGTGAAAAAAAAATAGAAGAAATCGCTGAAAAAATGCTTATCTATATTACATGCCTGCCTTTGTGCTTACAATCGATCCAAGCATACAATCATTGAAAAACTTTTGATAACAACTACCTTATATTTTTCCAACCTTTTTCTATATTTTTTTTTGCAATTCTTGAGAAAACCTTTTGCAGTTTCCGGGAAAAAAAAATCTTCAGTAAATTGCAAGCTAGATATTTCAGATAGATGATTCGAACCCTGAAAATAGGGGACCCTTGACTCTGAGTGTAAACGTTAGGAAAGTTATGACCCAAACGGGGGTGGGGGGGGGGGGGGGGGTAAAGTTAGTGAACCGTAATTAATGTTACTGACAGGGCGACCCTGGCAAATCCCGCCCTGTGCATGCTCTACTCTACCCAGTCTGACCACTCAACCGCGAACAGATCTCTTAACTTTTCCAAAGTGACCAACTGCTAGCGATAACTTAGTACCAAACACTTTCGCAACTTCCTGATTAGTTGAATATGGTTCGATTTCACGGAAATTGAGTTGCCGTATAAAGTTAACTTTAAAGTTACCAATACTGACACTCAAAAGACACTCAAATAGGCACCCTTTTTTGGACTACCATCAAGGAATTGGTGGGTGGCTAGTACTTAGGAACTTTGCTTTTGCTCTGCAAAAATAACGTAACTCCTTCTGTGTGAATCATGTGTCACAATAGAAATCCTCATGATTATCCAAGCAAGCTTTGAAAAGGCAAACGAAATCGTGTTAGTCTCATATTGACGACAAAGCGTTGATCGGCATTTCACACGTAGTTCGATATAACCCCGATCAGCGCACAATCCAATATAACTGATCACTTGATCACTTTGCGATTGGGCAAGGTTAGGTTCGCATCGCATTTCAAAATCTCCCTCTCACTCCAACCCCTGTGGAACTAGCTTGTCCTATCTCACTTTTAATGCCCGACACTGGAATGAATGTCAACAAAACAATGTAAATAGTACAATGGTTATTGCTGTGAATTTCGTGGATTTAAACCGACAGAGTGTGCCATAAATCGAGAGTAGGGTAAACTGAGGACTGCTAAATAGTCCCCAAGAATTTCCCATATTGCTATTTTCCTATTACCTATTCCTATTACCAACCTAAAACCAGTAGAAATCTAAAGTAGTTGGGATTCATAGGTTTACCAGAAAAAGTTTTATGTGATCTGACCTCTAGTCAGCAGGTCTCACCTGCATACTGCCTGCCTATAAATACTGAAACTGAAATAAATACAAATCGTACACCATTGTTATCGGAATTCATGAACAGTGGATGAAAAAGAATGTAAGCGTTATGATTTACTGACCTACTTTCCAAACTTGAAAGTTTATTTCCATCTCCTGGAGAGTCAGCTGTCAGAAAAGCCTATGTTCCTCAGATATATGGGATGAATGGCTGCGTAGGGTGGTTGGCTCGCCACAAGAGTGCTCGTCAAACGTCAGGTGTCAAAATTTAAGCGGTGATTGTGGGTGGAAAGCCCTGGAAGGTATCGGGTTTACTAGGACGGGCCAGCGGGGCTCCGAAATGATGATGTCAGTTGCAGTCTTGATGTTTATCAAGGTCAGTCAGCGGTAAACCGTTCATTTACATACCGTTCATCTAAAGTTCTGAAGGGAGCGGTTTCATGTCTTTCTCTCCTTGGCTGTAACTGAGCCAATGCCCCTAGTTGAACCTAAACCCAGAGTTTGATGGGTCAGTTTGGAAGTTGGCCAAAACTAAAAGAAAAGGGTCTAAGCCGTAAGCTATAAAACTGTATCAATGTCCATACTATCAACAGAACATTTTCTGCAGCAAGGCACAGAAATACGAAGTTGGGACTTCTTGACCTGTACACTTTTCCTGGAATTTAGGGGAGGTCACCCCCTCCGGGTCCTAAATATCAACTTTTCGTGTCTTTGGCTATACCTGATTAAAAACGGTACACAAACGGAGATATTTGTGAACTTCATTCAACTCTGTTAGGACTTATAGGACTTATATTATTAGAACTTCCTTCCTTCGACCTAATAACTTTGACGCAACTGACAAGTGACATGGCTTTCTCTTGTTGCAGAATATTTCCATACTTGTGGTTCTGATGTACAGCTGGAGAGTTCAAGTAAATACTCGGAAGTCGCAAGAACTGCAAGATGTCTATTACGGTAAGCTAACAGAACGCAATATTCATTTGGTAGCGTGTGTTTGTAGTGGTCCTGCTCCTGCACTAGTTGCCGTGCGGGGTATTTCACCAATTTTTTCTCGACAACTAAAATTTGGCATGAACTGGCTGAGAAGCCAGTAATTTATTAAGAGGACGCTTCTGTTGACGGTGCAAGTCAGCGCTGGCTCCGAGGCGAGATGAAGCGTATATGAGTGAAGAAGGCTATTGTGATTACAGAGACCCTGACTTCTTATGGCTGTAGCAACTGGGTAGGTACGTACAACTGCATGCGGGTTCTGTTATCTTCGCTTACTCTGCATTACGTGACCATACCAGGTCCCCAGTACCTGCTGTCACTTTACTAATACCATTCATAAGGCGATTCACGTCCAGAGTTCAGCCAACCCACAATTTCCCGGGGGGGGGGGGGGGGGGGGGGGGATGGCCGGTATTTTTTTTGTTCAGATCGGGGAAAACCCCCAAAAAACCCGCTCAAAAAATTTTTTTTACTTGACGGTGCACAAGTGGTCTTGGAATTTTTGTCCTTCACTTTGGTAAAGGTTAGTTCCATGATATCGGCTCGGTGCGCGGTGCGGTGCACCATATTTTGGATAGGAAATTATATCAACATCTGGGAGGGCCCGGTGAATCAGTGAAGGCCCTCTGTGTTTCGCTTATGTGTTGTTGTGAAATTATGACCGAATGACCGTTTATTTTTGGTTCAGAGGACGTCCAGTGGCAGTTTAGTAAGTATCCTGCAGGGAAAGTCTGAAATCTTTGTTCGTAAGTAGGTATGGTGCCTACCTAGGCAATTCTATTTTTTCAGATTTATTTCAAATGCAATACTATACGTGATACAATACAAATTACGAGAAAATACAATACATTTCCAAACAACATTATTCATAGACCCAAAATATGTACCAGGTGTGGGTACAGGTGGAGGCAGGTATAGTAGGCAAAACCTACATGTCAGAAATTTGTATTGGAGTAATAGGGAAATGCTGTACAATGTCTGACTTGACTGCCATACAGGAATGTATAGATAATGTGTAAATTTTTATACCTACAATATACTCGGCTGTCGAGGCTTTCTGTTACCTAATAAGTCACACTATACAGAAGAAACTGTTAGGTGCCTAATAGGTCCTACGCCAAATAGGAAAAGATCGGTCTAGGTAGGTAGGTAGGTGCCTACATCCCTCCAGGAGGTAAACAAAACATATACCTAGAAAAATGCACCCCACACCACCACAATAACTACTCTTCATTCAGCGCAGTCATATCTATGGGTAAACAGAACAGCCTCGATAGCCGAGTGGTCGAAATGGTTTTCTATAGAGGAACACTGAACAATCACACCGGTTTCACAACTGAAATGTTCAACATTTCAAGTGAAATTTATATTGAGGCTGTAGTGGTTCGGAACCCACCTAAAACTGTAGGTCCCCATTGTGTACTGCACGATGGCTGGGGAGCTGGTATTCGGTATTGCGGATAAGGTGTACCTACTCATCGCACTTCCGCCGATACTTGCTTCGGATTGTCGCACGACACTGCGACTTAGTTAGCAGAGGGTTGGGGGGGACAAGCCCAGCAACTAGACCGTTTTCAAGAACTGTCCATTGTGCTCAGCTGGCAGCACTACCAAATACCAGCTCCCCAGCCATCGAGTAAACGATGGGGACCTACAGTTTTAGGTGGGTTCCGAACCACCACAGCCTCGATATAAATTTCACTTGACATGCTGAACATATCAGAACAACTTTTTGGTAGGATTGGGATCGAACCGGTGTGACCAGGCTGTCTCTGCTCCTCAAAAGTCGACCATTTAGACCACTCGGCTATCGAGGCCGTGACACTGCGACTACTTCGGAGTGTACTTCTTACTTGTTCCCAATGTTCGTTGACTGGCGGATGGGGTTCGAATTTTTTATTTTCCAGAATGATTCACCTCTAGCGGCGGCTCACTCTGCCGCTTGGTGCACCTGGTTACGGGTCGCACTGACTGGAGGATATTTTTTTTATATATATGGAACAGCCCTGTGATTCACCTCTAGCGGCGGCTCACTCTGCCGCTTGGTGCACGGAAGTGCGATGAGTAGACCTTTACCGGTATTGCTGCCAGCTGAGCAAAATGGATAATTCTTGTAATGGTCTAGTTGCTGGGCTTGCCCCCCCCCCCCCCCCCACCAGTCTAACCTAACCTATGGGTAAACAGAAAATTGCGGAATAGGTCCTACCCACACCATAGGAAGGTAGGTACGTGTAATAAACCAATATTAGGTAGGTACCTACCTACGTACCTCCTAGTGATTTGACTGATGTGCGATCCACATTTTATGCAATAGGTGTCCAGCATAACATAAAATCCAAAAATCATTTTTTTAGATAAACCTATGCCCACAGAATGTGGCAGATAGGTAGGTAAGTATACAGCCTACCTATATACCTACCCACGACACGGCAGTCACAGAATAAGGGTCTCTCCTGTATTACAAAATTTAGATAAGTAGGTAGGTACCTACCTAATTGCAAATTGCAACCCATCCCCCAATACAGTAGATGTCATCATAAGTCACCCAATCTATACCTACCTACGAGTCCTGTCCTACGACACCTATGATTCTCAGATGACAGGATGTTACACAAAAGCAGCTCATATCAACCAATCGACATGTCAGACATAAGAAGACAGGTCGTGATGTTCCGGTCGGAGCTAGTACGGCCGAGGGACGTGAGAACCTCTCCCCGCAAGAGCTCAAACGATACTGAGCGGTGACCGCGCGTTTGCTTATTCACCATGACTTTTTTTCAAAATGTGTTTTTCACACATATTTATCATTTATTATTTGCCAACCTAAGGAGAAATTAAAAAAACTGCTTCGGTCACGAACTAAGTTACACCTTCTACATAACAACTGTAATAATTCGAAATTTTTATTCCCAGTCAAATACGCTCCCTATCCGTTTGAAAAAACCGTGTTTCACGATTTTTAATTTACTAAAAAATTAATTTCTAATAATCCGAGAACAAATTCGAAATTCTGCTACGAACGTTCCCTAGACATTTACTGGAGCTACTTCTATACAAAATTTCAAGGCAATCCGTCGGCCCGAAAAAATTAAAAAAAATTCAGAAGATAACATGGTAATCTAATGGGTGAAGCGCAGCCTTAAGGTCTT